>MU396721.1:24213-320275 GCA_022578855.1 Nemania serpens | reverse complement strand
TATAAATTATATAACCTTTATATAGCTTAGCTAAATTTAAGCTATATTAGTTTAAAACTTATTATTAATACTACTAAAAAAAACTTAAAATATAAATATTAATATATAATTTATATTTATTTATTATATATAATAGCTTAAATATTTTAAGTATAACTAAAATATAAATAAATAATATTTTAAGCTTTATAACTTTAAAATTTTTATTATATATTAAAAAAAACTTTAGTAAGTAAAACTTTATATAAAGCTAAAAAAAACTTTATTTTTTAACTACTTAATTAAATTTAATAGTAAAAAGATTAGTTTATATTAAGTTTAATTTATTTTATAAAGCAAAAAAGCCTTATACTTTCTTTTTATATATTATAAATATAATACTAAATAAACGGTAATATTAATACGGTTATTTAAATATAGTTTGCAAAAAAAAAATGCAAAAACAGTAAAAATAGCAGGCTAAAGCTGGGGTACCGCCTATAAAAAGTGATATCGCAAAATTTAAAGCAAAAAAGTCACGCTAAAACTTTAACAGAAGCTATATATACTTAAGCAAAAGTAGATAAAAAAGTTAAAAATCTTATATAGCAAAAGGCTTATCTTTTTTACTAACTATTTTAACTATTCTAACTACTTTAACTAGTTTAAATATTTATATTAACAATTAACTATAATGCCTATATATAACCTAATACTTAAAGCGGCTATTTTATAGCTTTTAAAGCGTCTAAAAATAAACAATATTAATATTAACCGCTTAATAACTATTAAATATATATATTTACTTAATATATATTGTTTAGCTTATTTATATAACTAATAACTAAATATTTACAAAATTAACAAACTATTATAGATTATATAAATAGATTTAATAAACCTTTAAAATAAAAATAGCCTTAAAGCTAAAAAGATTAGTTTATATAATTAAAATATTATAATAATATAAAAAAGCTAAGCTAAAAATCTAGCTAAAATTAACTTATATATAAAAGAGTTTATATAAGCTTATATTTTCTAATAAGCTTAAAAAGCATATATTAGCAATATATATTAACTAAAAATAGCTTATAACTTTGCTATTATAGCTTAAATAACTAAACTATAATTATATAATATTAAAATGCTAAATAAACAAATTAAATAACAGTAAAATAACCTATTTAAAGAATTTATATTTTTTTTTTTAACTTTTATTATATAAAGCTGTTTATTTTTATATATAGCTTATTTATAAATAATCTAAATATAACTTTTTAGTTTAAATTTATTATTATATTAATAGTTAAAACTTATATAAAAGATATAATAAATTTAAACTTTAAACTTTAAAATAATAATATATATTAAAGTTTAAATAAGTATAAATATATTATATAAAGCGTTTTAGCTAGCAAATTTTATAATATAATAAGTAGTTTTAATAGTATTATTACTTTTTATATAATTTTTTAAAAGGTTATAAAAGCACTAAACCTATTTTTAATACCTATTATTTTTTGCTTAAATTTAAATTTATTATATAATTGCTTAATTAAACTAAAAATAACGCAAAAAAAGAAATTAATAATTAATATTATATTTTTTTAAAAGTTATATAAAAAAAAGAAATTTTTAAAATATAATAAATTAATAGCAAAAATAACTTTATAAATATATTTATTAAGCATGCTTTAAATTAAGCACTAAAAACTTTAGTTTTAATTAATAAACTATTTATATAAGTTAAAACATTAGTTAAAAAACTATAAAAGGTATACTTATATATTAAAAAAATAGCTAAATTAAAAAAAAGCAAATATTATATATAAATAATTAAAAGAATAAAAAAATAAAAAAATATAAAAAATAACAAATTTTTTATTTATACTTTAAAAAGCTATATTATATAATTATTTCTTTTTTCTTTTTTTTTATATATAAAAGGTTTTTTTTTTTTTTTAGCTTTTGCTAAAAATACTACACTTTATATAAGCACTAAATATATATACTATATACTTTTTTTAAAAAGTTAAACATTTAATAATATTTAGCAAATAGTACTTTAATATAATAGTAGTAACTATTTTAAAAACTATTAATATAAAGCAAAAATATAACCTTTTAATTTTAAATAAAGATTGCTTAAAAATACTTTTTTTAATAAATAATTTTTGCTTATATATTTTAAAAAACATTATTTAATAATACTTAAAAAAAAATGTTAAATAATAAAGCAATAATAACTATTTTTTCTATATTTTATTACATAATAAAATATATTAGCTAAAAAATATACTAAAACTTATTTATATAAAAATAAAAATAAAAAAAGTTTATATATATTTATATAAAATAATTATATAAAAGCTTTATAAGCTTAACTTTTAATAAAAAAGTTATATATTTTTAAATTATTTTTTATTTATATAAAGTTATAAAACTATAAAATGTTATTTAAAAGTAGTAATAATAAGTATAAGTAAGTAGTAGTAGTAAAACTAATAATAGCTATAATATTATTAATACTACTAATTCTTTAAAAATTATTATTAGTTTAAATTATTAAGCAACAAAATTTTTTTTATATATAATAGTAATAATAATAATAATAGTAGTAATATTATTATTACTATTATTATTGCTATTATTATTATTACTATTATATAATATTTATTATTTTAAAGTTAGTATAGCTTTAAAATAATAATAAGAGTATACATAAAAAATAAAAAAAAATAAAAAAAAAGTATTAAAATAACTAAGTAAACAAATAATAGTTATATAAGCTTTTAAACTATTAATAAAAGAAAGTATATATAAAAGATAAATAAACTATTTTTTTTTCTCTTTTTTTTTTATATAATATAAACCTAGTATTATATATTATAGATATAATAAATAAAGCAGTAATTTAATATATTATTAGACGATTTTATTTATTATAAATTTTAATTTATAGTTTTTTCGTTTAAAAGCAGTTGCATAAAAAGATATTATAGCTAAAAGAAAAAAGAGCTAGTGTTATAATAGCGGTATTAGCTACATATAATACCTCTTACGTAGTATTAGTAGCTTACTTAGCTAGGCGGTATTTATATATAGAATTTTTCTATAAAAGAAAAATTCTTTATATAAAAGCTTTGCTTTTATATTTAAATAAAAAATAAATTAATATATAAAGTATTTATCTTATCTATTTGTTTATATATAATATTATACCTCTAGCTACCTAATATTTAGTATATTTATTTTATATATAAAATACTAATAATAGAAAATAATAGTATATAAAATTAAATTTAATAGCTATAATATTAAAATTTAAATATAGTATAAAAGATAGTTAAAGTAACTAAATAAAACAAACTGCTTATTTCTCCGATTTATCTTAAATAAAATATAAAACGATTAATTATTTATTGCTTAATTTTATATATAATAGGTGCAGTTACAGATAGTAAAGATTAAAGTAGTAAAACAGAAGATGCTTTATTTAAAAAAAGGTAGCAAAGCTACTAAGGCTAAGAATCTAGCTATATATACGCAGAGCTTTCGGCTCCTTATTTAATCTATAGCTAGTAGCAGGTGCTACCAAAAGGAGGTGCCACTTCACTCTGTAAAGTAGTACTAGGGACCTTTAGAGTTTTTATTAAAGTGCTAGGCAACAAAAGAAAAGCTACTGCCTTTAGTAGCTATAAAAATCAAACCTATTCCTAATTTCTTTTTATTACCAGTATGCCTATTAATCCTTTTAATTGCGATAGCTTTTTCGCAATCTTTTAACGTTCTATTTCCTAGGCTTAGCTTAGGCCTTGCGTAAGCGTTTACAGTATTAAGGTATATCAAAAACCAGTTCTTCTGCAGCAAAAGCTATAGCAACAGGTACAGCTACTATAGGCGCTAACTTTGCTAGTGCTCCCTTAATTGCAGGCTTTAATCTATGCTTTTCCTAGTATGCGTTAATTAACTCTTTTAAGTACTAGAAGTAATACTTGGTATACTAACGATTATATTTATAACCCTAGCTTTGCTACTTAATTAAGTAATTAAACCTAGTTTTCTTGCGATTAAAACGATGCTAGAAAATACGCTCTACTTTATAAACCTTTCCTTCGCCTTTGTCTAAATTAGAATATTAGTCGGCTTTAACCAGTCTAAAAGAAAAAATAGTACGATAGAAAGGGTCCTTGTTGCTTTTTATAGGTCGTAGCTAAGCTATTAATACTACAGGATATATACGCAAATGCTTAAAAAAATTTAGTTTGTAAGCTAGGTTACCTACCTTACGCTTAATAATCTATAGTTTGGCTTATTATTGTAAGTACTTTTTTAGCGGCTTACTGAAGAAATAGTAGCTGTTATATAAGCGTAGCAAGACTTTATCTCCAGGCTTAAATTCTAATATATGGTACTTTCTGTTGTAGTACCGCTTGGCTTATGCTGCTACAAAGTCTATACATAAATTGGCATCTTGTTTTAAATAGTTTTATAATACTTAAATATTTTAGATAAGTCGATCTTAAGTTTTAGTTATTATATCTAATGGTCTAAGTAGTTTGAATCTAAATAGCTGTTTATATAGTATTAACTGTATCGCTTAATTTTTTGCTAAATTTAGGTTCTACTATAGAAAGGGTACAATTTCGAGCTAATTAGACTCTAGATTAGTAAAGTTATAATATCGTATTACAATTTCTACCATTTAGTTCTTGCGTTTAAATAGCCTATCTTTTTGCGGGTAGTAGGCCGTAATTATTAAAAGCTTTATGCTTAAGGCTTTCTATATACCTTTCCAAAAATTGGACATAAACTTACAATTGCAATTAAAAATTATACCTTTTAGTATACCTTAGTTACTTAGTAGCAAGTACTTAATAAGAACAGTAGCTTATTCTTCGGCGGTATACTTCTTATTTTTAAGCAGAAGTAATATACATTTAAACATAGGGTACAAAGCTATTATTATATAATTATAATATTTGTAGTAGGCTTTACCTATCAATTGCCACAGAGTGCCAATTAACTTAATTAAAGGTAGGAATAGAATAAAGTTAATTGCTATAGTCTATATAGGCAGGAAGTATATAAGGCATATAAGTTAAAAACTTCTAACAAGCTTTAATTAATTTATCTAATTAAACTTATAGCTGGAATAGCATTTAATATACTTTTTAACCAACTAAAATTTACAGTAGATTAAATAGCTTTTAAGGTTACTTATTATGCAATCTAAACTAGCATAATGCTTTTTATTATATACTACTTTAAGTACTTTCTATATTATGCCGTATAGTATATAGAACTGCTTAATTCTAGCGTATATATTGTAAATTAGTCTGTTAATAATACAAAAAAGGTGCTTAAGTTTAGAAAAAATAATAACGCTTTCGTTATTACTACAGAACTTATTAGCGTTTAACTTATTAAGGATCTTCTTATACCAGGAATCGGCTTTATAAGCAAGCTTAAAATCTCGTTTCTAGGTTTTATCTATAATAGCTTCGGCTATATGCTTTACAATATTTTAAATAAAGTTTAAAACGGCTAGTTTATCTAAGCGCTATAGCTTGCTTATATTATTAGTAGTATTTTACATAGCCTTTAGCCGGCTAAATATATTAGAAATATAGTTTAAATATTTAAAGAAATAATATACTTGCAATCTATACTAGGACAAGTAAACAGATAAATTAACAAGTTAGTAATTAGCTTAATTAGTCGCAGAAATATCAAGTATAGTTTAGTTAACAATACCTTTTATAAAAAAGTAATCGGTAAAAACAATAACTTACTGCTTATTAGAGTAAATAACTATACAAAGCTTCTTTGCAGCTTAAACCAAGCATATAACTTCTAATTCTAAAAACCTGTACTTAATCTCAGCGCTAAAAAGGCAGCAACTTAGGTATATTACAGGCTATACTTTAGTAAACAGGATAGTGCTACTAAGGAACTATATATATTCTTCCACAGTATAAAATAACATTACGCCAAACTTTCGTTTATATAATCTATCAACTTATAAAAATAGAATTTAATTAAGGTTATAATAGTAAATTATAGTATTATTATATATTACGTCTTATACTGCTTTAAAAAAGGCTTATTTAGCTAGAATAAGTTTATAAAACATTAACTAGCAGTAGTACTTTTGATAGCTAGAGTTGCCGTTAACTACCTTGCCCTCCTATTATCCTTTTATAAGTAGTACGGTCTTTTGCTTCTATAAAAGCTCTGCTAGCTAGGCATAATAGGGCAAAAGATTGCGCAAAAAACCGCTAATACTTAAGTATTGCTTAAGTACTTTAAGTAAGTTTAAAAATACCAATTATTTAAAGGCTTGCACTTTATAAGCGGTAGTAGACATATTAAACATATCAACGCAAAATCTTAACAATTTAATAAAAAAATATCCAACAAAAAACTTTATAGAAAATATAGCTATATTTTAGGTTTAAAAAAGCCCAAAAATGGTATTAAAGTAGCTAACATACTTATTAAAGCTATCCAAAAAAATAATAATATTATTAATAAATACGCGGCAATAGTATAAGTAACTCTAAAAGAGCTAATCTATATACTGCTATATATAAGCAAGTAAATTGCGAAATCCTATTAATGTAACATTAGATTTCTCGATCTTTTACGGACTAATTACCATAAATCTATCTTTATAATCAAGATATACCTTAAATTAATAAAAAAAACTAGTTGTATTAATTATTATAATATAGCGCTTGCTTAATAAACTGCTAATAATGTCGCGCTATAGTAAAAAAAAGTAGTTGTTAGAAACTACTACTTTATTTAGCGTTTAAAAATTAACAACTACTTAGCTTTTATTTTTGCTATAAATTTTGCGCTAGGCAATAAAGATAAGGTAAACAAAAAAAGTAGCTTTATTAACCTACGTTAGACGATCTTTCTTATAAAAAAAATTATATATTATATTAAGAACTTTTATATTATAGCGATTAAGTAGGTAAGAATACGTAGTTAGCTTTACTTTTTGCTAACCGTTAATAAGAAAGACTTTTAACTGTTTATTTTTTAGTATGTTTATTTTACCTTAATTGATTTATATGTTGTATAATTAGACAATTTTAGTAAGTTTAATAGCTTTAAAAAAGCGTTTAAAGTAAATATATATGCTGTCTTTAGTAACAATCTCTAAGAAATCCCCTAGCTTTTTAATGCTAAAGTTTGTAAAAAGATCTGCTATTTTTAGCTTAAAAGGTTTATTTAGTTTTAAGATATAAAGGTTAAGAAATAGCTAGTAATTAGCGTTTATAATTACGTTAAATACAGCGTCGGTAAAAAGTATACCTAATAGCTATATACTATTGCAAGTATTAGATGCTTTAAGTATAAACGTATTTAAGATATATGTTAAAGTTATCGAAATATTAATTTTGGATAGCTAGGTAGTATTGCTAGCGAGCTTATCTATATATATAGAATTGTTTGAAATGCTATTAGTAACTAACGCTGTAATAATCGGCGATATATTAAATTTGGTATTTATAGCTACTATTAAGTTAGCAGTAGCTAAAGATTTAAAACTAACAATTTCAGCTAAAGAAGCGGTAAGTAGGGTAAAGACAAAAGCTAAGGTTTTTATAGCCCCTTTTTACAAACTAATGTATGTACTACTATCCTAATTCTTATAAATCTAGCCTAACTTAATACCTTTATATATTTTTACTAAGGTGGCTACATTATTAATTATTAGTATTACTTTGGAAGTATATACGTCGATAAAAATGTTTATAGAATTTTTATATATAGCTATAAAACAGAAGTTCTAATTTTTTAGCAAAAGCTTATATTTTACTTAAAGATAAGCGCTTTTGCTACTTTAAATTATAATGTTTTTTTTATTAGTTATTTTTTGTATGTATTTAAGACTTTATACTATAACTTTTATTAGGATAGTAAAGTTGTTAAGTTTTCTAAAGGTAATAGTTTTGCTGCCGTAGTTAATTACAGAATTATATAGCTAAAAAAAGTTGTTGCTAATAAGTATACTAAGTTAAAAGTAGTTTTCGATAACTTATTCTTTTTTTTTATATTTAATAGTAAGAGGTTTTCTGCTTTTATTTATGCTATAAGTATAAAAGGTAAAAGTGGCTTATTTAATAAAAGTTATAAAAGTATTACCTATAGTTATTATAAATCTATCCTTTTTAATAGTAGTATACTTAAAGGTGTTAAGGTATAACCAACTAATCATAATTTTACTAGTTTTAGAATTAGTATAAACTTTTATGTTTTTAGCTTTTAAGCTAAGGTATACTTTAAAACAAAAGTAGGTATAACTAGAGCGTAGTACTTTATTAATCTAATTAGCGCTAAATGTTTTAATTATAGGGATTTCTATATTAGAAATCTCGTTTACGCTAGCGCCGGTCTTTTTTTCAGCTACTTTAAGTACTAAGTAGCTACTTAATATACCTTTAGGTTTATAAATAGTACCTTTTTTAGCTGCAGTATATTTTTAAAAGTATTAAAATAACAGGTTTTATAAAGATAACTTTTAAGTACAATATCTGCAAGTATATTAAGCAGAGTTAATAAGAGAAGGTATGCTTAGTACTTCTAATTAAATGCTAAGTTTATAGTATTTTAAATGTAAGCAAAAAGTAGCTAGTAACTCGTACTTGTTATAGCATTTGTAGCATATAATTGCTATATTTAGATAATAAAAGGAGTATCCGCTTTAATATCTAGTATTTTTAAGTGCTAAAGCTTTTGCGTCAGAAGTCTTGTTGTTAGCTTCTCTTTCTATAAAGTATATATAGTTGCAACTATTATCGCGATATTTCTTTTAACAATTATAGTTTTAACTATGTAAGCAATTATAGTTCTAGCCTTAACTACCTTATTAATCGTAGTTGTAGTTGCAGTTTCTATTCCGCTATTAGTTACAGTCTCTGTTATAATACCGATTGCGATTGCTATCGCAGTTGTAGTCTCAATTATAGTTTTAACTACTATCTTGTGCATAGTTTCGCCCTTTATCTTAATACTAATTGCAGTTGCAGTAGCAATTATAGCTTTTAAAACAACGTTTTTTTTAGCTTTAATTATAACATAAGTAGTTATTGTTAGACTTGCGTTTATAACTGCAATTATAATTATTTTGATAAAACAGACAAGGTAATTAAGCTTATACAGCAGTTAAATTATCTACTTTAAAGTAATTAAACTTAAGCTTAACGTTTAAATAATATTGCTCCGCTTTATATTTTAATTTATAGTAGGCTTTTTCGATTTTCTTTATATACTTTTCCAATGTTTTTTTCTCTTTAAAAAGCCAGATATAATCGGTAAGTGCTTCATCCTATTAATTACAAATATTCTATATAATGCTAATCTAATTGCTATTATCACGTTCCAAAGTACCGTTAGTACAAGCGTAGTATAACTTACACTAGATATACTAAAATAAAATATTATAATTTTCAGCAATATTGTATAAAAAAAATATTCTACTAAAGAACTTTTAGGTAGTATAACCCGTTTTAATTTTAAAATAGTTTTTAAGTTTAAAAAGTATTTCATTTAGGCCAGCTTTTTGCTAGATATAGCAGTCGCTAGCGCTAATTTTATCGTTTTACTATAGTAGAGTTAACCTTACTATTAGGTAATTAAAAATACCAAAAATCTAATTAATATTAAAAAGATATGTTCCCTTATATTTGATTAAGGCGTTAATATAGTTAGTAAACAAGTAAACATTAATATAAATAATATTCTTTCCGTTGGCTACTACGCCGCAATTATCAAGGTTTTTTTATTTAAAATTAAAGATACTAACGTTGTTACGCTTAATTTTGTAAGTACCCTTTTTTATAAAAGCAGATTTTGCTCCAGAAGTAGTATAATATATACTAAATCTATAACTAAATCTATAGCCATATCTATTATTGTTATACTTATAATAATCTTTTTTATTATTGCTATTGTTTAAGTTACTTAGTAAATTGCTACTAGTTCTAACCTAAAACTCTGGTTTTTTATCTATAGCTTTATCCAATAGTCCATATACTGGTAGTAGAGGAGAAGGCATGCTTATGCTGCTTGTAATAAGCTATATGCCAAATGTACTACTTATAGTAAGCTATATATTAGATAAGCCTGCCTAGCTTTATATAAAAGTTCTTAATGCTTGGCTTAGGCTAAACATAGATCGTGCTTTTTATATAAAAGCTTATAACTAGTTATATATGCTAGCAATTTTTTTAATATTCTTTTATATGCTACTAATTGCTTTTTTATTATCTAGTATTTGTATATATATATTGTTAAAGTTGTCTTAGTTAAGTGCTAATAAATACATATCCTTAGATTTAGCATTTATAGTACAAAAACTATTTTAGGTATATTTACATGCTTTTTTTATAGGGTTTATAAGCAGACTTAAATAGTTAAAATTAAAAATAAAAAAAAATTATAAAACGCTAGTTAATCTAGCTGCTAAAGCCGCCAACTTGTTAGCTAAGTCTAACGTACCAGCTTTTAGTTAAGCTAAATCTAAGAGCAAATCTAATATATTATTAAGCAAATGTTTAAGTAAATATTTGTTAAATATAGCGTTTATATAAATAAGTTAGTATTACAATAAAAATTTTTTTTATAAAAAAATAATAATAAGGTGCTTCTTACTTAAGGTTAAACTACTATACAAAATATATATATTCTAAATAGCTAATAAGTATGCTTAATTAACGTTTTTGCTAGTTATTATATTTAGCAGAAAAAAGTAAGAAGTTTTTAATTATAGGGCATGCTTTAACAATCGGTATTCTTTAGTAAATTTGTAATATTTGCAAAAATTTAATACCTTTAATTATAAAATATATTTTATACAATTTTAAGTTTTCTTGTTTTCTAGAATATAAAGGTATAATATTAAGCGTACGCTTTACTGATTGCTTAGTTATTTATAGGTTTTAACAGAAGCAAGATAATAAAGTTAATGTAAAAGCTTAATACTAAAGGATTTAGCGATGATACTTGCCTTAATTAAGATAGTTATAGCATTAGATTAATGCTACATTTATTATAGGCGTGTAAAAATAACTAACGCTGCCAGGCAATAAAAGAAGATCTTTTAACCTTAAGAAATCAAAGTAAATAGTTATATAGTTTAGTTTAGTTTGGTTTCTATAGTTAGAACTGCGTAGAAGCACCAATTTAATAAGTGCAATCATAGGTAGTAAAAATTAAAATAATAAAATAAAAAATGCTTTATTTAAAAAAAGGTAGCAAAGCTACTAAAGCTAAGAATCTAGCTATGTGTGCGCGGAGCCTTTAGCTCCTTATTTAATTTACAGCTAGTAGCAGGTGCTACCAGAAGGGGGTGCTACTTTACTCCGTGAAGTGGTGCTAAAGACCCTTAGGATTCCTATCAATATAGGTAAATATTTGCCTTTAAATAATATAGCGGAAATAAATCGGAAAAATAAGCAGTTTACTCTATTTAGTTACTTTAACTGTTTTTTATACTATATTTAAACTTTAGCATTATAGCTATTAAATTCAAATTTATATACTGTTATTTTCTATTATTAGTATTTTATATATAAAATAAATATACTAAATATAAGTACTTATTTAACCGGCTAATTATTTTTTTGTTTTTTTTAATAATTTTTATTTATAATATTTGCTTATTTATATACTTTATTTAATGACCCGCTTTTTATAACTATTTAATTAATTTAATTATTAATGTTTAAAAATGGTATATTTTGCTATAAAAAGCATTATAAATAAAGAGGTATTATAAATTATATCTAGCATAGTTAAGTACTTTTTAGCTAGTCTTTAAAATAAGCTTTTATTTTTTATAAGTTTATTTTTAAGCAGCATAAACTAATATTTAAACCTTATTTTAGGCTTTTTTATCTTAAGCTTATTGCTTATAAATATAAAAAAAAAATTAACTTTAGCTAATTATTATATATATTCTTTAGTATAATTAGTAATACTTAAAGCTAGCGTTTTTTTATATACTAATTATTATACTAGCTTTAGTTATAATAGCAAAAGTTTAAGCTTAAGTATTATAATGCTATAAAAGTTAAAAAAGTTTAGTTTTTAAAGCTTTATTAGTAGTTTTTAGCTTATTAACTTTAGTTAATCATATTTTTAAGCTTTATTAATAGCTTAATTTTTAATTATACTTTTGTTAAAAATGTTAGCACTTTTTGCTATTTTTAAGTATTTATTTAAAGCTACTATTTAAGCTTTAAATTTATATACTTAGTAGTATATTAAGCTAATATTTTTATTTAATATAGTTATAATATTATTAATATTTTTAATAACTTTAATAGTTTTAAACCTTTATAATATATTAATTCTAATTAGTATTATAGGCTTTTTTTTATAGCTTTTATTATTTTTATTAGGTTTAATGGCATTTTTTTTATTTTAATAGCATTTTTAGAGAATATTTTAGTTAATAATTAAGCTTAAATTAATTTTAAAGCTAAAATTAAAACTACTTTTAAGTATAATTAATATTATAGCTTTTTAAAAGCTTTTAGCTAGTTAAATTAGTTTAATAGCTTTAAATAATCTTATAATTTAAAAGTTTTAGCTTTTAATTTAAATTCTTTATTTTATTAATAATAGTTTTTTGCTTTTACTATAAAAGCTTTTAAAGCTTAATTAGCTGCTATAGCTTTAAAATTTATTAATTAACTATAATTACTTATATAAGCCCTTATTAATATAATAAATCTTTTAATTATTAAATATAAGTAAGTTATATAGTTTATTATAGTTAAATAATCGTATTTATATAATTGTTTATATTTTGTTAAAGAAAATTTATTTATAATATTTTTATAGCAAAATTTATAGTATATATATTTAAAAATTAAATGCTAAAACATTTTAAAAATAGTCTTTATAATTAGTTTTAATAAAATAATGCTATAATTTAATATTAAACACTTTATAACCTTTATTAAAAAACCTATTACTATAAACTATATTTAAATAACTATTGGTAAGCTATACTATAGTAATAGTATAAAATTTATATAACCTAAAAGTTATATAAAAAAGGAGTAGTAAAAGGTTTAATATTTATTAATTAAACTGCTACGTAGGTTTAAGTAAGTAGGGTTAATTAGCTTTGCCGATTGCTAGGCTATATATAGGTAGGTAGGTTATATAACTAAGTAGGTTAAATAACTAAGCAGATTAAATAACTATAAGTTTTAGACCTTTTATATGCTTTTAAAGCTATGCCTTAAAGTATTTAGCTATTTGTATAAATATTGTTTAAATATTAACTGTTTTTATCTTTTGTATAAATAGCTTATATATACCTGTTTAATACTAGCTAATTTTATTGTAGTAGCAAATATTAAGCCGTAGAAAAAAGGTCTTCGTATATAGGGCAACTTATATACGAAAAAGTAAAAAGTATAGCTAAGGTAACAAAGAGTAGTAGCCGGAGTAGTAGCTAAAAAAGCTAAAGGTTAGTAACCTAGTTTAGCTAAAGCTAAAGGAGCTAGGGTTAGCTAAAGCTAAAGGAAGCTAAGGTTAGCTAAAATAAAAGAGCTAAGGTTAGCTAAAGCAAAAAGGGGCCAAAGCTAAGGGCTCCACTTTGTACGAAAGAAAATTTCTTTAAATTCTTTTGTGTAAAAGTAGTTAAATAATCTTTCTAAAGAACTTTTTAAAACGAAAAAAAAAGGGGAAAAAAAAGAAGGTATAAAAAAAGAAACGCTAAAGTCTCTAAATAAAGTCGAAAGTAAAGCAGTATTATTTACTCTATATAAAGGATTAGATTATATAGTATATTAATAAAGCTTTATATAATTAATTAAATTGTATAGCTATACTTTTTAAAAAAACGTTCTAAAGTTAGTCCGTTAAATAAAGCTAAAGGAAAGCTAGGTTAAATAAAGCTAAAAAAAGCTAGGTTAAATAAAGCTAAACAGAAAAAAAAAGAAAAGCTAAAGGCTAAATCGGTAAATACTTATTAAAACGAAAGTTAAATAAAGTTATAGCTTTTGTATAACTAAAGAGTAATTATATAAAAAGAGAAAGTAAAGTTTAAAAGCTTTAATATATTAGTAAGATAGTATAGCTAGCTTTATATAGCGAAGCTTTTGTTTAAGAAAGATTGTTTAAAGAGGTTATATAAAGGGTTTAAAACAGAAAAGTTAACGGATATTTAGCTAACTACTTATAGTAGTAGTAGTAGCCTTATTAAAAGATCTATTGCTTTTATATATAAAATAAAAGCTGTTTATACAAAGAAAAAGATATAATATACGTACTATTAATTAAACGATTATATAAAAGCTATACTTAGTATAAATAAAAACCATTTAATTAATCTTTTTTTTCTTTAGCTATACTGCTAAAGAAAAAGTATAATATAGAATATATAGTTTATATAACCGTGTAAAAATTCTATTTTTTATTTTACTAATCTATTATTACTAGTTAATAATTAATCAGTATTAGTAAGCTATACTATAGTAATAGTATAAGATTTATACGACTTAAAAGTTATATAAAAAAGGAGTAATAAAAGGTCTAATATTTATTAATTAAACTGTTACGTAGGTTTAAGTAAATAGGATTAATTAGCTTTGCTAATTGCTAGGCTATATATAAGTAAATAGGTTATATAACCAGGTAGGTTAAGTAACTAAGCAGGTTAAATAACTATAAGTCCTAGACCTTTTATATGCTTTTAAGGCTATGCCTTAAAGCACCTAGCTATTTATACAAATACTATTTAAATAATAACTATATTAATATTATCGTTTATTTAGTATTATATTTATAGTATATAAAAAAAGAGTATAAAGCTTTTTTTGCTTTATAAAATAAATTAAACTTAATATAAAAGACTTACTATTAGCTAAATATTATTAAGCTTAAAAAATATATATAAAATTATAATATAATTTTCTTAAAACTATTTATAAAAACTAGTTTAAAAATATTTTAGCACTTAATTTTTAAATATATATACTGTAAATTTTATTATAAAAATATTATAAATAAATTTTCTAAGATATAATATAAATAATTATATAAATATAACTATTTAATTATAATTAACTATATAACTTACTTATATTTAACAATTTATGCATGTTTAATACAGCTATGCAATTATTTATAACTCCGTGCCTTCTTTTAACCTATCACTGATCTCGCAGGACTTAATTAAATCCAACTACGAAATAGTTAAAATTACAAGTCGTTGGATTAGCCTGGACATCCACCACACTCCGCGCTTGCACGCTCGTCTGCCCATTCACAACGACCCGGGCACTCTGCGCCCCAGCCATCATTCCTCCAACAGAGCCGTAGTTCAGCCCCGCGAGAAGCGGGATGGCTCCGGAAGTCTGGCTCCCCGAGGTGACCACCAGCGTGGCCCCCGTGGTCCCCTGCGGCATCACAACTGCGTAGTTAACAGCGTCCAGCGCCGAGGCGGCGTTGGCTGGCGGCCCCCCGCCGACGTTGGCGCAGGATTTGAAGTTCGGCCGGTACCACAGGGCCCCGATGGGCTTGGCCGCCGGCGGCTTCATCTGCGCGGCGCCTAGTCGCGCCTTGAACGCGGCTGTGAAGGATGTGATCAGGGGCTGCCAGGCCGAGTGCGGGAACGTGGCCGTGTTGGCGTAGGCCAGGATGTCGGGGGCGCCGCCGAGGGATTCGTTCCAGATATTCCCAATGTAGTGGCTCTCGCCTGCGTCGTTCTATTCGTCGTCGTCTGGGGTTAGCTTCGCCCGCTTGGGGATGAAACGAGAGAGAAGAGGAGATGGGGGGAAATTGGGTTCGAGACGTACCCAGGTTATCACTTCGGTGTAGTCTGGTTGTAGCTGGAGAATCTGCGACATTCGCTGGCCAAGGTTGGCTTCACCTACGCGATAGTAGTAATTCCCTCCGCAACAGTGCTTGAACTGGAGGGAGGACAGACCTGATTTGTACACGGTTTAACATGGGGCGATTCTGGAGAGAAGGGGGATATATATGTGGACTTGCTTACCCATCATGTAAGTCTTCCCAGAGGCGTGTGCGAAATTCATCACGGCAGTATCTCCAACGGAACTGACATTTTCCGGGCGGCCCGACGTTGACTGCGGCCAAGCAGACTCCCAGCTGAAATAGCCGTCGACTATCGAGTTATAGCTGGACAGGTACGCACTCGGGTTCGTGTAGTACTGGCTCGAGTCGCCAGCACCGGCCAGGTCGAGGTTGGGGATCAGGTAGATGCTCGACGACTGCTTGAACGATTGCCACTGGCTGAGAAGGTTGTATCCGCCATAGGAAGATACGACCGGCCGGCCGTTCGGCCCGAGGAGATACGCCGAGGAGCCCCTGTACATGTTGAACACGGGGATGTGGTCGGAGATGGTGCCATCCTGGAACGTATCAAAGCTGAAGAACAACTTGAACTTGCCGCCCGTCGCCTCCGCGGCCGCGAATATCTGCTGTACTGCGCTCAGGGACCATGAAGCTGAAGGCGCGCCCTGGTTCAGGGCAAAGGCGTCGATGCCGGCTGCCATGGCATTCTGAACGTCCAGCTGAGCGTGGTTGGTATTAGAATCGATGGTTCCGATCTGACCATTGCGGCGCCAGCTAAGTTAGTTGAGCATCCCGCGATAAGGTAGATATAGACATGATGTACCAAGTAGTGGGCGAAAACGAGACCCTTTCCTGTGGGACTTGACCCAGTAGTCGTGGTGGTAGAAGTCGGTTTCGTTGTGGTTGACGATGACCTCGTCGTGGCTGACCCGCACCATGCCCATTAGTATATATATGCCATCATAGCGAGCCGACGGCTTGTCAATTTAACTCAATGCAACTTCTTACTTACTTGTCGTTATGACTGAAGTGGTCGTCCGGGTGGACGATGTGGTAGTCGGGGTCGCTGTGGCACCTGTGCCAGTAGATACCTAACAGCAGTTTGCGTGAGCCGACAGTCATCCGCAATGGACCAACAGTCTCTCACGTACCAGTCTTGCGCTCGTAGAAGTCCCGGCGGCTCCGGAGGCCACGCAGGCTCCGGCGACCGTCTTGGAGCTGTCGTACACCCCGATCAACCCAACTTGGCAACAGAAGCCATTGCCTTGAAACCCCTGCCATAGCGACCAGGCGCCGTCGGCACAGACAGGCCGGCCCTCGATAGCACCTCGACAGGCCGAATCTGTGCGGTTCGTCATCAGACCGAGATACCGGACTTTGACCAAGGAAGGGTTTTGCACTTACTCGACGTACAACATGCCGCTACTTCGTCGTTCGCCGCCGCAATACAGAAAAGGCTCGACGGGCAACATGCGCCACCACCGTTACATGCGTTTGAACCGCCGGGACAACTGCCGGATTGCAATGACCAACCCTGCTGCACGGAACGCCGGGAGACGGCGATCCGACATGATGCCAGTTCAGCGCCGAGGGCGGCAGCAATAAGCAGTATATTTCGCTTCATGGCGTGTCAAGTTTGCGATGAGTTAGGTTGTCAACAACCAAGCGACGAATGCTGATGACCCTTTTCGCGCCTGTTAAGCTAATTCTTATGGCGCCCTATGCTATTTATATATATATATTTTTTCTTCTCTTGTACCTATCTTGCATGCAACTTGCTGACCGCTAGGATCCTGCAGAAAGCGCCTCGGAGCGGGTATCGTGTATCATATCATCTGACATATATATAGGGGGATTCATTGACGCTTGCCACCTGTGCCACATAAGCAATATGATTCAGGGTGGTATTGCTAGTAGACGTAGGAGTCGATGGTCGACAGGAAATCGGTCCTTTGGCTCCTTTCTACTATCCAGCAGCACATGCCATCGCAAGGGTCTACACTTGCCGAGTGCGAAGCTCGCACAGCCGCCATCGATTGTCGACGATTTCTACTTTCCCCATCCGGTAGGTCGTTTATTCTAGCTCGCCGGCGAGGTTGCACGGACGAGTCGTTGTTGCTGCATCGGGACGGTATTCATGGCTTAACCCGGGTAGGTGATTCGTCAAGTACCGAGGCCCCATGGGGAAATAGTATAATACCTAAGCTATACTGTCCCCATCTGGTGTGCTGTTCGCTCACTACTATTGCAGCTAGCCCTGAGCTATCTGCAATGTTCTGCATACAGTAGATCACCTTGATACTGGCTGTACTACTTAACACACCTCAGTGATGAAGACGTAGACATAGTATCACGAAGAATTCAAGCACTTCACAGCGTTCATTGGGAGACCTACACCAGACACAGTTACTCCCAGCGAGTAATTCATAACCATAGGTAACCCATGTTCTACTTCAGAGACAAGTTTCCTACGCTAAAAACAAGGGCAATAAGGGCAATTGCCAAAAAAACACAATGGCAATAATTGTTTAATTTTATTCTCGAGGCTGATATCGAAGTTGAAGCACCCAATTATTCTCAAAGTCGGCACCGCGACGGATCTTCGCAGCCTTTCGCCAAACCGTAGACCCCAGACCTATGTCGGCGAGGTACACCTTCCATTCGTCTGCCGTAATTATATCCCCCGCCTCGTCCATGCCCTCCATGGCTTTCAGGAGACCCGATTTGGGAGCGCCGAGCGCGACGACATAGCGTGGCTGGACATATAGCTTAGCACCGTCAATCACATTTACTCTGCCCGATGAGGGCTCGATCCCACTCGGAATATCGATTGCCATAACAAAAGCCTCGTTGCGGTTCGCCCATGCCATTAATTCGTAGGTAGTAGCTTGGTCTGACTTGCGTAGTTCCTCAAAGGAGATGGTAAGCCCCAGGAGAGCGTCCACAATGAGTGAGACCGAGACAGAGGGAGAAGTGTTTAAGCTGTTCGAAGACTGCGCTAGGTGGTCGAAAAGCTCCGACTTGGTGTAGACGGCGCCGCCAAAATTGCGAAAAAGCCGGATCTGCCTCCGAACATCATCTAAGAGCTCGCGTTCGCGTTCGATACCAACAACACATACCAATGTGTTTATATTTCGATTTCGAAGATGGCGGGCAGCCGCTATAGCACGTGCGCCGGATTTATTATTGCCTGCGACAACAGCAACGGTATTTGTCACTGGAGGCGATGACGCGGCTGCTCGTAACTGGATGGCTGGATCCTCTAGAGCACGCATAGCCACCTCACAGATCCCTCGTCCAGCATTTTCGGCTACGAGGTCTTCGGTCATACCTAGTTCGTTACTCGCAACGTTTTCCACCACGAGCATCTGTAGATGTGTCACCGTATCGATACGGCGGTTCGACGCCAACGTATACAACCCCGGGAGCGCCAAGGAAGCCGGTGATGGCTTTCACACAGATCAGCGATATGCCTCGATAGCATGGGCGACGTCTGTTCACTTACGCCAGAATTTACACGACTAGGCCCGGCGATGATGGCACTAGCACTCGTCTTACGCGACCGAGAGCGCCGAGTCGTCGACATTCGCGACTCGCCCCGCAGACGGGAGCTCCTACCACTGCCTTCGCGACCGCTCAGGGTCTCGCCACCTGCATTCACAAGATCATCATCGGCCTCGCTTCTCCAAAAATCGACGGGTGTCTCCTTGGTAATCTTGGGGCCAGGCGGTGGCGCGTCGAGAACGTTCTCTGTGTAGTGTAGGTTCTTCCCACCGGCCGTACCCGGTTTCGGGCGGGGGAGTCGGTTGTGGGATACTAGCCTGTCTGCATCGTCGACCCGGTCCTGCTCCCGCATCTCGTTGAAAATGGTCCGCTTGTCAAACTTGGCGAGACTACCCTCAAAGTCAAAGTCACCTGCCTCCTGGACATCGGTCACATCTTCGGAGGCCCAGCCGCTGTCGGCCCCGGGGTCGGCATGTCTCTTCTGACTTCGCAACGATGCGAATGGCTGGAAGGACTTGGTGGATTGGAGAATGGGCGTCTGTCTCCAGCCCGTGGCTTGATTCGTTGGACGGGCGCTGGAGGTAGAGGGCACCTGGTCCGTGTTTTGAGCATCTTGCTGTCGCCGATTCCGTTTTCCTCTCTTGCGATCTCGCGGGGCATGTCCGGACCGGGCGAGTGTGGCGGTAGGCGTGAGATCCTGGAGGCCATCCTGGGGGCCATCCTCTCCTGCGCCACTGGCCTTTGCTGCGGCTGCTGCTATTGTGGAATTGGATGGCGTTTGGAGAGTCAGATGAGAGATGCGAGGCAGATGGGCGGTTGTTGTTTCTGTTCTGTCCGTTCCTCCAGGCGAAGAATGGACTAATGTATCGGCAAGGCTGGCTATAATAGGAGTTCGTGTTGTCTCGCTCGGATGTGCTCCGTGAGGGCGGCCTGAGTGGATCGTAGGTTTCCGAGTCATGCTGACAATGGCAGGATCGTGAAATGCGGCTTGGGCCTGACCGCGAGCAGCTAGAGGGGCCGTCGGAGAGGCAGCTGGGGGTATCTGCGAGAGCATGGGCTCTAATGTCTGTAGGCGTGTAATGTCTAATATGTTCTCGGCGAAGATGTCTAGCTGCTGGAACTTCTTGCTCGTGCGAACGACGGTTGCTGGGAGCGTTACTGCTGCGTTAGTCCACGAGCAGGCGGGTGGACGCTCTTGTATGAGGTATGAGGTATGAGGGGAGAGGGGAGTGAGGAGGAAGCGCTAGTCTTACCATTGTTGAGCGTGAGACGCTGTTCTGGCACCAAGTTGCTCAGGATACCCGTGACACGTTCGCCTGCTGGATCCTTGAGCAAGACCTCATAGGGACCACCAAGCCACTGTGACAGGGCGGATGGCTCCATCTGATCGCTGCTGACGGGGTTAGGCCGTGCAGACCTTTGCGACTGATGTGAGGAGCCCTCTTCGACAGCCCGTAGCTACTTATGACAATGCAATAATCTCAGCGGCTGCAGTAGTATGCTGTTGATTAGATGGCGAGATGGGGGCAGGGCGGTTGGCAAAGCTGGGTTAGCCTATGACAAACAAAAGACTGCTTGGAAGAATGAGTTCACTGTTTATGGTCAAGAGCAGTATACAAGTGAAGTAACAAATCAGAGTAGGTAGGTATGTGGTTTTGGATAGAAGGTACGTTAAGTCTAGCATGGGCGTTTGAATTCGGTATACACATAAGTAAATACCGATTGGGCATGCAAGTACGGACGTCATCTTCACTGTGGACCCCCCATCTATCGATAAGTGATTAATAGACAACCTTAGCTCACCTCATGGCAAAACAAAACACAAAGGTTGGTGGTATCCCTTTGAATACTCACTCGGCTCCATGACCTCGAGCGAGCACTAAACAAGCTTATAATACCAATTAAAATCAAATACCCGAAGGTATCATGGGTCTGTAAAGCTACAGAGCCAGGTGAGCATTCAAAGAGATAGGTTAGGTTTTTAGATAGTAAGCCTGCCTTGCCTATCTATCTATACAAGTGCACCGCTACATGCGTGCCTCTTTGTATGTCTGTAGGTCTGCCTGTGTGCCTGTAGAAGTGTGCGTGTGTGAACATGTAGCACAAGCTTATATTCTCAACATATATGTCCGTAGATAAATGCTAGCATATATTCATTGGTTGTAGCTGCTGCTAAATATAGCGCTATCGCGTATTTTCTATATCGCATACCGGACCTAGCCATGGCCTCCCAGAGCCTCTACATGAAGGGTATCAACAGTATGGCCATGTCTCACACGAATGAAGCAACATGGATGACTGGGGATCTCCGTGCCTTATTTCCCTCCACAGAAAGTGCGCCGACCGATGCAGGCTATACTATAGTATAGGTAGTCAATTATATGCCGCCCCCATGGCTTCTTCCTCGTCCAAGTCTATTACCGTCATCCCTTTCCTGGTTGTCGACGTGGATGTTGCTACTCCTTTATATGCAAATCCTGACAAGCCTGGCGCTTTCTTTGCCTTGATCGCCGACTCCGCACTGTAGAGTTTGTTATAGAACTGGATAACACGGGGGTGCGCCATGACCTTGCTCTTCTCGAATCGCAGCACTTGAAGCCCGTTCTTGCTGACCGCCCGGCTGAGAGCGACATATGCCTGCCCCTTCTCGAATACTTTGCCGAGATCTACCTTGACCCGCTCCAATGTCTGGCCTTGTGCCTTGTGGATCGATAGCGCCCACGCGAGTATCAATGGCAGTTGCTTGCGTGAAGCCTGTACCTCGCCCGTGGGAAGCTCAACTTTCCAGTCTTCGGGGATGCAGAGGATGACGCGGTGGGTACCATCTGTCGCCGTAAAACGTACTACGGGGTATTCCCGTAAATCTTTCATGTTTTCGGGGTTGTGGCTGAACGCCTTGATCTTCTTCTTGGAGCTGCCATCGATCTCTGTATCGTCAACCATGCCCGAGCCATGCCCGCCGACCGCCCAAGTTTCAAACGTGGCCTCGGCCATGAATCCGATCACTTTGCCGAGCGAACCATTGACTAGCGTGTCGTCCATGTTCTTGATCAGCATCACCTGGGCCCCCTTTTTCAGATCCATAGACTTAGGTGCCATCATGTTCGCGAGTAGCTTGTCTCGAATGTTGGCGTCTCCGGTGTCGTAAGACTCATAGTGATATGTCTCCCCCGAAAGATTGCGGAGTCGTGACTCATTGGATCTTTCAACCTCCTGGCGAGTAGGAAACCTGTGTCATTTGTTAGCACGTACTTCTCGGCGCGGCAAGGATAGGCGCAAGCTACAATTCAGTGACTTCCAAGCCGTCTTCAAAAGTCAGCGGTCGTGCGAGGTTCCTGAATATCCGAACATTGTCGTCGCTGATCTTGCCAAGACGCATCTCGTTGAGCATCCCTGCGAATTCTGTACACGAATTAGCGAGTTGCCCACCGAGCGTGGCTGGTGGAGGTTGGGCAATGCGGCTTACGCGGATCCTTCTGACGAAAAACTTGTGTTAGACCAATTGTGTGGTCGATTGAGGTATTCCAAGTCGCCGCGTCAAACGCAAACTTGGCCTCCTTTTTCCCACCATCGGGTACCGGGGGGAGTTGGAAAAAGTCACCTGTGATGACCACCTGAATGCCACCAAAGGCCCGACCATTATTTCGAAGGATACGAGCTATTTGAGAGAGCTTATCGAAAAGATCGCCGTCTACCATGGAAACTTCATCGATAATAAGTGTCTTGGTCCGGAGCCACCTATTTTTTGCCTTGGCGTTTCGGCGGATCTTCTTTACCAGCGTAGGCGCATCCTCCTTGCCCAGCCCGATGCCGGCGAAGCTATGAAGTGTCTGGCCGCCAATGTTGCAGGCGGCGAGTCCCGTGGATGCCGTCACACTGAGACGTTCGGGCTCACGGGCCCACTTCTTCTTGAGTTCCGCGATGATGGCTCGCATCAAGACAGACTTGCCAGTTCCAGCAGGGCCGGTAAAGAACACGCTCTGCCCTTTCTTGACAACGAGATCGAGGACGTGCTGCTGTTCCGAACTGAGAGATATTGCCGAGGCCTTTGTTTTCTGGATGACATGACCGTCGGTGACGGCACGCATCTCGTCTGGGGACAGATGTGCCTCAGATTCCGGCTTCTTGCTCTGACTCTTGAGTTGTTTGCGCCTTTCTTGGACATCGCTTTGCGTGGCGTCCCAGTAAAGGCCCTTTGTCTTGCTGGTGGATAGGGTCGTCGATAGGGTAGTAGCATCATGGGTAGCCGAGGATGGCGGACCCAACTCATTGTCCTCGCCGGCCTCAATATCCTCGGTCCAGGCCTTTGGCAGAGTCCTCTTCTTCGCAGGTGGCGGGTCGCGACTTGGCGGGTCGCGCTTGAGTTTCTGTGGGTTTCTCGGGGGAAACATATGATGCTGGGGAGAAGAAGACCAGGGTATCTGGCTTGTTGGAGGAGCAGCGACGGCGGGAGCGGTAGCGGCAGCAGCAGTCGTCGTGGACTGGGCTGCTGAAGAAGGTTTTGGTTTGAAGACGGGTGGTACGGGGGGCAATGACGCGGGGCACTCGTAGTCAAGCTCGAGAGCATCGTCGTCGCTCAGGTCCTCTTCACTGACGAAGACGGAGCCGATTGTGCTGCCGAGGGAGTGCGACTTGCTCATGGAAGAACGGTCGTTAAAGGACCCGGCATTGCTGCATATGGACACAAGACTGCTGGCGCGCGACATGCCGGTGGGGTTGGGCGTCGTGAAGGAAGACCGGATGCCTGGGAGGGATTGCGTGTTGCCTGACCTCGGCCTGAGCGGACCGGCCCCGGTGGTAGCTGAGGGTGAGGCGGAGGGTCTGGGTCTGGGTCTGTTTGCCGAAGTAGCCCATGAGGTGATCTCACGCTGCTGTGAGGACGGACTGCTGGAGGGGAACAAATGGTTCGAGAGGTCACCCTTGGTGTTGCCAATGCCGCCGGCCGCGGGCGCGGTCGTGGCGGCGGTACCCTTAGCCCTGTCCCTCGCTCTCCCCAGCATCATGCCAGAAGACGCGGACGCAGAGACGGCGAAATATGGACGGCACGGCCGCGAGAGTCTGGTGCGTAGGCGCGAGGGCGAAAGTGAATGGCCGGGCGCGCAGGGGCAGGGTGATGGTCGCAGGGCCAGGACACGAGTTACGCCAGCATTCATCCAGGAAGAGGTTGGTGATGCTTAGACGCAGCGGAGGGGGATGGACGGGCAGACGATTGACATGGATTGTGGAATGCAGCGAAAGGATGCGTGCCCATCCTATATGTAGCGAGAAGTTATTTTGGATGTTGTACTTTGTAGCTTGGACTGGGTATGTAGCCTACTGCTAACCTATATGAGGTACATAAGGTAATGTCGAAAGTACTTAGCTGCGCGAGGTATGCGCGAGGTAGGTGGTATGTCGTCGCGTACGTAGATTTTTGGTGGTAAGTGTGCCGCCATGCCGCCAGGCCAGTGGATACCTCGATAACAGATTGATTGATAAGGCGCGTACTTGTTAGCTCGAACGCGTTTGCTTGTCTTAGGTACGAAGTACTTAGCAGGTAACTTCATGTGTACCTTACTTAAAGATACATCCTCTTTGAGACTAGAGTCTTTTACTATACACTGTGTGTAGGTAACCTACCTGTATGCACGATCTAGGCACCTGCTTGTAAGTCTACTTCGTACTAGAGGTTCTGCCTCTTTAAACAATATTTATATCCCCTCCGTAAATGTCAGATAGGAGCAATCATCTGCCTCTATCTGAACTGCATGGCTGCCTATCGCGTGGACTCCAACAATCGCTTTTCTTCGCTCCCAGCGCTCGCCGCACATTCGAGGGAACCTATCGGTTCCGGTGCCTCGATGGCCTACCCATAAATCATCACCATCTCGTACCTAGTGTTGGTCCTTGTAGTTCTTCACCATGGCCACTTCTCGCAGACGTGAGCGCGACCCGGGTGCAGTGGACGAAGAGGAACGGCAATACGCCACGGGCGGCCACACATTGAGCGAGCTGGACGAAAAGTACGCCCCCGATCAATTACATACCTTTTCCTCCCTGCGCCTTCTCTTCCTCCTACTTCTCGTCTTCCTACTTCTAGCCCCGTCCGTACCCGTATCTAAGCCGTATCTAACCCCCCCTCAAGGTACCCGAACAGGCCCAAGAATCACGGCAAAACCCTCTTCTTCGCTGAGTTGTACAGAGGCCTCTTCGATCCCCTGAATGCCAACAAAAGCCACCTCGCTAGGCGAGGGGGACGCGGGGTTTCCGGGCTGACCCCGCATGAGTACCGTCGTCGTATCGTCGAGCGCTTCATCTCCACGTGGCGTGACGAGGTCGGCAACGACTTCTTCCCCGCGTTGCGCCTGATCCTGCCCACCTCGGACCGCGAGAGGGGCATGTATGGTCTGAAGGAGAACGCCATCGCCCGGCTGCTGATCAAGCTGATGAGGCTCGACAGGCACTCCGACGATGCACAGAGCCTGTTGAAGTGGAAGCGCCCAGACCAGTCCAGCACTGCTGGCGACTTTGTAGACCGCTGTTACCATGTCCTGACCAAGCGACCCGTGCTTATAGACCCCGGCAACATGCGTATCGCCGATGTCAACGAGTTGCTGGACAAGCTCGTGGCCGTTTCTGGTGAGAAGGATCAGTTGCCAATCATCCAGACCTTCTACCAGCGTATGAATGCTGAGGAGTTGAAGTGGCTTTTCCGTGTCATCCTCAGGCAGATGAGGATTGGCGCTACGGAGAGAACCATCTTCGAACTGTGGCACCCCGACGCGCAACATCTGTTCAATGTTTCGTCGAGCCTTAGGAGAGTGTGTTGGGAACTATATGACCCTAGCATTCGTCTTACGGGCGACCAGACTGGCGTCGCCTTGATGCAGTGCTTCCAACCCCAGCTTGCCGCCTATGAGATGGCTACGTCATTTGATAAGATGATCGAGAGACTGAATGCATCGACACGTGAAGCGGCCTGTAAGGACAACGAGTTCTGGATCGAGGAAAAACTGGATGGAGAGCGAATGCAACTGCATATGCTCGAAGACGACGGCGTCGCCGGTGGCAAGAGATTCTGCTTCTGGTCGAGAAAGGCCAAAAACTACACATATTTGTACGGCGAGGGTTTACACGACCAAGCGAACTCTTCCTTGACGCGCCACCTTAAGAACGCCTTCGCACCGGGCGTGCGTAATATCATCCTCGACGGTGAGATGATCGTCTGGGATCCCCTCCTCAAAAAGGTTCTAAAGTTTGGCACGCTGAAATCGGCCGCTCTCGAGGGTGGTGTTTGGAACCCCTATGAGCGGGATGCACCCCGACCTGTCTTCCGGGTTTTCGACATTGTTTTTCTCAATGGCCAGTCACTAACACAATACACCCTCCAAGATAGACGCAATGCGCTCGCTAGGGCTGTTCCTGGCGAACCACATCGTCTCGAAGTGCACGACTATGTAGCGGCTACGAATCCCGACGAGATAGAGCCCATGCTCCGCAAAATCGTCTCGGACGCATCCGAAGGCCTCGTGGTCAAGAACCCGCGTTCCATGTATACGGTTGGCTTACGTGTTTCTGACTGGATTAAGGTCAAACCGGATTACATGGACGGCTTTGGCGAAAACGTCGATGTTGTCATTATAGGCGGATATTACGGATCGGGACGTCGTGGCGGTAGGTTGGCCTCGTTCATGTGTGGCCTTCGCGTCACGGCGAGCGATATCAAGGCTGGTGCACATCCAGAGAAGTGTTATAGTTTCATCAAGGTTGGCGGTGGGTTTCGCGCTGAGGATTACGCCGAGATCCAGCAGCTCACCGAGGGCAAGTGGAAGGATTGGGATGCCAAAAAGCCACCGAGCAAGTATATCCAGCTAGCAGGGGGAGAGAAGTACCAATACGAGCGGCCCGACGTGTGGATTCGCCCCAGTGAATCTGTCGTCATTACGGTCAAGGCGGCGAGTGCTGAGGAGACTGGCTCGTTCGCGAGCAGACTGACCCTTCGATTTCCTCGGTTCAAAGAACGGAGACCCGACCGAAACTGGGACCAGGGTTTGGATTATGAAGAATTTGAGAAGTTGGTAGCCGAAGGCAAGAAGACGAACGCGTTTCAGATGGCGAAGAAGCGACGGCGTGGAACCAAGAGAATAAGAAAGGAGCTTGTAATAGCCGGACAGGATACTGACCCCGGGGCGTTTGCGGGACCTAAGTCCAAGGTTTTCGACGGCCTCGAGTTCTGTGTGTTGACGGACTGCACAAAACCCACAAAGAAATCCAAGGCGCATTTAGAAACACTTATCAAGGAGAACGGCGGTAAGATATCGCAGCGCGTAACCAGCGGCACAGGAATGGTCTTCGTGGCAGAGAAGAAAGTTGTCAAGGTCGCCAGCTTGATCAAAGCGGGCGAAGTGAACATCATCCGGCCAAAGTGGCTCCTGGATTGCGTCTCCCAGGGCGATGGCGGCTTTCTTCTTCCTTACGAGACGGGCCACTTGTTCCATGCCTGCGATGTGATGCAGAGGGCTGCTGATGAGAACACGGACGAATTCGGCGATAGCTACGCGCGAGATCTGGACACTGCAGAGCTAAGACAATTGCTGCAGAGCATGCCAAAGAAAGAGGTCATGGGATCCCCTTTCCACAAGCAGAACTTCCTCGAGCAACTCGTTGAGCACGACCACGAACTTGGCCAGATGCGAAGTCACATATTTAAAGGCATGGTCGTCTATCTAGCGGGAGCTGATGCTGTACCCCCGTTACGGGCATACCAAGCAAGAAACCGGATCCGGTTTGGGGGTGGGGTTTTAAAACATAACCTCGACGACAAGTCCATCACGCACATCATCGTTCAGAGCAAGGATGAGGCGGGGGAGAGGGAGACCGCAGCCCAGGTCCGGTCCGCGATCAGTTCACGACGCCCCGTGCCAAGGCTCGTCTCGGGACAATGGGTCGCAGACTGTTGGAAGAATCGAACAGTCGTGGACGAGGAGAGATTTGCGCCGCTGTAGGACCGAAGTCAGCAGTAAATGATAATTTATTGACTGATTCACTCATTCATGGAGCGACGTATGGCTCGCCGTCCCCGCCTATGCTAAATTAGGGCACAAGAAACAATTTGGGCAGAATGGGTGGTGCATCCTATGTCACTCTTCCCCGGAGCACAGCCCTCAGACCTTTATTTACCGATCGTCAAGAAAATACGGTCGCCAATATCTCCAAGGCCAGGCTTGAGCATTCCATTAGGCGTCAGTGCGCTGTCGACCCCTGCTACCCAGATCTCTACGGCTTCAGGCCACTCGGCTGCGGCGCGGCGCACACCTTCCGAAGCAGCGATGACGGAGAGGACGACAATCCTCTTGACGCCCCATTCCTTCAGGGTCTGAATAGCGGCGACACACGTACCACCCGTAGCTATGACGGGATCGAGGACGACCGCTAGACTCGAGGGGTGGGCGTCCGGCTGGTCGGTTGTGGTGTGGTTGGGGAGGTTATTGTAGTATTCGACGGGTTGGAGAGTAGTCGGCTCACGGTACAGGCCAAGATGATGTACCGGTACGGGCGCCGGGAGAAGTGTTTGTACGGCTTTCGTCTGACGTCAGCGCGAGAGTACGAGAGAGTGAAAGGAACAAACAGACCGTCGATCATGGCGAGGCCAGACCTCAATATAGGCACAATGGATATCTCTTGGGGATATGTTGACGTCGTTGTGTATTCGTATCCGATGGGCGTCGTGTCCTGAATACATGAGACAATGCGCGTATTAGTGGACATGGACGCAAGCGATCGGAAGAGCATGGCCAGAGACGGCGGTGTATACCTTGGGCCCGTCGACTACGGTCAGTGCAGAGGCAAAGGCCTCGCAACCGACAATGAATGCAATGTCATGGACAAGAGACTTGACTTCGCGGGCTTCAGTATCTTTGGATCGGAGGCGGCTCAGTTTGGCGAGCAAACACGGGTGTCTGGAGACGTGAACATTAGGTGGTAGCGACATGATCTGTACAACTGCTTATGCGTGTTCAACTATCTAGGTAGGTAGTCGATGCCGAGACGACTTTTGACAAACAAGAGAAGTGTGCGGCGAGGAACCTCCTCGCTCCAAAAGAATAAAAATAAATAAAATAAAGACAGAACTAGATATATACATGTGCTAGATGTAGGTATGATGTTATACCCAACATTGAAGTGCTACCTGTAGCCCGGGAGAGCGGGGAATGCCCCGCGACACGGCTGCTGGCTCCTCTACTTACGTATCTAATAGTGGAGCTCTCTACTACCTACTATCTACGATAACACTAACAGTACCTACTGCGCATACTGTATATACTTACTTTAAGTACTGTTTACAGAAGGCTACTACTAGGTACATGTATGGTGGGGTAGTCATGTGATACAGAAGTCAACAATCCCGCCGTAACTCTCTGGTGCACCATGAGTCGTTATCTAATACATTTACCTACACCCGCATATGAAAACCAGCCGGCCTGCAGCTCTAATAGGTACCTCGCCTAACCTAAACTTACCAAGATCCCCTCGCTTTTACCCATATATTATTCGCGGTACCCTCAAGCCAAGTTCGAGCTTCCACGCTTCGAGGCTTGGCAAGTATTTACAACCCTTGCAAGGCCGGCCGGTCCTGAGCCTTCATTCGTCCGGAAACTCGAGGCCGAGCTGGGGCGCTGGTCATGAGGCTTGGATGGATAGAAGAAGATAGGGAGAGGAGCTCACAACTTCAACATATGTCATGATCCGTCTTGCCAAGCCATTCCCCATCATACCATGACACCTTACGGAGCTACCGGGTCTGCGATGTCAAGAGGGCCGTCCGGGACCACACTAGATCGGGATGCCGCTCCATCGCGGCGCCAATCCGCTACAGACCCGGTGCAGCTGGCTCCCTTGGCCCGCTGGCCATCGGCGACGGGCCCCAGCGATGTGAGCTATGTGGTCCCTGACTCGTACCTAAGCCTTCCCGAGGTCGACGCAGTACCCTCCCTACAGGACCGCAACGAGCTGTCTCGCCTCGACAGCCGTTCTGTGGAGGAATTGGCCTCTCGCCTCCGGTCCGGCGAGGGGCTATCGCAGAAGAGAGCGTCGCTCGCTGAAGGACAGCGAGAGCAAGTCCCTTCCGCCCAGCCGCCTAGGGCCCTGTCCAAGTCTTTCACCGAGTTCTACACCATCTCTTATCTCATCCTATTCGCCGTCCTCGGCACACTCGCCCGGCTTGGCCTGCAAGCACTCACCCGGTACCCCGGTGCCCCCGTGTCGTTCAGCTCCGTGTGGCCCAACTTGGCAGGTAGTCTCGTCATCGGCTTCCTGACCGAAGACCGCATGTTGTTCCGCTATGAAAGCGGCAGCACGCTGACTTCCACCCAGCCAGTGGCCAAGGCAAAAAAGGACGAGGAAACCGGTTCCCCCGACTCCCGGCGCGTGGTGGAGGACCTCGCCGCCGCCAAGAAGGCCCATACGGCGGTCAAGAAGACCATTCCCCTCTACATCGGGCTCGCCACCGGCTTCTGTGGTTCACTGACTTCCTTCTCCTCCTTCATTCGAGACATCTTCCTGGCCTTGTCTAACGACTTGCCGATGCCTGATGGCACCACCACCCCCCGCAACGGAGGTTACTCGTTCTTGGCCCTGCTCGCTGTTACCATCGGCACCGTCTCTCTCTCCCTTTCAGGCTTCTATCTCGGGGCCCATCTGGCTGAAGCCTTGGAACCCGTGACCCCGTCCCTCCGATATCCCTTGTCCAGCAAGGTAATCGACCCACTCGCTGCCGTGCTGGCCTGGGGCTCCTGGATCGGGGCTGTTATCCTCTCCATCGTACCGCCAGACAGATATAGCAACCCTGGCGCATCCGAGTTCTGGCGCGGCCGAGCCACCTTCGCCCTCGTATTCGCGCCCTTGGGCTGCCTCGTGAGGTTCTACGCCTCAACTCATCTCAATGGACGCCATGCGGCATTCCCACTGGGCACCTATACCGTGAACGTAGCGGGTACGGCGATCCTCGGGCTCGCCTGGGATCTTGCGCACGTCCCCGAGGGCGGCGTTGTCGGATGTCAGGTATTGCAGGGTATCGAGGACGGGTTCTGTGGGTGCTTGACTACAGTATCTACATGGATTGTTGAATTATGTGTGCTGGGGCGCCGCAGAGCCTACGTGTACGGATGCACCAGCGTCATCTCTGCGTTGTTGCTCATGATAGCAATTATGGGCGGCTTACGCTGGAGTCAGGGGTTTTCGCCTCTACTCTGTGTGCATTGATACCTTCACACCTGCGAGGAATTCGGCCTCTTTCTGGTACTATAGACCAATCCACCCAAGCCTCTAATCCCCACCACCACATATGACGCCTACTCTGTTTAGAGTTGTGGACTAGTGTAAGTCGAGGTACAGGGACCGTAGAATTTTCGGTTCACGATTGGTAGGCCGCTGCTTGTCGTTGGTCGGCTGCACAAACTCCGCACGCTGCCGCCGCTTTTTTTCTATCGCGTTCAACGTTTCAGCCTTGGTACGTTCGTTGCCACAAGCGTAACCTAGGGATTTTTGAATACGGCACGCCCTCAAGTAGACCATCGGTAACTAGATGTGTATGCCCCCCTATCTTAGCTACACTATCGAGCACCTAGGTAGATACTAGGCTCTATAGGTGCAATCTATCGACAATCTATCATTCTTGTTCCGACATATTTGAGCTTGGTGCAAATCCCATGTACCCAGCATCCACATTCGCTTGGGGTAGCACCTATAGTACATCTTCGATAGCTACCTACTTTGTTGTTGTACACCCGTTTGATAAGGGGGGTAGCCTCCGCTTTCATGGACGTCCGGACTCAAAACGTGAGCACCCTCGCTCGACCGCGACGCATACGAGGCGAGGATGCTCGGGGTTGGTCAATGGGTAGTACAAGCCTTGTTCGTCTCCTCCAACGACCCCAATGATTTCGATATGCAGCATTCTTGAACGCTAGAGATGTTTTGCATACGACCAGATAAGGAGAGCAATTGGGATACGATTTTGAGTTGGACAGGGTGTATAAGTTATGGGACCCCGTACTTCGTAGATAACTGGCCCAAGTTTGCTAGGATTCTTATCATCATGTTACATTCTACCTAGCGTGTGGGTGCCAGTCCAAAAAAACGTGGATACGTTTTATAGAACGTGGGAAACGATTTCCACCCGTTCTCCGCATATTCAAGCAAGGTGAGGATGACACCATTGGGTCGAGATATTTGCAATACCGACTACTAGATCGGGCTTCCACTTGCATATGGAGCCATGAGAGAGCTATTCGAGCCGCAATGCACGAGGCGAGATCGGATTGGGTTCGAAAGTTGCACCCAGTCCTTTTTTATTAATAGTTAGGACCAACCACCTCCCGTTCAACTCTCTTCAAATGGGCATCCCACCTCGCGCCCCCATTCACAGCACCAGCATCGGAGATGGACGACAAATCCGCCGTCGGGGCTGTCACGGCCGCCAACCCAGTTGGCTCTGGCCAGTCCTTTTCTGAAAAGACACTGGCTTCGTCAAAGGACTTGGATGAGACGTACAACACGTACAAGCAGCAAGATGGGCAAGATCTCGATCCGCAGGAGGCCCGCCAGGTCTTGCGAAGAATAGACACGCGCCTGCTGCCTCTTCTCATGGGAACCTACTTTCTTCAATATCTTGACAAAACAAGTATTAATTCGGCAAGCGTTTTCGGGTTGAAGCAAGGCACGCATCTAAAGGGACAGCAGTACTCATGGCTCACGTCCCTCTTCTACATCGGCTACTTGGTGGCTCAGCCTGTGGCTGGTTACGCTCTCCAGAGACTACCTCTGGGCAAGTTCATCGGCTACACCATTCTCGGTATGCTCACTCTCTCGCGCTTGGAAACATCCTGGGAACGGCCTACTGACCGACGTTCACCGGGCCAGTCTGGGGCTTGCTTACGATCACCACGCCCGCGTGTACCAACTTTGCCGGAATAGCCGCGAGCCGGTTTCTCCTCGGGGTCTTCGAGTCCGTGGTCAACCCAGGTTTCGTGCTGTGTCTGTCCATGTGGTATCGCGCCAACGAGCAGCCCTTGCGCATGGTGACTTACTACTGTATGAATGGCGTCGCGGGGATTGTCGGCGGCCTATTAGGTTATGCCATCGGGCACATCACGACCGGCTTGCCGCAATGGCAATATGTGTTTCTCATCTTCGGCTCCATCAGCCTTGCGTTCGGCGTCGTATTCCTGGGCTTCATGCCGGATCTGCCGACCACGGCGCGCTTCCTCAACCCCCACCAGAGGATCGTCGCCGTCGAGCGGGTTGCGCGGAATCGCCAAGGCATCAAGAATCACCACTTCAAGACATATCAGATGTGGCAATGTTTCCGTGACCCCAAGACGTGGATTCTGTTCGTCATGTCCGTGGCGGCGCAGGTACGTTCAACTCAGAGCCCCGGCACCGTCTTTGTTTGTTGGGGAGGCAAAGGCGACTTTTCATCTCTCGGGTGTCCCCCAAGACCAAGGTCTACCATTCGCTAACATTCAATCTCTGACTAGATACCAAATGCAGCACAATCCTCTGTAGGTTCTTTGGTACCCGGGGTATCGTTGGCAATCACTAATAAAGACTGGCTATGGGCGTTAGTTCACATCCATTATTCTCGAGACCTTCGGTTTCGACGTTTTGGAGACCCAGTATATGCAAATACCGGGCAACGCCAGTAAGTTGGACGATCGACTTCTTCTTCTTCTTCTTTCCCGTGTAGTTGCTGTGACGAACGGGGCCATCTCGTTCGTCATCCACCAGCTGCGCCGGGGTGCAGACGATTCTCTCGCCGGGAGCTGCAGAGGCTAACCTTGGATGCCACAGTCCAGATCGTGTCTCTCCTCGTATCCGGCTATATAAGCTCCAAGTTCCCCAACATGCGGTGCGCCGTCATGCTGGTTGGTAATCTCATCTGCGTGGCAGCCGGCGCTGCTCTTGTAGGACTTCCATCCGGGCCCGATGGAACGGATAACAAGTGGGGGCGGCTCGTGGCCCTCTGGCTATGCTCGTTCCAATCTGTTGGATTCAGCATGAGCTTAACCATGGTCAGCAGTAACGTGGCAGGTTACACCAAGAAACAGCTGACTGGAGCGATCCTCTTCGTTGGGTATTGCGTGGGTAATGGTAAGTATTCACCCTCTCAGGCTGATCTGATCTGCCTGTCCTAATCGTAACCGATATTCTGGTGCGAGCGATTGTCGCTGACTTTGAGCAGTATAACTCCCCGCCCTTTTTGTCTCGCTCGCTCTCGTATCAATCGACTGTAGAGCCAGACCTCCGAGGAATACCTGCTCAACTAGCACCAGATCATTGGCCCCCAGACGTTCATCGACAAAGAAGCCCCTTTCTATACTTCTGCATGGTGAGTATAAATCGTCACGCCCTTACGCTTTCTGGCTACGGCAGGAGTTTGTGCTCAAGACTAACCCTTGTATAGTGAGTCGAGATACGACGCGCCCTCTCTGGAACTAAGTAAAGCTCGGCCCCGGTGACAACCGGAACCGAGAGCCTAGAACTGATATGAGATACTAATACGATTACCTTGCTCTTGCAGATATCGCGTAAGTGATGCCTACGGTACTTGGGGTAATGCCCGCCGTAGTTTGATATCTTCCTCGGAACCCCCGGCTGACACGACGCAGCATCCTCATCGGCTACTCGGTAAAGACGCTGATGGTCGTGGTGTTGCTCGTCTACATGTGGGCCGTCAACAGAAAGCGAGACCGAGAGGCTGCTATTTCGGGCGCCGATATGACCGCGGAGCAGGAGAAGGAAGCCATCGAGAGAGGGTGAGTACCTAACTAGTCGGCGCCATCTTGCTTGAAAGAGTGATTGCTGACTCCAGTGGTTATAGAATGCAGGATGTGACCGAGCTTGATAATCCTGGGTTCAGGTATGTCCTGTAACAAACGATATGCTTGTTAGCAGCAAAGGTCGTTCACACGCCGCCAACGGGTGTATGAAGTAAGCATGCATGTTTAGATTTCTGGTGGAGGTAGGACATGGGCTGTATTTACACACAGTGCTATTTAATCCAAACATGAGTAGATGCCGTATCGGCTCAGTGACTTAAAAATTAAAGTACCTACATACCAATTACAGTAGGTATTTGAGAAGGCTCTATGTGATTGTATAAGCAGCCCTGTTATTCCACTTTTTAAACATTGGAGCCAAAACAGCATTCAAAGGAATACTACTGTAGATACAACTTTTAACGCTTGAGCTATAGTAGAACATGATCTATAATTATAAAAACTTGAAATCTGCGGCAGTATTATACATCTACCACATGAATCTACTGACTGATATTACAAAGTAATGTGTCTAGTAGCACTGTGGATTCTACAATTATGGGTCTACCCGCGCTACTTTGTACACTACACTAGTAGATACGCTATAGTGCTGCTAAGTTCTTGGGATATATCGATCCGATCTAGCCAGATACACTAGTGGGAGGCTTCTACACTAGTGGGTAGTGTAGCCGCTGCTGTTTATCGGTTCGCCAATGTGGGCACTACACTACCTAGACTAACACCTATTAGGTACTTACCAAGATAGACTACTAAGCTAGGTGGTATCGCCTAGCAATTGAAGGAATCGGACTCACTGGCTGCTGAATAATAGGTAGCTACTTCACTAACTGTAAGTACCTAGATATACATAAATGAGTGCCTGCCTACCCGGGTGTTTCTGTACCTTATCCTTAAATTGGTCTCGCCAAGAGGTATATAGCCTGGGTCATGGGCGTTCGCGCACCACGGTGGGCCATCTTTCGAATCCTGCAGGTATGATGGCATCAGAGCAGCCCCATATCCGTAGTAACGCAGCGTAGATAAATTACGAAGTAGGTATAGCTGTAGGTACATGGTAAGCGCCCATGGCATCATTGAGCAGTAATTGAATCATGTACTGTCGCTGGTACATGTGGTGTATGCGATCCATCATGTTACCTATCTCTATACATGTAAGTAGTTCTGGGGCTGGCTTCAATATTGCTATGGCTGCATGTGTGTCTCTGTTCTTCATGTACAGCCTACAGGAACTTCAATCTCCGATCTCTGTCACTCCATCGATACATGTATGAGTATACCTAAGGTACTGGTGTGCAGTACTGTCGGTGATCCCACGCGGATTTAGTTCGACACGCCAATACTCCCAGGAGGCATCTGTCAACTTGGCATTCACCATCCGTCGACCCCATAGCATTTGCCTAGGTAATTTATGACATGCCTATCACTGCTGCGATGCCTCCACTACATGTAGGTGACAAGCAGGTACACTACATGTAGGTAAATGCTTGCGATACTTGGTAGGGGGCGGAGGGGTGGCGGCTTGTGTTCGCCTACGAACCCGGGGATACATGCATGCAGCTACACTAGGATTTGCCTATCTAAGGTAGTGTAAGTAGGTATGCCAGGTAGGGTAAAGAGAAACACACATGCATAGAGAGAGGAGGATTGATTGATGGACTTATTGCCGCAGAGCGCGCGGGTGGCACCAACTACCTGCCGTACGAGACGGCTCCCTCGGTCTCAGTCATGCATGTATCTGTTCAAAACGCGGATCGATCCCAAGATCGTGACCATTCCGCTCTGTCTCTCGACACCTTCCCGGCTGCGCCGATTCCCCATTGTCGTTCACCATCATGGCTATCCAATTTGGCATTGTCGCGGCATTCTCGGCCATCGCCGGCGTCGTCTCTCATCTAGGCTATTTCATACGTGGCGAGCATATGCTCACTGCCTATAGGCTCGTCACACTCGCCCTCTTTGGCCCGCCTGCTGTCGTTGCGCTCCTCACATCCTTCGCAGGCTTGTCCTTCTCCCATGCCGCCGCGCTCACATCGGTCAGCTATGGCGCCTACATGGTTGCGCTCTTCACATCTATACTCATCTACCGAGCCTTCTTTCACCCGTTGCGTCACTTCGCCGGTCCGAGACTCGCGCGGCTCTCGCAGTTTTATCACTTCTTCCGCATTCGGGCCAAGGTCGACAACTACAGACACCTGGACCGCCTACATGATCAGTATGGCGAATACGTGCGGGTTGGCCCCAATTTGTTGTCCATCTCCGACCCAGACATGATAGAAGTCATCTTCCACTCACAGAGCAATTTTACAAAGGCTGAGTGTTGGTATCCCGCCGTGCTTCCTTTCCCGATGCGGTTTCATGTAGGAGATATGCCTAACACCCCGTGCGTACAGGGTACGACATTGCTCATCCGCTGCTCAATCTGGTGCAGCTGCGCGACAGGGCCGAGCATGACAGGCGGCGGCGTCACGGCTGGGACCTGGCCTTTACAACCAAGGCGCTTCGCTCTTACGACTCGCGTATTCTCAAATATGCGGACCAATTCGTCGCCCAGATGCAGAAGAGAGCAGGGCAGAGCGTCAATATTACGGACTGGCTCGAATGGTACGCTTTTGATGTAATGGGTAAGACTTCAACCCCCCCGGTCGGCTTCCTGCGTGGGAAGAGGATGCGGGGGCTTCTGGCTAATAGATGGTAGGTGATCTTGCCTTCGGGCGCTCGTTTAAAGCGTTAGAAAATGGGCGGTCTCATATCTATATCGACACCATGCACAGCACTAGCGCGTTACCACTGGGCTGCCTCGGTACCCTGCCCTGGGTTATCCAGACCATCGCGGCTCTAGTGCCCGCCAGATTGAACCCTTTCATGACCCTAGTGCGCTATAGCGACGAATGTATAGCCGAACGCAAGCAGAGGAAACCCACGGAGCCGGATATCATGACCCCAATCCTGGCAGCTGGTCCCTTCTACGCGGATCCCAAGGCAGATGCGCTCCTCCTCGTGGGCGATGCCAGGCTCATCATCATAGCTGGCAGCGACACGTCGGCGTCGGCGCTGATCCATTGTTTCTATGAACTGGGAAGAGACGCGAACGTCGTGCGGAAGATACGCGAAGAACTTCAACAGTACGGAATACGAAACGACGAGAGCCTCGCCGTCATGCAGTTGCAGTACTTGGAGTATCTGAATGCTTTCATCAACGAGACATTACGAATGCGTGAGTGAACCCGGAGAGACGGCCGACAGCGGCTCTCTCTCGGATACCCCGATCTTGTCTCTGTTGTCATATGACAGGGCTTATCACTAATGATTATAGATCCGACCAACCCGGGTGGACTCTTCCGTCTGACGCCCGCAGGTGGTATCAAGATCGGTGGCCACTACTTACCAGGAGGAGTGAAGGTGGTGAACCCACACTTCACGGTCCTTCGATGTAAGCGCGCATGATCCGATCACCTCGTTGGTCCCGACTGTGACTGAATGTTGTTTAGCACCAAAAGCTTTCGTTGCGCCGAACGAGTTCATCCCCGAGCGATGGACTACTAGACCAGAGCTGGTCCTCAATAAGAAGGCGTTCTGTCCCTTCTCCCTGGGAAGGTATGCTTGTAAGTCGCCTCACCTGCCCCAGCGTTCGTTTCGCCTCTTTTAGACCCCTCTAACCACGGTATGAACGCGCACATATGTAGGTATCGGTAGAAACCTAGCCCTGAACGAACTACGGGCTGTCATCTCCAAAACGGTGCTCGAATTTGACGTAGGTTTCGCCGCCGGTGAGACCGGCCGGGCTCTGCTAGAGGAGTCGAGAGACATCTTTACCATGTCTCTCGCTAAACTGGAACTTCGTTTCACGAAGCGTTCGCAGGTTTAGTAGTAGTCCTGCGGTTTTACATACACACACACTCATCCGCTTCCCTCATCTCTCTTTCTCTCTCTTATACACATCCCCGGAGCGTTGAATTGATACCCCCTCACGATGATCCCCATTATTAGATGATGAGCGTGACGCCATAACTCGTGTGGCTTTCTAGGAGTTGTTTGGGAGGAATGAAAACAGGCGTATTGGTGCATGACGATTCCTGTAATGGATATATGGCCGGTTATGATGGAGAGACGATTGTATACTATCTTTTTAAGTAGGTAGCCTCAGTGAGTTCGAGATGAAGAAATAAAAACGGTGATAACCAAATAGAATCCTGGTAAATACTATAAATACACATATAGTATTAGCATTATAGATCTAGCAGATCGGCTGGCGGTAGCATAATGGAGAACAAATGGAAACTGACTAAAAACCCTTGTAGATATTCGCTCGTTGATATTGGCAGGTCCAGCACGAGTGTTTGCTTGTATGATACGCATGTACACTAGTACATATTTAGGTAGGTACGATTTAGGTACCTGGCAGTCGACGCGAACGACTTGGCACTTGTTTTGCACGGCTGCTGCCAGCCGTTCGCTCGAGAAGCCGCCGTTGGGATAGGTAGGTACTTAGCCAAGGAACATTTTCATCAGTCTGCACCCTGACTTCCAACTTGAACAGTAAAATGCCGCCACGAATATCGTCACAGCTGGCAGCTCGATGCTGCCAGGCCCAGATTGATCTCTCTGCGCGTCCATCCCTCGTCCAGCTCTTCGCCGCCCTCTCGGTGCCGACCATACGGTCACAGACTCGCAGCGCATCCATTCTCGCCAACCTTTCCGACAACCCGGACGCTTACCAGAAACGCATTCGCGTCGGCCGCGGACCGTCCTCGGGCAAGGGCAAGACATCTGGCAGAGGTCACAAAGGTCAGAAGCAGCATGGAAAAGTCAACCCGTGGTTTCAGGGTGGGCAGACGCCTCTGATCTTCCAGAAGGGCCGTCTCGGCTTCGAGAACCTGTACGTCTACGGCCTGTCTTGGTGTTTTTGCATTGGTCGACTGACAACCCCGGTGCAGACGTGCCCTCCACATGTCTGAAGTCAATCTGGACAAGCTACAGGAGTGGATCGACGCCGGACGCATCGACCCAACCAAGCCCATCACACCGAGAGAGCTGGTGCTGTCGAATCTCGTGGGGACCATCAAGGATGGCATCAAGCTACTCGCGAGGGGGGCGGACGCTCTGAAGCAGCCGATCGACATCATGGTGTCCCGGGCTTCGGCAGCGGCCATCGACAGTGTGGAGAAGGCTGGGGGCAAGATCGTGACGAGATATTACACGAAAGACGCCATAAAACGGCTCGTGGAAGGGAAGAGCATAAACACCGGCCTGCCGCTCCCGACGGGGCCGGAGCACGTCGAGCCGGTGCTCGAGAAGGTGCGGCAGAAGGGGTTCTTCTACCGTCTGCCGGATCCGACGTCTCGTTGGGACATGGAGTATTACCGCGACCCGGCCCACCGAGGCTACCTCAGCCACAGGTTGCAGCCTGGCGAATCGCCCAGCTTATACTTCAAAGTGCCGCCGGCGCAGATCGCCAAGCACTTGCGCAAGAAGAAGGACGTCAAGCCGGAGGACGTCAAGCTTTGGGAGAAGCTGTAATACGCTCCGAACTACTGCGTATCGTGAGTGCCCGTTATCACGCAAGTACTTCTCGGACCTGGGGCGCGTGGGAGAGTGTAGAGAGTATACCGCGCGCGCGTACAAAATATACCGCCCATGATCTAACACACAATGATTTTCCGCCCGTGCTTCAACGCCCCCGACTTAACCCCTCTCATAGCCTTTTGTCCCGGGATCAATCTTCGATATCCATACCTCCGGTGCTATGTGGTCACGGCACTTGAGCAGCAGCCCGGGGTTATTAAAGTTGATCCCGCGTGTTACCCTCTTTTTCGTCCGATAAACCTGGAAAAGAAGCTCAGTAAGTTAGGATGTACCAGGGAGCTAAAGTGGCACCTCTTTTTTTGAGCTAAGGTACCTATTTCGTAGTCGGGAAGAGGTCGGGCGTTCCAGTACCTACTCTAGCAGCCAGTAATTACAGGGCACTATCTACCTGTATGTACCTACTTAGGAGCGTGTAGGTAAGTACTACATAAAGTACTTAGTAAGGTAACTTGGGCCAATCTCGATCACCCTTGGGTCTCCCTATATGGTCAAATCCCTTCTGAGAGGTAGTACGCGTACACTACCGTGAGAACATAATCGCATCACGACTCACACCTCACGCCTTACGCCTCACATCTCCCTCCTCCTTCTCCTCCTCCTCCTCCTCCCTCCTCCTCACGCCCTACGCAAGGCTCGTGTCCGCTCCCGCCGTTTCCCTCCTCTTCCGCTATCCTCTTCCCAAATATCGCCTTGCAAAATGTCTCTCTTCGGCACGTCTCCTCCCAACGAGTCCCCGTCGCCGTCTCCGAGCCATGCCGCCATGGCCGCCAAGTCTCGCGCCTCGCTTTTCGAAGAGGACGATAATGGCTCTCTCACCCGGTCGACTTCGGATACGCTCTTCAACGATGATGATGAAGATCGATCGCCGTGGGATATGCCCACTCCCCGGAAGCAACAGTCTCGCGCGGAGCTCCTGCGCGGCCTGCTAGCTGGCGTGCAAGTCCCCGATAGCTATGTCCAAGCCTTCGACGACGCTCTCGCCCAGGACGGTGGGGGGAGTCGCACCCTCCCGCCCGGAGGCATTGCCAAGATCCTTGCCGCCGCCAAGCTGGGCGCCGATAACCAGGTTCGCATCATGAATATCCTCGCGCCATCGGGCGTAGAGGCGTCGCTAGGCCGCGACGAGTTCAACGTGCTGTTAGCCCTTATCGCGCTGGCCCAGGAGGGGGAACCCGTGAGCCTCGACAGCGTCGACGAGCGAAGACGGAGTAAGTGCCTACCTTGAGCCGCCGATTATCTGTTTCCCTTCTCTTCTTCTTCTCCGCCTCCCTTTCCTCTTCTATCCCCCCTCCTTCTCTCCCTTACATCTATGACGCTTGTATCCACCCAAGAGGATGCATCGCTTCGGTTGGCCGATCCCGCCAATTCCCTTCGCCAGCCGAGCCGTGTCGGATCGAACAACCTCATCGCAGCTTCGTCGGTCTGCGGCCTTGCGGGGATGCCCTCCGCTGATACGCTGAATTGTACCATATAGACCTACCCGAGCCCCGGCTACCGTCGTCCCTTGATAACAATAAAACCAACAACCACGACAACCACAATAGCAACAAGGTGTCCGCCTTCCCTTCCGCCTCCGCCACTGCCGAGCTTGCTGCGAAGCCGCCCCAACGCCCCGACACCCCTCCGACGTCGATTCCGCGACCCCGCAAACCCTCAATGGACAACCCCGAAGATGACCCCTGGAACACACCTGATGTCCACGCGCATCACAATCATGTGGCAACGCCCAAGACAAACGAGTACGGCCGCACCAACACCCGCACCAATGGAGACAGCTACGGCACCCCGAACGACCCCGAGGTGCACTCTCGCACTACTTCCAACTTTACTACAGCCTCGGCCCCCAGTGCTTCGGGCTCTCAGTCAGGTGGGTCCGCATCATCAACTGCCGGAGGCTGGGACTACTTTAGTGGCAGTACAAATCATGCGGCGGGCTTCGGCGATGCTTCCCAGATCCCGACCACCAGCCCTTTCGGCGGGGGTGGTGGCCGTGGGCCCCAAGGTGACCGTGATCCCGGGGCCAATCCCCCCACTGGCCATACCCGGGTTGTGAGCACCTCCCGGACGGGGATTGCCATCGGGGAAAACATTTTCGTCGCACTCATGCCCGAAAAAGAAGGCATGTTCATGTTTCAACATCACAACTACGAAGTCACGAGCGCGAGACGGGGCAGCAAGGTCATTCGTAGATACAGCGACTTCGTCTGGTTGCTTGACTGCCTGCACAAGCGGTACCCTTTCCGCGCACTGCCTCTGCTTCCCCCCAAGCGGGTTGCCGTCAACGGGAATCATCTATCTAACGACGGGGCCTTTATCGAGAAGCGACGGCGCGGCCTCGCCCGGTTTTTGAACGCCACCGTTCGTCACCCCGTCTTGGGGCAGGAACAGCTGGTAATCATGTTCCTCACTGTACCCACGGTATGTATAGAAAAATAACGAAAACTTACCATTCCTCGTACCCCTCGTCTCGCACCCGCATGCCTCCTCACTCATCCCAGGCTGACGATATGTAGGAACTTGCCGTATGGCGCAAACAGGCGGCGATCTCGGTGGTCGACGAGTTTGCTGGACGGCCACTTCCCCCGGGACTCGAGGACTCGCTCCCCTCAACGCTCCAAGACCTCTTTGACCGTTCGCGACAAGGCGTCAAGCGATCAACCGACCTGTACATAGCGACGTGTAACATCATGGATCGGCTAGTGAAACGGAGCGAAGGCGTAGCAGCTGACCACGCACGCTTGGCCGTGTCGTTGGCGTCTCTGACAGAGACGAGTTCGGATACGTATGCGACCGACACGGACGACGTGCCCCTCTTGAATGACGGGCTGGTGGCTATGAGCAAGCACCTGCGGACCACACAGACTCTGATGGAGGACGAGAGTAAGGCGTGGGACAGCGGCGTGCTCGAGGATCTCAAGAGACAGCGCGATGCGCTTGTTGGCATCCGCGACATGTTCGACCGGCGGGAGAGGCTGGACAAGGACAATATCCCCTCCCTCGAGCGGCGAATCCAGAGCAACGAGACGAAGCTGGCGGGCCTGCGAGCAAAGCCGGAAGGGATGCTTAAGCCTGGCGAGATCGAGAAAGTGGTCGAGGCCATCATCAAGGTCAGTTATAGCTGTGGAAACCAGTCACCTGCTGCTCACCCTCACCTGCTCCGTCCACTCGCCTACCCATTCCCCCACACCGCCCGACCCGATACTAATGAGGTGAGAATATGTAGGACAAGGAGTCGATCGTCGACCAGCACAACCGATCCGTCTTCGTCAAGGAATGCATCCGGGACGAACTGGTCAACTTTCAACAGACGCAGTATCAGGTCAGCCGGTGGAACCAAGACTGGGCACAGGAGCGGGTCAAGTACTCAGAGATGCTGGCGGACAACTGGAGGCGGCTTCTCGATGAGTTGGAAGGGATGCCCCTCGGAGACTAGGGGTCTCTGGGACAGGGAGACGGCACAGGAAACAGGGTCCTGGCTAGTGGCCCTCCCATGGCAAAGGGAAGGGCGGAGAGTAGGTCGGTTCTTATGGGTATCGAAGGGAGAAGGGCGAGAACAATGGTGGTTTCTTGTAGAATGGAACGTTGTGGCTAAGCCAGATTGGTTTTTTTTTTCCTTCTTCCTCTCTCTTTTCTTTCTCTTGGGGGTGGTTGTTGTTGGCACAGCATGGCGTAACAGTTTCGCATTGTTCAGGTTTCTTCCTGCCCGGGCATAGCAGAGGCTCGAGGCTGATAGCGATACCCTCAAGTGAACGCTGCTCTAAGTGATCTCACTTGGTTTATTCATTACCTATATCTTGCTTCATCTGACTGTGCGTTGTTTACATGTCAATTTATAGGTACATAATTAATCAACATCTAGTTACTCCTCATGTAGTAGAAGATTTATTAATATCAAGGCATATCTGTGAAGTGCATTTGTAGAGGTTATATGATAAGAGGTATGCGACCTGATTATGTATGTGGTGATGTACCTACTTTATAGGGCTCGTGTACTAGCAGGCAGGTACGAGAAGTTGGGTACCTACATGTACCTAATTCACTCACCACTCACGCTGCCCAGGTGCCCGCCTGCCACCGAGTCACTGACCCCGCGAAACCCCACCAATCGATAACATTACCTAACTCTTTACTTTGCTGTAACCTTTAGACTGTACAGAACATTCAGTAAGGCATCAGTAAGATACATACCTACCTACCCTAGGTAGATTTGACGGGAAGGAGCTTCCTCAACCAAGGCAAGGGGCAACTCAAGTTTACCCATTCCTACTTGAATCCTCAGCTGAACCATAGTTTCCCTTTATATTTTATTTTTCTCTCGCTTTTCTCTCACACCAACTTGCCAAGTCGTCCCCACCACTCCGCGTTCCGTGCAACACGGCCCATGACCACCAGAGCCGCATTACTAGGTCCCCAGTTCTTCTCCTTCCGCCTGTCATCCTCTACTCATCCTCTTTTCGGCGACCTTCCCACCAGCTAGGCTCGAGCAGCCCGTTACACGGATACCTATCCCGTCTGCCACGAAAGGGCTACGCATCAGTCTTTACTGCGCCCACGTTTCTCTCAGCCAGCTGGGTGGGTGCCATATCGTGTATGCGGAACGAGGGCGCTCTGTCGCCGACCGAGTAGAGAAAGGGGCGAGGGAACAAGCAGAAGAAGAGGAAGCGAAGGAAGAGGAAGAGGACGACGACGACGAAGGGAAAGAGAGTCACGATGCCTCCGCAAACGTCCGCTCAGAAGGCGGCCATTTCGAACTTCGTGTCCATCACCGGCGCTTCGGATAGAACTGCTTCAAAGGCATGTCGACCATAGCAGCCCACCCTCTTCCCTCTCTCAACGCCTATCGCCCTGCTTCTTCTCTATCTGCCTTTTTTTCGCCCTGCCTCTCCCCGCCTACTGGTCTCCCCCTCCCGCCCTGACTGACGGTGGATATATCTTGTACTGACTATGTTTCACGCTTTAGTACCTCAAAAACGCGTCATACAAACTCAACGAAGCCGTCGATGCGTAAGTCGTTATTTTTCCTCGAACTCTTAGAGCCCGTTTCCACAATTCTGCATAGCTACATTGTAGTATACCGTGATCGTGACGCCTTTTGCTGCACTTTGTATGTTTTCTGGATTATACCCTCTCGCGCCATGGCCAGAGCGCGGCCCGGTCCGTGTGCGTCTACAAGGGTATTTGGTTCCCATATGCGCCGCAAGATGGGATGGGACAACATCATAAGTCATAAGAACCCGAGAACGGCGCTCGGCACGACAACGGCTGCTAGTAGCCGTCTTCCGCACCTGGACTCTCCACGCCTCCGTCATATTCTTATTCTCATGCTGAAGTCCGGGGGCATCCGCCACCTATAAAATCTTCCTGGAAAGCGACTCGAAATATCGCAGATCAGCCGGTTCTCGCATATTCTTCTTCCCATATCACCGTAACACCTGCAAGCTACGCTTGGGCGCACCGCCGGCTCCACACCTGGTAGGATTCTGGAGTCAGCATGCATACATTACAGAATCTCAGAGACACGCTCTTCCAACCGCAACCGCAACCACCACCCCGCTGCTGTCCCTCCACACTGTCGCATTACCTATCGGGCTGTCGAGTGCTCGGCACAGACCGTCTATTGCCATGCTATTTCCTTGTTGGGGGGCCGGGGCTGCCATAATACCCACGGCCTGGATCGTCGGTCGGTAGCACTCAACGTCGGTTGTAGTGTACCACGGTAACTTAGCCCAAGCGACCCGAGCCCAGCGGACAGTCTTTCAGCACGTGCCTCTCAGCTGCCCTAGCTATCCCCGTTCTATTTCAGCCCGATTCACTCATTACGCAGTTATTTTCCCCTTCAGCTATGAATTGCTTCACGCTGTATTTCTGGCTTTTTGCTGGAGTGCTAGGTGTGATATGGTGCGAACCACTCTTAACGAAACGAACCCATCGTATCAGCTATCAACACCTCGCTCTGTTTGTGGGCGCTGATGATTCCCAGATACATTTCTCGTTGTGCACATCTCCCGGATAGGTTGTCGGCTGATACGTATCTCTTAGGTTTTTCCAGGTCAACGGCGGTGGCTCGAGTGGCGCGCAGGGAGCTGCTAATCGAGAACTGCAGCTTGATAGATTTTTTGAGAGTCTTCGAAGTGGGTATAACTAGTCAATTCTCCATTAGGTTTTTGCTTATTTGTTGTTAAGATGAACGAGAAGATGGGAAAGACACCCTCGGCGCCGACTCCGCCATGAGTTATCTCCAGACTATCGGCGTAGGGTTGGAAGATGCTTCATTGTTTCTTGCTGTAGAGCTACTACAAGCACCAAGCATTGGTGAGATTCCCCGAGCGGGTTTTATCAAGGGGTGGAAAGAAGCTGGGTGAGTGCCTTTTGCATTTGAATGCTCGTTGTGGCGCAGTATGGCCCATTAGATCAGAAGAGACTATTGGGATGAGGATTCCGTCTTGGTCCCAGTCTTGGTTGTAGCTAACGATGGTTTGCATCTAGAGTTGAGGCCAAGATCGAGGCCCAGGCAGCACATCTCAAACACCTTGCGAGCTTAATGACGAGAGAACGCGATCTCTTCCGAAAAGTCTATCGCTATGCCTTCGTTGCAGGGAAAGAGGGCGAACAGCGTGCGCTTTCATTGGAATTGGCTCTTCTCTACTGGGATACGCTTTTCAAGAAGCCAGGCCAGAGTTGGGTGGGACGGTCCAGAAAGACCGATTGGCTGAATGAGTGGAAAAGTTTTCTGCAGGAGAACTGGAAACGATCAGTCAACCGGGACATGTGGAACCAGACTCTTGAGTTTGCCTTCAAGAGCACTGATGATGAGTCGCTGGGCTTCTGGAGCGAAGATGGCGCCTGGCCTGGCGTCATCGATGAATTTGTGGCGTGGTATAAACGCAAGTCTGAGATGGAGGTGGATGCTTAACTAGCCGCGTCGACCTTGCCTCTCTCAATCGGCATGCTTATTGTTGAGGGCTTACGTTTACACCGAGGTGAAAGGGCGAGGTGTAGTGCGTATCGTTTGGATGGGAATCCTGCCGCTGAGAGTAATAGCGAAATGCTGGATGGAGAAATACCCCCCGGCTGAGAACGATATGAGAGAAGACACAGACAGCATACATAGAGAGCGGAAATCCACTGCAAGTAGGTAACTGGGGAGGAATTAAACGTCCTAGCTGACTCGCCATGGAGGAACAAGCACATACTAGCTTAGCTATAGACATGGCGAGAATAGGATGGATTCCATGTTACCAACAGCATCGAGAGCATATGACTCTAATAAAGAATAATTAGATTGTTTCATCAGTGGGGAGTAGCTGGCCGTGCAGGCGCCGTCTTGCGCCAGTTCCGGAGTGAATGCTTTACTCATTCATACACGGGACTTATCGCAGGCAAGACACTACTAGACTGAGAGGCCGAAGAATGAAGGGGGGACATGACCGGCTAGCCTCTGCTGTTCGCGAAATACTGAAACATACATTGTGTTAGACTTCAAACGTCCCTCTTGGAGAAACAGATGGCTTTCCGTTGTGATAGATTGCTTAATATATATATATATATATATATATCTCTGCCTTTCTCAGTATGACGTGGGCCGTTTACGCGATGTAGGTGCTATCTATACACGTCTCAGAGATATCCTCACATCATCCCTATCCCATGAGTACTGCATTGTGGTCATGGAGGAGATAGATGCCTGTCATCATCGAAGAAGCGGGACTCGAGTTTGCTAACCTGCGTTCTGTCGGTGCTCTATCCTCGATTTAAAAAGTAACGGGTGAGTTGATATACCCCCGAATAAAATTACTACGACGGTTCGCCGTCCAACATCGTGTCTTGTAGTATGGATGAGTTAGTTGTTATGCCGGGTAGGATTAAATAGGTAGTGGTTACTATGTATTTCTGAACGTCGACTACTCTCTCCCTTACTGCTTTTTTATTCTATACACACACACACACACACACACACACACACACACACGCACACACACACGCGCACACACGCGCACACACACGCACACACGCAAACACGCATATATATACAATGTTTGTTTGATTGATTGATGATGGCCTACTCAGATTGCAGACGTCAGAGCGGAGTACAGAAGGGGACTCTCTCTAATGAAAACAGTCGATCGAGTGATCGCCTACAACAGGAAGTTCTCCCCAGTTCTAGATCGGCGCCGAATGCGACATCGCGTCTTTGACCGTACGTACGTACGGTAGGCACAATTCAAGCACAATAATGGGGACGGGGAAGGGGCGATTGACTCGGGAAAAGTAGAAAGAAAGGATGATGACATATATCCCCTATACTCGACTTTTATATTCCCACGCGTAGTAGTGGTGGTGATGGTGAATAATCTCCTGGTATGGGAACCCTTTGAATCCTCCTCCTCGGATCCGATGCGATAGGACCCCGAGCAAGCGTCGTCTTTCCCCAAGTGGGCGTATATCTGGCTTCCATAGGAGTTCCCTTCGGCCGCGTTCATGCAGGTCGCCTCGCCTATCCCTCCCTCCTCCGGATCTGTCTGGCCAGCGTGACCAAGTCCCATACTTTCTAAGTTTGTTGGACAACCTCAACCTCCCCTTTTTTTCATCGTCCTTCCGGTAAAAGGAAAGATGAATGAGATTCAGGAGGAATTTAATCCATTCCATTCATGCTTTCCCTCCCTCCCCCCCTCTATCGCAGATTTCCCAATGGCGCAGCCTACTCTCCTCAGCCTAACAGCCCTACTCCGCACCGGCCTTGTTCCAATGGACGCCGCCGAACCGGCTCATGGTGCCGAGCTTGCCGTCGCCGAGCCGCACGCTCGAGTGGCGGATCATGCGGGGGTCGAGGCGCAGCATGCGGCGGATGTCCTCCTGCGTGGAGACGCTGGCGTCGAAGCGCATGGCGAAGTAGTAGCCCGTCGTGTGGCGCATCTGGTGCACGCTCACGGCCCGGGGGAGGGAGAACTCGCCCCAGTTCTGCAGGCCGCGGATCACGCCCTTCTGCTGCAGCACGAGTTGGCCCGCGGCTAATACTATCCTACCCGGGGGGGGTCAGCGGCCGGGAAAGGTAGCAGGAGGGGGCGAGGGAGGTAAAGAGGATGAGGCTGGGAGCTGGTATCGAGGAGAGGGACTGGCTAGTTGTGTGACTGGGTTATGGGTTGCACAAACGTACTCTCGGACCTCAGCAAGACTGGTAGGTCGAACCTGTAAGCACCGGGAAACACCAAGTCAGCTGGGTTTCTCCCCTCGTTTTTATCATTCTTTTCTTTTCCTCTCTCTCTGCTTATTCCGTGCCATGACTCGGTGGTTGGAAAAGCAATCTGCCGTGGATGGTGTGTGATGGATTTGATTGTGTTGTATATAGCAATAGGCGCTGTGATCTCGGCGAAGAAGCCATCGAAATCGAACTTGACGAGACTCAAGCGGGACTAGCGGACTGGGCTGGACATAAGAGGGAGAAATTCAGGGAGACCTCACAATTCCGATTAATTCGTACAACATCCTCGACACGTTTACTGGCGTGGCCGCGGTTCGCTATCGTAGGGGTAAGGGGTATGTATGCGTTGCCTTGTTCGTCGGAGGACTCGCGATGCGAGACATAAGACAGTCAATCGCCGGGATTATGGTCGCGCCGGGTCGGGAAGTGAAGGGGACGAGGGGCCGATTCGCCGGCGAAGCGCCTTTCTGCCTTTTTTATTATTTATCTTTCTTCTTCCTCTTCTTCCTCTTCCTCAGCCCTTTTTATATCTTCCAAATAACAAAGCCGGGAGATTCAATTTGGGCAATTTCTAGATAAGGTCATGCGGCTCGCGATAAGAGAGAGGCAAGGTTAGACCAGTGGGATAATGCGGAGCACGTGATGTGATGGTGGGGCGCCCACTTCGCGCCCAGATAGATTTAGGCCCGTTTCTGAACCAAGACGTGATGAGTTCACTGCCGCGGCTTAGCGGCATAGGTACTTTGTATCATGATCAATTTCACTCCATTCTTACGGCTTCCCTGGTAGGCTACTACTACTACTACTACTACTACTACCACTACTAGGCCGCCCTTTCTTTCCGCGACGCACGTTTCTCAAGCAGTTACCACGCAGAAAAAATCCCTGAATACCATCCATGCAGCTGCCTCTCGCCCTCGAGTTCCTCCGAGTGGCATGCTCATGACCTCCCTATCCAGGCGTGCTAGGTCCCCCCATCACGTGTGCGTGTGTCCATTCCTGTTCCATCTATACTCTATACAAGGGTTGGTATCGGTCCATCCGTACGCCAACCGTGGGTCTATTATCCATTTGTACACTGGCCAGAAAGCATGAACCCCCCAGCAAAGGGGGGGAAAGAGAAGAAAAGAGGAAGAAAGAAAGAAAATCCTCATGTGCATCCATATCCGAACTATGCTGAAGGTGAAGCACATCCATGTCGTCATATTGCGATTCGCAATGTAGTAGTGTGTATGCACGCATCCAGAACGCCTTAGCCGGTTTTTAGAGCAGAACGCCGCCGTTGATTCATGATGCCGGGCCCGCGTGTGGAACATCGCCGGCACTCGCTGCCGTCGAGGGGATATATCCGTAGAATCATGCAAGCCGCCAACGCCGATGGCCGTGAAACATGACATAGGGAAATGATGTGCCTTTGTGTGCGTGAATTGAGTAAGGGGGTTTGTGGTTAAGTCGGAAACAGCTCTGTCGGTTTTGGTGTTAGAGACAGCAAGGTTCAAGTCCTCAGACCTCGGTGCCACCGTTTGACATCAACTCGGAATCTATGGCGTTCCATGCTGTCTCGAGATGATCACTGCAAGCATATATCAGTTCCAGCTCAGATCAATACAGGATGAAGAGGGGAAAAAGAACGCAAGTGCAAGTCACGTACTGAGAACTCTTGGCCAGCTTCACACCATTCTTCTGAGCGAAGATGAGGAATCGATTCTTCGTGCGTTTTCTCTTGAAGAGAACTAGAATGTCCCCTCGTGATTCGTCGGTTCTGGTCACCAAGATCTTTTGCCCGTGTGAGGCATACCGGATCTCCTTGATCTCCTCCACTCCGCAGTTGAGCTTATCAGGTTCCCTGTAATACCCCCAGGAGATGTTGGGATGCAAGTCTCGAAGGACTCGGTGTTCGAGCTTGTTCTCTTCTGGCTTCCATGTCCAGTATTGTGTTACGTCTGGAAGTGTTGTGAAAAACCTAGTCTTCATTTGATAGACGCGAAAGTCTAGGTGCATGATACGACCGTTCGAAAACGAATCTCGCGAGCTGTAGCCCTCGTACTCGAGATGGTCGAGAATAGCGGCTGGTTCCTGCGCGGCCGGATCAGCATCTCGCTTGGCTTGGACTCCGACATCCAAACGTTGTCGCTTCTGCCGGCGCGGTGTGACGGGTTCAAGAAATTCGTTTGTTGGCAGGACCTCAGCCTGTTGTGGCTCGTCCTCCGCGTCGATTTGTCCAATAGACCTTCGGCTGCGGCGCCGGGTCTCGCCTTGCTCATCTGGCGATCTGGCGGATCCCTCCTTCTTGGGTTTGAGCTTAGGCGCACCCCTCGTACTGCCCTTTTCGGCGAGCTTGTAGCCTGAAGGACGGCCGATGTTGCCAAAACCGTGCTTCTCGCGCAGGACCTTCAGCTTGGTGTCATGATAAAGGTCGTGTGTGGTCTTGGATAGGCTAAACTTGTCACCTTGCGTCGTGGCAATCTCGTACAAGCGCTGTCGGAGCCATTCGAGAGGAGCTACCCCGAGATCAAACTTCCTCAGTTCCTCGTGTATATTGACTAATCGAAATACGGTGTCGTAGTTAATGAAGGTCTTGTAGAATTTATCCATCATCTCCCGACTAGCAAACTGGAGAGGATGGAAACACCCATCCCTGAGAAAGTCGAGCACGGCTTGTCCCCGGTTGACCTGACGATTAGCAAGGAACATGGTATGACGCACGGCATCGGGCTTTCGGCGGAGGTTCTCTAGTCTTTCCTTCCACTTGTCGAGTGCGGTCTGGACAGTCCTTTCGAGAGGCTCCCACTCTGGGTTCCAGAACGGGTGGTTCTGGTTAATCTTTTCCAGGGGCACACCGGCAAACATGGGTGGGTGCGTAATGACGGAGCCATTGTCCTTGAGGACTAGGCATTCGCGGGTAATCTCTTGGTCGTCTATGATAGTTGATCCGGCCGCGGGGCTATTCATCTGAGATACGGGGTCTCTGACACTCGGTACGGACTTGTGATTGCGAGAGGATCTTCTGTCGTCCCCGGACGACTCGTTGAGAACATCTACAAGAGTATAGTTAGCAGCAGATTGCGAAACTTGCCCTTTTGCTTAACGTTACCATTGGGAAATGCAGGTAGCTTGCGTCTCTCTTGTCCGAGTTCGATAAGGCCATTTCTATCATGTTGAGGGAAATTATCTGCTGCGGCTCCCGGGTTTATCACGGGAGGAGGCCTAAAACCTGTGTCCGGGTGTGGATGTGCAGCAGTGTTTCGCAGAGCCAGACCGCGAGAAGTGGATACCGCATCTTCCTCGATGGGATTATGGAAGACGCTGCCAAACAAATTCCCAGGATGGAATCTTTTTTCGTCCCTTTGCTCTTGAACTCGGCTACTACGCCGCAGTGATGGGCCACCGACGGTTGCCCAGCCCGCAGCGGGACCTGGGGGGGTGTAGCCATGGCTCGGTGCTCCGCTGTAGTCTCTAGATGTCGAATATTCTTTCTCGGAAAAAGTGTTCTCTCGGGCCCGTGTGAACCAAGCTTGCTGGGAGTGATCCTCTTCTTGGCGCTGGCTTTGGAGGTTGGCTCTTCTCATCTCATACTCGTTGGACAATCGGTATTTCTCCGCCTTCTGGAACTCAATCGTTGCGTCGACATCTTTTATGGCAGCCTCCAGTTGCGATTTCCTGTTATACAATTCATCGATACCTTGATCTAATTGGCCTTGACGTGCAGCGTGGTCGTGTGCAAGTTTTGCATCCTCTCGGTCCCGTGCTTTCTTGGTGGTCTGCCAGTAGTCCGCCTCCATCGCCGGCCAGTCCTGATGCTCCCCTGGCCTTGGATTAGACGACATGGCGCCTTATTGTAGCATCAATGGGCGTGCTGTGTGCTGCGTCGTGCCTGGCCAATTTATTAGCCCAGCACATACATGTGCCTAGTTCCTGTCAGCAAGCAAACAATAAGATGACAGGTCTCTTTTGCAAGTACGTGTAGCTGCATGCCAGAATTTGCAGAAATGCTTAGTTAATGTCTGTAGCGTGGGGGTTGATTTTGTATACCAAGTCGAATAGACAAGAAAAACAAAACAGCAGGGATTGGGCGCAAGGCTTGTGCCAGTTATGAGAACTGGTAAGCAAGGACAATAGCTGTACAGTAGATAGATACAAGTCGGAATGGGTACCAGGCACGCAACATAGCAGCAGGCAGGCGTAAGCCCCATATTCCCACCATGCTCGAGTGGAGAGGATATAGGGTTATCAGAAAAGGACCAGCCAATGTGATGAGAAGAGTTCGCTGGTAAGGAGAAATAAGAGAGAGATCATTGCCAGTAGATCGGACTGACGATCAAGGACATACCCCGAAGAAAAGAAGTTGACAGGATAGGTAGAGAGAGAATTCTTTTGGGGGGGGGGGGGGTTGTTGAGTTTAACGAAAGCACATACAAGGATCTCAACCTCTATCAATGCGAGGCCAACGTCCATCAGCAAGATGATGTAGTAAGATAAGGCTCCTTATAGGCACAGGCGTAGAAATTATCGGCCTGTGGATGTTAGTAGTCCGGTAAGGGCGACACATAGGTAGGCTAGGGCTCCTCTAGTGAGTCCTTGTTCTTGTTGTGATGCTATCGATAGGTAGTGTGTGCGGTGGCTGGTGGAGAGGTAGACGGATGGTAGGCGAGGAGGTTGTGGAAGGAAGATGGGTTAATAAATCCACAAACAAGTCGTGGCTAGCCGTGCCCGTTGTGAGAGGGGGGTATCCAGTACCCAGGTATTATAATGGACGATGTACCTGGCTATTGGATGCAGGACCAAGATACCATTAGCGCTGTTGGGAAGGAGTGATATAATAAAGCATCAAAAGACTGGAAATGTCTGGGCCGGCAGCTTTCAACATGTAGGTACGTCCTAATGGTGGATGATTGGGAGATACTCAACAGCCAGTTTCAGGCATAGAACCTGTTGGAACAAGAGGGCCACAGGGACGAGGATGGGAGGGGAGGAGTCAGTGAAGAAGGGAAGCATGGGAGAATGGGAGAGTGGAAGAAGAGGGCTACGAATTGGGCTACAGATGTTGCCAGGCAGGATGGCGGAAAAGGTGCTGGAGTCGTCAAGTGTATAGGTGTAGGTCGTTGTGTAGTACTACTACCTACTATTACATCCATAAGGGAGGAATGAGAGGTCAGGGAGGTAAGGCGTATGCAAGTATAACATTTCAAGCATACATGGGACGACGGCAACATGTAGGCGTGTAGGTCTCGCGAGGTACCGAATTACCGAACCCTTACCATCTAAAGACGGGTTGTCTAAGATAGGTACTGTCTAAAATGGGTAGTCTAAAAAGGGTACCTAGCCTAAGATGGGTACGTGAAGCATACTTGTACATGTAGGTAAGTAGGTATCGTGGGTAGGTACTTCCCTGACAGACTGTTGAATACAATGAAACAAAGCTACATGTACATGTAGGTAGGGGAGAGCGCAGAATAAGGCGAGAGAAAGCTTGAAACCAAAATAGCAACTGAGCCGCAGGTACATGCATATGCGGGCAGGGATATGCAGAAAATACCTAGGTACCTAGGTACATTGTCAAGACAGATAGAGCGTGGAGAGAACATAATAAGCTTAAACATTAAAGAAGCCACGATATAGATATTATGGGGAATTATAGATAAAGTACTACCATGTTAGAACAAGGGGGAAAACCCACGAAGAAATAGTCGCTTACCCTTGAGATCACGTACCTCAATGATTACTTTATGTATATGGTGTAAGTGCTGGCGTAAGTACATACTTTGTCCAAATGTCGGTATATTTCCTAATGCGTGATCAATTAAGGTCGGATACAGGTAGACTAGTGTACACTAGTGTGGTGCAGCGGGACACCCGGTAGTGTAGATGCGCGCGGAAATCAACAGACAACGGTCGGACAGGGGCCAGGTGGGCAAGAAACGCGGTGTATTACTTTGTACATGCGAATGCAATACAATATAATACAGTATGATGTACCTAGGCTGCCAGGGGAATTAAAAGACCAAGACCCTAGTTGTACTTATTAATCAGAAACAAAAGAGAAGTAAACAGGTATACATAGTGTAAGATCAGGAAATCAATGGTGATATTATATAGCCTATATAGGTACTGATCCTTAGTTTGCTAATATAGGTAAGTTTGCATTTATAGCCTCGAAAAAGTAAGCAGGTGGTTTAATTTAAAGATAGCTAGATAAAAACTAGCTTAGCGGCCTAGAATAACAATGAAAATAAAAATATATACTTATATACCTACTAGGTCTATATATATATCTTCCCTTTAAATAAGTCCTTAGTAATAAGTAAGTATTGAATATTTACACAGGTATTCCGCATATGAACAGCTAGCTCGCGTGTGCAAGCTAGAAAATAGAAGCATCCTAATACGAGAGAGCAGGCTGAGTATTTCTATCTGCATTATGTTGCAGTGGTAAGCTGAATATGCCACAATAGGCTGCGCAAACAGGTACCTTGGAGCGCTCAGGGATAGGATAAGAAGTACCGCGCGTAATGCAGGAACAAGCAGGAAGCTTTGAGTAAGTAAGGTACACGTAAGTACCTTCAGTTGTTGGTCCCGTCCTCGACCGGCGTAGAAAAGAGAAGCGAAGACCCGGGGTCCGAAAACGTGGGTTGCTAAAGGATCTGCTCGATCTCGCGTGTACATAGCAGATATGCGGGTGTACATGCGTGAGTCTGCTAGGCTAGGTATACTATACCTAGTTGGGGTGTTTCCTACCCTCCGTCTCCCTCCGCCCTCCGCCTCCCTGTGTACATAGACACTTTCCCCGGCGGCTAGCAGTGTGGAGAGGCGATCGGATGGCACACTGCTGGTTAGGCTGGTTGGGTGTCTTCATATCTTATCTGGTCTTGGTAGTAGGATGATAGCTGTTAACTGGGATAGGATAGACCTGATGTAATGTAATGCAAGATACAGTCAAATCGGGCTGTATTACACACCAAGGTTCGGTGATAGGTTCAGCTACCTTGGATCGACCTTTCATAGTGCAGACATACGTGCAAGATAAAATGCAACAATTCGAAACGACTTGAAGGATCAAGTATCAAGTGAATATCTAGATACTTACCTGTGTTATACAAAGTACTTAAGGCAATAAATAATTTACAGAAAACGCCAAGAAAGTTATAGTCAGTTAGATATATCGAAATAATACTGCCCGTGTGTAATAAGTTATAATAATAGTACTACTTACATGTTACACTGCACTGTAAAAAATCCAGGGGTAGCAGGTTATAGAGCTTCTGCACAGCATTAATTTATCGCGACTATGCGTTAGTCGCCTCTAAGTACTCTGCATATTTTATATACTACCTAGGCTACACCTCACTCTCGAGGGAAGACGCCAGCGTTGTGCTCGCTTAATACACTAAAGAGGTCTGAACAGAAACCCCTTAACTTAAGTAGTATGCCGCAAGAGGGTACCAGTAGCATATGCATGCAGCAAAGTACCACTTCACCTTACATGCACTGGTATGATGTACGTGAGCGGCGTCCAGAGTGGAGGGTTGCACGTCGGCTTTGCCGTTTCAGCTGTCCAGGCTCATACTGTTCTGTGTATATGCATTGCTTCTAGAAACCTTCGAATACTACCTAGGTGGCCACTAGACAGGTACCTACCTGTTATTACCTAGCACCCAGCTTGGCGGTTGCAGGGATGATTTGAGATGCTGTGTCTCTGGCTATTTATACCTTGAGTGGGCTTGGAGCACGACTTGAACATTATTGCCTCAACCTCTATCACCCCAATGAAGACTAAACGAAGTTAGGTACTAGTAGTTCTGCACTACTTACTATACGTACGTATGGGACACATAAAAATGCCTTAACGTCTACCTACTACTAACTCTAACATATGCGGCCCAATCTGGACTGCCCAGGCACCTCATGACAATACCACGCTATTTACGATACAATATGCATGCGTCGGGGGGGTTTCAGCCTCGGAACTATCGATGACAGAGAGGCCTCTCTGCGCTCAAGTCCGCGTCAATATATAGAAAGTATTGAAGCATTCAGCAGCTGACATTCTTGGGTATGCAATTGGTTGCCTCAAACTTAGCTTGGCATACTCTACCTATTCCTACCAATGACAATGATAATTACGTCAGATCCTACGGAGCTCGACGCCGTCACTACACTACTAATACTAAGCCACCGTGTATTATATCATACCTACATGTAGTACATCATTCATGTCATAGGTACACATCTCGTATACTATACTACCTACCCAGGTTAGGCTGGTATAGTGCTGCGACTGGATGGCAGCCTACCTCCGCAATACTTGTAAAGTAGAGTAGCCGGGCCCGATACTTACCTAGAACAATTAGGTAATATAATGCTCGGATAATACAAAGTACATGTTAGTAGTTTTATTGGGTGTAGTGTATGTTGATGTGCATACATACGGCTCCGCTATTCCACTTTGTAAAGCATTGCAGCCGAATGGGTGCTCAAAAAGATAGCGTATGTGATCAGGCGAACGCATTCCCGAAAGAGAAAAACCTAGAAGTGGCACAGCACCTATAATGTGGCACAGCCTTGGATCGCGTAGACGCCGGCCCGTAACGACGCTGGAACGGGACCTGCTATTACAATACCGAGGTCAAGAGCCGAAGTTCTATGACTGTCACGATAGACTACCTCGGTATGTACTTTCCCTTAAACTGCTATCGGGTGCCCCAGGCTGGGCGAGACTGAGAGAAGTGAAGTCAGTACGGGAAGATGGTGTCCAGAGCTGATAAGTACCACCTGAAATTACTACCATCGTAGACATCGGGCTCGTAATGTGGTATCTGGTATCTGGTATTATGACAATAGTCGGGAAACGCTGTCTTAGAAAATCAAAACATGCCAGCGCCCTCTGGCGCTACCAGGACCATTGGTCAGCCATTGGTATCGTAGGTAGGGAAAACGAGTCCATACAGGAATGCTTATCAAACTGCTGCCCAAGTTTACTTTTATAGGTAAAGGCGCTGGAGTAGACGTACAGTACAGCATGCCGTCTTTCTTTTTACGGATGATGCCGATGGGCGGCATCTTCGGTTGGCAGCCAGCTTCTCGGCAGGATCCCATCGGCCGCTTGTGTGGAATCGCCCAGGAGCAGACGGCTATACATAGCGGCTTGTGTGCAACTGGGGTACATGGTATATACACTATGTAACCTACCTTAGTATACCTACTTACCCAACTTAGTACCTTTCGTGCACTACCTAGAGAAGATACTTGCGAGCTCGTAATGGATGGACAAGCGCCTTCCAGTCCCTAAAGTGACAGCTCGTGCAACACAGATCAAAGACAGACAGATAGATAGATAGACGGATAGATAGATGGATGGACAGATAGATAGACAGACAGACAGACAGATAGATAGATGGTGGTGATGGTGGTGGTGGTGGTGATTGGGTGCCACTAGGTTTGAACACAAGAAATGAGTGACGATACTAGCCCCTGATCAACGAATACAGCTTACTATACCTATTGCTTGTCGGTACTCAGCGATTCTCAAGGCGTCGGTGTCACAATTTAAACTCAGTGCAACGGTACGGAGTCGTCGGGTGGATTGCAGGAGCCTCACTAACTGTGCCGAGAGATATAAGCTAGGTACTAGCAACGCCGTAGGTTCGCACACGCACGGTCCCGACCACAAGATGGAAAACCGTCAAGCTAACTGCCCGCAGAGACACAGGCTTTATGTATACCCAAATAAAGCATCTCATCTAGATGGCTTCTGTGTCTTGCACTAGGTGTCGTGGCCTCCGCGCCCGACAACCATATCATGATGATAAGACTACCCTCCATGTCGACGACAATCTTGTCATGACCTTCCTACCAAATATCTACCGAATCATAATATTGACACCATGCGCAGTCGTGTTACCAGCATATGATCATACGTAATAGAGGTGGTGGAGATGCTTGGGTTTCACTCTCCTATCTCCAATAGCCACTCATTGAAGCGAAACCCCGTGTTAGGGTTGCAAGAGGATACCCGGTTCATGGTCCTCACGGACTGTTGCAACCAAAGAGACATCCCCTGTTAGCGTATGATACCCACCACCTCCGTTCACAAGTGACATCCCCTTCAGCCCGGATATCGCAGAGGGGTATGGCGACCAGAATGGTGTTAGATGTGTCACGCAAGAAAACATGTCATGCGTATGTATTTCTATACAACTGTCCCTTCCAGATGTACAAAGCCATGTAGGCTATGGTCCCCTCTTACGTCCTGCCCCTCAATAGTCTGTTGCTATGCCCTTCTCGGTGGTGTTCACGGCATGGATTTACCAGTACTCGGGCTTAACATAGTCGGCAAAGGTCTTGGGCTCCTCGTAGCCGTGGTGGTCGTGGCCGTGGCCATCGTCCGCAGGTCCGATGTACTCCATCTTGTAAACGCTACCGCACTCTGGGCATCGCTCGACCGGTCGTGCGCGAGACATCTAAAAACAGGTGGGGCACCAGGTTAGCCTACTAGAAGGCAGGTGGGTGGAGGCGAGGGGATGGCAAACGTACACCGAGCCAGATGACAACGTGGGAGTCGGCAGGAGAGCCGGTGCAGCCGGCGTACTGCTCATCACCTGCAGACCGGACAACGATGGGGTTGTCGAGGGTTCCTAGCCAGGTCGTAAGTTCCGGTGCTCTCGTGATGGCCCATGCAGGAAGGGGGCCGCACCTCTCCTCGACGAATCGAGGGGCCGCATATCGAAGATATCGACACCCTCCATCTTTCCTAGAATCTCCAATCGCTCCAGACCGGTGGACTGCTCGAGGTCGGTGGGGACGGTTCCGGGGGCGGCACCGGGGCCGAAAAGGTCTTCCTCGGTCCTAATCTCTGTTTCGGCATCACGCAACGTCAACAGGAGCCCGACGGACGGCGACGGTAACGGTTCACGGTATGTCTAGCTTCTGGGTCGTACCTTTGAAGGTCTTCATCTTCTGGTCGATGGGGGCATGGGGTTCGACGTTCTTGGCGTCGCCTGCGCGGGACGAGTTAGCCAGTGATTCTGTAGCGGGCCATGACGAGGGCTCTCACGCCGGACGACGGACGCGGCAAAGCTGCGGCGGACAACGGGCGCTACGGGAGCCACGGCGGCTCGACGAGCGGCGGCGATGGCGGCGCGTTGCAGGAACATGATGGCGTCAACTGCTGACGAGCAGGTCGAATGTTGTCGTGGATTGAGGAAGGGGTTCGGTATGGAATTTGAGAGTCGAATGGGCGAGGGATTTGCGGTGGTCTGATTTGACAATCCAGATAGAGATCAAGCGCCCGAGCTCGAACCGACTAACCTACCGTAGGTCAGTGGAGAGGTGAGGTGAGGTAAGGTTCCTCCCTAATTCGGACTTTAGCCGATGTTTCCACGACATTATCCACTTATCCACTCTTTCTCGTCATCCAGTCACGTGATATGGAGTATCATCTCCACACTACGCACGAAATACCTAGTAGTGTAGGTACCTACAAGTCACAGACTAGATAACACAAAGGCCGTCACAGGAGAAACCGTGGCCAGCGTCTCGCAGTTTCAACGTGCATAGTCCGCTCTCAGCATGCTTAGTCATATATTCACGCGCCGAAATCAGGATTAGGTATGTCAACCCCGACATAATCAAGTGTGTAAATATGAATATTCTTTTTCGGGGCGTCTTGTTCTTGCACCAACGCGGGCTCGCTCTTGGCAAGACTTGAAGGCTCTACTTGTGACGGAAATACAACACCCTGACTGTTCATGACTGAGACACGCTGTGCCGGTGGGCGCCTCTGTGTTGATTGACTAAGCCGTGTAGCGCCCCTCTACGCTTCGGCTATCTTCCTCTCCATGCCAAAGGACTGCAGAATAGCGTCCTCCTGCGGCTTGGACGTATACACGAGGTCTATGTCGCCGCACTTCTTTGCCCTCGCCTCGTCCTCGGTGACCCACAAGAAGGCAGCATGCTCGTTGGGGTCAAGCTTCACATCGTAGGCCTCGACGTCGACGATGAAGGAGAACTTTCGGATGCAGGCGGCGCGGCGTGACAAAAAGGTGTAATCCGCTCCGATCCCGGTCACGCGGCGCACGCGTAAACCCGTCTCCTCCCACAACTCCCTCGCGAGGCCGTGCAGGATCGACTCGTCCTCGGCGTCGATGGCACCGCCAGGAACCTCCCAGCGGAGCGGATACGAGTCGTGCGGCGCACGCTGGACCACCAGCAGCCTGCCGGATTCGTCGAACACGAACTATAACCATTAGCGTTCAGTAATTACTCCTTCCAGCAGGTCTAGTGCTCTCAAAACAAGCTCCCGAAACATACTCCTTAGATATTTCAAAAGCTTTCAATTTACTAGAAAGGGATGAAAATCTCTATGAAAATCACTCACGGCGCCGACACATATACCCCGCAACGCCGGCGACGTCTCTAGGTAAGTGTCTAACGGAACTCGGAAGCGGTCAACGGATGGGTCGGAGGCGACAGTCGTTGCAGATGTGACCGACGGTGCGGATGTCATCTCGATCTTGCTATTGTGACCCTGAGCTAAATGTGTGCATGTAAGTGGTTGGGCGAAAGTGAAGTGTTGATGACGCTCTTCTATATATATTGGATGCGATGTTTGGTAATGTAATATGAATCTCAATGTCTGTCGCTGCGAACGGTAACACAGGCTCATCCGTCGAATCGAGGCAGAGCAGACAGCATGAGAGATGCCGCATGATTACGAGGGCTGGGTTAGGGAGGGGTTTAGGCAGACTGCTTCGCCTACGAGTATGACTCACGGGCTCATTCACCCTGGAAAACGAAGCCTACAAAGACGAGGCAGCAGCCGAGTTAAGAACTTAGTCTTTACATTGCCTAGTTGAGGCGACAGCTCTTATTGACACATTTGAGAGAGTGAGAGAGAGCGCGTCACCGCAACTACATAAGTTGACAATACGTTAATAGACACGATATGTGCTAGGTTAGTAGTTAGGCCAGTACAAGTAAGTGGCAGACATTTTGAGGTTGGGATGATGTAGGTACCTGCAGTACCGCATATACTTTTGTACCCAGCATACTGGAGGCGTGTTACTCGGAAACAGTTACCCTTGAAACCCCCACGGGTTCCCGGGTAGCTTCTCCGAGTGGCGCTACCCGGAAGTAGTTGTAGCTACCTTTACTTTAAAAAGTCCGCGAGCTCCCGGTGTAAAAATACTGCTGTTTTAGGCCGAAGCACGCCAGAGGCGTTAGAACCTAGGTGCTGGAGATATTCGTGAAATTCATTCCGTAGCTTCAGCTTGATGGATAAAGATTTCCCTAACAGCTTTTACTTTGTCCGTTTTACAGTAGAGTATATAGGCAGAGTTAAGTACTACTGCTATCTAGACAAGCAATTCGATGCATGCGTGTATTACATATTGTTGGTAGTGATCTATCCAGACACACAACATCCGCGCTACCTACATGAACATTGAAGTACATAACATGAGATACCTCATCGTGCATACCTATACGCAACCACTGAAAAGAAAACCTAGCTATGTCTCTGAAACAAGAGGGCTGATCCGATCTCCGCGAAACAGCTCTTGTGATATGCCTCTATATCGTACTATCTACCACCTATCAACAAATGTCACCTTTTACTCGGTATTCTTATTAATCAATCACTCCGTATTATGGCATGGAGAAGAGGGAGGTGGGCATCAGCCGAAATGCAGTTCTCTTGCCAGAACGCCAGAACGTAGCCAACGCGTCGTTAAGACCATTCCGGCGTGTTTCGAGGGGAGCCGGCAAACTTCGGACTCCGAAGTTCGGAGCAATGCGATTCTGGACTATCACTTACCGAGCGAGGTAGCGAGAAGATAGGAGCAGCCTGTGTTTGAGCTGGTGGCGCCGCCAATTCGCTTGGACAGCTCCTTACCATCCGCGTGCCCTAACGAGAGATAGTTCGATAAATCCAAACCGCCTATAGCTTCTAGTGTTCTCTTAGTATTAGTCCTAGTAAAGACTTCATCCTCTCGGGTGACGCGATGCCGCGATCGGTTTACGATTAGTCGGTAGCCTACCCACACACTCCGTTCTGTAGGGGAAAAAAAAAGGGAGGTAACATCCCTTTCGAGCTCTCGATGGAAGACCGATATGAGATATATTCTAGCTATATTCGACTAGACTAATGATCCTGTTTACGTATCTAAGTACTCAAATTGCGAAGCAAATGAGAAAGAGGTTGCCGCCTACATGGATTTGCGCAATGTGAGAGGCGACAGCGAAGCACCCGACTCGCGGGTTACCAACGCAAACTCCGAACCGCTGTCTCCGGGTAACGGTATAGGGGTAGGAGCGAGCAATTCTCAAGATTCCAGCGTATCAACCTGGCATAGTTTAGGCTTTGAAAGGTGGCTAATAGTCTAGGTAGCGATATGGACAATAATTTTAGTTACTAGGTTTTTTTATTTTTATTTTTTCAAGTAGCACTCGTAGTGCCCCTTACTACTGGAGAAATACCATCATTGTATTGAAGGCGACGTTTCGGGGCTGATGATTAAGTATATCTTTTGGTTTTATACCGACCTGTAGGATGACTTCCACGCTTAGAATACCTGTCCAAGTATTTTCGCTTGTTAAATCAATGACTTTAGATGCAATACTGTGACTGGTGCTGTACCTTTCATATCATCTATTCTCTAGTTGCTGGTAACTCGTTTTATAATACCAGTACACCTGTTTTATCCTTTTTATATGCTCTCTCTCTCTCGACGTAAAACGCCAACTCTATGCAGCAGAACCATAAAGGCTGACCTAGACATTCCGTCAGGGATTTGTGCAAGCAAGGATAGAGACGACACCTATGCGGAGTCCACAACCCGTCTCACAACCTCGTCGAGGTCTTCATTCTCCAAGCCCAGTAGATCCATAGCGAACCCCTCGCGTGACTCCCAATTCCCATCAATCGCACCGAGCGCGAAGACAAGGTCCTCGACAGCCTCCTTATCTCCGGCGTCGGCCCTCGGCCTACGCTCCGCGATAAAGGCCTCCGACTCAACAAAGCTCACTTCCCACTTCGCGCCCGTGGCCCTCTCGAGCGCAGCGAGCACGTCCAGCTGCGAGACGCAGAAGCTCTGGAGGAAGAGCACCCTGTTCCGCGTGGCGTCTGCCTCCTGCGCCAGGACGGCGACGATGGCCTCGGCGACGCGCCCCAGCGTCGCCGTCGAGCTCTTCTGCTGTCCCCGGTCGAGGATCTCGGCCCTGCGCGCCGCGAGGTCGAAGTGGAGGAAGTTCTCGCGCAGCCCCCAGTCGAAGAAGTGGCCGACGACGAGGCTCGTCCAGGCGAAGCCGGCGTGGGACGCGGCGAGGTGCTGTAGCCGCGCGCGCACGGCGGCCTTGTGCTTGAAGAGCGGGACGAGGGCCTGCGCCCGCGGCGAGTCCGAGTCGCAGCTCCCGTAGTCGGCCGGGATGAGGCGGCGCACTCCGGCGGCCGCGGCGGCGTCGGCGATGCGGAGGTGCTGTGCGGGGTCTCGGAGGGGGATGCTCACGACCACGGCGTCTTGGCCCGCCAACGCGGCGGTGAGGCTCTCGAGCGAGAGCTCGTCGTCCACTGTCTTCAGGTCGACGACATTCTGGGCTGCTAAGGCGGGAGGCAGCGAGTACGGCGACGACTCCCGCTTCACAACTGTCACTCGAAAGTGCTTGATCAGAGCCTGTAGAGCCACCGTGCCTAGGTTGCCGTTGGCACCGAAGAGAGCTACCGTTCTGATGGCCATTATTATGAAGGGATTGAAGAAGTCCGTGTGAGGGATGAGAAGGAAATACTAGAAGATTGTCTTCTGCTCTGGTCTCTGTTATGAGTGGGTTTATAAGCCGTCGTGACCGCGGTCAAGGTCCTCCAGTTTGCACGTTCAGTGGATAAGGGCGCCCCGGTCTTTGAGAGCGTAACACACTACATATGTACCTATATGTACAACTGCTTTTCTTCAAAGCAACCAAGTTTGAAAAGGAAGAGGACGGGAGTATGTTAAATAAAAGACACCACCATTGCAAGATTTGAATATTGGGTTATAATTAAAGTACATTTTAAGTTCGTAGGTGTACAGCAGTATTTAATACAGCAGGTAGAGAGAGTTCCAAATGGAAATAAGCAGGTATGTCAATGTGCAATACATATTATGTACATCTAGGTACCACATGTACCTCTATGTGCGCTACTCAGTACATATGTTAGGCACATGTTAGATGCTGCCTGCACACAACTCATACCACTGCAGGTGGTTCAATAAGACTGTTTCGAGCGTGCAAAGTACATGCCCTTCTCATGCAAATCTAGTTAAGATAGGAGCAAAAGCGTGCGGGTGTAGAGCAATTGCCGGAATAGGTTTACTTAGGATATAGTTTTTCAACTGTCATTGAATTGCATACGCACTGGTTACCGCCTGCTACCTAGTTGAAGTTATCCCTGCCTGGACTAGAAGCGAACCGGGGACCGGGCGGAGCGGACCTCTTGAGCATCTATCACTACCTAGCTCCGGCTTTTAGGGTGTGAGATGCAAGAACCACCCTGCCGTATCCCGTATCCCGTATCCCGTATACTGTATCCTGTATTCCCGGGACAAGCAATTAGGGCAGCATGTACCTACCTACCTACATTATGTACCTGCCTTTGTAATATGGAACACGTGGTCCATGTGGGCCGCAGCACCTCGAGTGTCTTAGGCATGCCATCTCGCACTAGCTTCGTGCAATGGCCGAAACAACATAACACATACAAAATACCGGAGGCGAGCTTATGCTGTAACCTTCCTTTTCTTCTTCCTTTTCTCTTTTCCTTTCTTATTCTTCCAAGAGCGTTGCGTCTTTCGGACTAGAACTGCTTATCAGGTTCTCGACTCTACGCATGTGTATGAATCGCACTTCCCTCTTAGACAACAGACTTGCTGGAAATCGCTGTCGGCGTGAATGGTTCAATGGGTCAATGACACCGGGAACGCAAGCAGAGTTGCTACCAGCTCTAGATCTAGATAAACCAACTAGTATTTCTAGACTATCCTGCACCTACTCCGACGGCTATACCTACCTATTAATCAGCTCCTCATAAGACCGCCGCATCGAGCATCCATGATACGTCAAGAGCCGCGCACCTGGCTGCTTCGCTGCAATTCTATGTCCCAGATATATACACGTAACCAACACGAAACTAACACCTACTCTGCCGACTTCGATGTACGGGGCTGGAATGTGCAGAAGACGGCCCCCGGTTGGCAGGTCACCTGGTCTCGCATGTCGCGCCACATTGTTTCTTGATCATAGCCGGGTGCGAAGTCCACGTCGTAGTCCTGAAGGAGAATCGTCACGACGAGGCGAAGCCCGACAATGGCCACTATGACCGTCCGAGTCAGTAATTACTCCTTTAGGCAGTTTCAGCCCTCTCAAAACGTGCTCCCGAAACATGCGCCTGAGACATTTCGGGAGCTCGCAAGTGGCTAGCTAGGAATGGAAGAAAATGACTTCGAAGGCTACTACTCACAGTTCTTGCCTAGGCAATATCGGGCGCCGGCAGAGAACGGCGCGAAGGCCCGCTTGTCGAGGATGAGTTCTGGTCGCGAGTACCACCGCTCGGGGATGAAGTCATTCGGCTTTACCCACATCGATTCCACTGTTGATATGTTAGCACCGCGCGTTTACGCAACAACGGTGGCAACATGGCGGGCGTAGTTCCACGCCCGTACGGCAGCGCGCGCGCCTGCACTTACTTCTGTGGACGACGTATTTCGGGCATGTTACTTTGACGCCCGGCGGGATCATCACGCCGTCGATAAACATCCCTAATTCATAACACTGGCGTTAGTGATGTCTAACTTTTTTATTGTTGGGGGAGGGGGAATTGCGGGAGCTTGCAGGAGTAGCAAGAGCAAAACTTGCCCGTTAAGGCATCTCGTGGCTCCTGGACATGACAATGGAGATGAAGAGACGCTAGGGAACTAACCATTCGGGCCGGTGATTCTGCTCCCTCCCGTCATAACCGGCGGGACAAGCCGAAGCGCCTCGTTTATCACGCCGTTGAGATGGGGAAGCGTAGCGAGGGCGCTCGCGTCGTTCACGTCAATGCCATCAACCTCAGCCTGCACCTTTTTAGCGTGTTCCGGATATTTCGAGAGGAACCACCAGATGCCGATGAGAACGGCACGGGTGGTATCACTGGTGGCGCGTGTTAGCCGAATTTGCCTAGTTGGGCGAACCGGCGGCGTCTTGGGGAGAAGAGACACGCAATCATCGGTGTGGGGTGGGCGGTTTCGCCAATAACATTGAAATGTGACGATAGGAGATTGTGATGACATGAAATGTGACAGTAGCAAGACCGAGACTGACCTGCCCGCGACGACCGCCGTCACCGCCGTGCCGCTGAGATGAAGATCCCTGGCCTGTTTAGTTTTGGTCGTGGTCGTGTTCTCGTACTCTTCGATAAAGTATGTGGCCATGTCCGTCTTGCCATTTCCACCCCGCTATACCAGACCTCGCGTTAGATCCAAGAGACTTTGTTAGGCCGATCAGGACCGGCGCGTGGTGATGGTACCTACTCTAAGGCGCAACTTCATATGGTCCTCACAAAACTGTATCATGCGGCGCCAGTCATTGACTCTTCCGACAGGGGGGAAAAGCTGGAAACCCAAGAGAGCGATCCATATGGCGTCGCCGAGTGGTCCCGCCAAGGCCAGGGCACGGTCCCTGTGTTCTATACCGGGATGCGTCACTCTTGATTTCGTGAGGTTGAAGTCCTCGCCGAAGAGCACTTCTCCCATGACGTCCCACGAATACCAAGACATGACCCGATCGAGGTCTACGGGTTTCGTACCCGACGCGCCAATGCAACGCGACAGCTCTCGGACAAGACTTGTGATGCGAGGGTGATAGTCATTCATCGCTGCCGAGGCCAATCTGCTTAGCTACGACCACGCGAAACATCGGAGAGAACGAATTCGCTAACCTTTACTTGACAGCCCCTGCGCCCAGAACTTGCGCCCTTCCTTGTGCTCGATCTTGTCGCGGGTGAAGATAGCCGAGGTCCTTGGCCGGACGATGTCGTACCAGACATCCCTGGTAGTCTCGTTACCGAAGCCATCGAGTAGCTCGAAGGCAGCAGGGTTGAAGACCGTGATCTCATTAGGACCTTGATTAGAAGGCACTTAGTCTACATGTCATAGCCGGCCCGGATCGCTGACGTATTGCCATCAGCGAAGGTGAAAGACGGATCAGCTCACCTGTTCGCACTATGGTCCCATATTTTTTATGAATCTCCTCTTGAAATCGAAAATTGCTTGAATCGCGAACATGCCAGACGTGCCAGAGTTTGGTGATGGCAGCAGGCCTCGGGCCGTTGAATGAAGAGAGACGATGGAAATATAGACGGTATATGGTCATGCTCAAGAACAAGCCGCCCAGGTACGCGACAGCCAGGACAGCGAAGCGACCGAGAACCCCGGTGAGCGCATCATTGAACCCGCTGAGATAGTATAGCGTGACGCTGCCAAGGGCAAGGTGAGCGGCAATGATGTGTGGGCCGTGAAGATGCCACTCCCCATGCTTGAAAATGCCGAGATGCACGGCGATGCCGGCGACGACGGCCAAGATGGGAAGATTTTGACCCTGACCTACGGCCATGTCGCGTTCTTGAATTTCTGGCGGTCTAATGCTGGAGAGGTTTTGCCAGAAAAGCGATCAGAAAAGCGAGCAAGGGGAACGGAGCGATGTCAAGACAGCGAGATGGTACACCGACCCGCTTGCACTCGGAGGTAAAAAAAAAAAGCAGGGGGTTTGGGGGATTTTAGGAATTTTATCTAGGGTCCCCTGGAGGTTGTTGCACCTACATTACATATGTTACGACATAGCGTAATAGGAAAAGACGATAGGAAACGAAAGGCAAAACAACGTGGTACCTACTTATACACCTATGCGGTCTATAATACGATGGTCTAAACTACGATCCTCCAGGTGTGCCTGCTAAATGCGCCTGGGTTAGACGATTTTTGCTAGTTGAGCAAAACGTGCACGACACTAGTTTCGATAGTACCTACTTATTCCGGGCTACCTGTGATGCCTTGCATTCTATACTTGTACAGGCATTCGACTTACATACGCACTCGGAAGAGAGACGGCACCGGTTCCGCAATCGTCTGCGAACTACCTGAAGTAGTACCTAGTCGGTCCAAGTGCCCGTAAAGGGGAGATTACTTTACCATTTTGACGGCAACATGATCGCCGGGGTATGATGCCTGCCTACCCAGAAAGTAAAAGAAAAAAAAAAAGCTGGATCTCAAGTTACCGACCAAGACCACACTACATCGTACACTATATCAAAGAACCACGCTACAGATCCTCTTATTGGCCTACAGGCATGAGTTGGGGTTATAGCGCGGGCAGCAAGTTGAATTCTAGACCCAATGATCGCATTCCGTCTGGGTACTGGTGGGCGTGGGATAACGCCAATGATATACCCGGGAACATGAAAAAGGGCAATGCCAGATTGGGGACAGTAAGAATATCTGGCGGTCAACCCCATTAAAGGAGCGTCTTCCAAAAAGGGAAGGCCCTTTTTCAAAACTCAATAGGTAGTAAGCAATGGCGTGCGCTGGAGTTATCTGCGATGCAACCCCAGGGAATAATACCTAGGTACGAATAGACAAGATAGAGCTACCTTAGTGCACGCCAAAGAGAGCAAGCAATTTACCTATAGCGTAAGTGTGGCATTTCGAACCCTGACCTAGGTGGTTGCATTTAGTTTGTGCCTTGACCTTGTGCTAAATAGCCTAGACACATAAATCTGAGCTGTCATCTTTCTCTGCTACCCATATCGGCTTGGTTAACGGCGCCGTCACTATTAGAACCTCTTCTAAAGAAACAATGGCTAGGTAACCTACCTACCTCCAATATGCAAGCCATTATAGCGTTAGGTACTGTAGTAGTGTACCGTTGCGGTACCACTGGGATAAGATCCCGGGTTCGAAAATGAGTGGATAATCCCTCTCGAGCCGCCAGGGGAGTGTTTCCCTAAATCAGTTTGGCGTCTGGGGAAGCGGAAGCAGCCGTTGCTGCGAACCAAACCTGAACGATGTGTTGACATCATTTCCGTCTTTTTTTCTCCCAATAAATAGGATGAACCTCACCAAAGGCCTACCATGAATTGTAACTAGTGTAGGTATGTTAAGAAGACTAAAGCATAACCCGAGGCCTACCTATTACTAGTGACTGATGGTGGCTTCATTTGGCCAGGTTCTTCGAGCCGGGTCTTAGTGTGTTGACAAAAAAGGGGAGCAAGGCCCCGGAACTTGACGGACAGTGGCTTGAAGCCATGTTGCCGTGAACTCGATGGCTTCTAGTGAATCAGAATACTGCGAGTGTGAGAAAATAATCCAATTTAAGAGAGCACAGACCCAAGCGTCATGACTCGCTGACAGTCACCAGCTGAGCTAAGAAATAGTAATTGGCGAACACCTCAGCTTATGTGACTACACGTGCCAGCCTTGAACTGCATTCATTAATATTATTTCTGTCCAACGCACTTCAGGCGAAGTTTGCGCGTAGCCAGGCCCTTACCACACCTCAGCAAGGACAGACGATCCCTTGTAACCTCGTAGGCGAGGCCACGTATCGAGAAAAGAGCACCGGAGGAAGCGTCGTACCCAATAATGACAGTGGCAGGGTGAAATTCTGAAGGTTTCGATAAGTTGTTCCTTCGACATCAATTGATCAAATACTCATATATATTTATAGAATGGGCCGGGCTACGAGTATAAGTTAAGCTAAGATGACCATAATTTCATGCGAAGAGTGAAATGCCACTAGATGACAGCAGCTATTCAGGCTTTATCTCACTTGATGATGATAGCTTCCTAGGTCTAGATTTGTTTGTTTTTATTATCGGTTGATGGGGTTCATGTTTAGAAACAGCTCCCTGATGGTCTCCATGCCTTATAAGATTGACAGAAACCTATGCACTGTATTCACTCACTGATGTGTACTCATGAGCGAGCCCGGATCCTTGCTATTGGCTGGATGGTGGCCGGTTCCGGTTATTATCGTCGTGTTCGCGATCACCCCAGGGCGCGAGGGCTAACCTGACCAAGCTTTCTTGTGCTGACTCTAGGACTACTCACGCCTGATGCGAGGAGTGTCTGTCTTTTGCATCCAACGACTAAGGCGAGTGCCTTAACGCCTCATTGACGAATCTTGCCGGCGTAGACGCTTCCATTGGGCTGCAAGTCTCCCTGAGATATCGATCACCTTATAAGACAAATGTATAACCCAACCGACTATACGAAATAAACCTTCACGTAAACGCACGTAGACCCAGTCTCCCCCGCCGCGGTGTTAGGAGGATGGTGTACGAGTTCACCAGTTGTTTTACTCGATAACACGACTCTAAGGTCAAGTAGGGTAGCGTCTAGCGCCCCATTCAGAGGATCAAGGCTACCTCTTGAGCTTGAGACTGGTCTAATGAATGGATTGCATTATTGTTTACAATGGGCTGTAATAGCAGACGAAATTTAAAACTGGTGAAACTTACATATATATAACTTACATATATATTGATCTTCCGCTCATGATTGTAAATGGCCAACTTCTTCTTCCTTTCACGTAAGCAACATATTCCCCCTTGTCCCCTTTTTATTCCTATCGATCCAACCACACTGTCTGCTCACGAGGTACCAACAAGTACATCAGCGTGATGGCAATCGAGTGACTTTAAGCAGGCCAGTTTTCGAAATATGAGGGTCTTAGTCGGGTAAAGTTAACCAAGCCATTAAGACTCTCTCCTCGTAGTCACGCCGTTCGGTTTAGCAAGGGACATAGAGAAAGATAAAACAGGCCGAGTCACAATAAGCCGATTTAAGGTGTCATCTACCACTCGGGATCGCGACTGCTTGGAAACTGGGTAATAGATGGCATGTGGTATGAGAGCACATATGGTGCCTGGGCCAGAGGATATGATGGGACATACATAGGCTAGGCAACTTGCTCATGGGCGGCTTTGGAATACGTGGAATGCGAGTGGTAACGCAAGGGGCGATATGGACCCCCATCAGAAGAAATCTAAAACGTACTCGGCGATGGGCAAAGGCTCGGGCGTCGCTTTTCATGCAGTAGACAAAAGAGTGAAATACTTCATGTGAGTAAATTCGTACCTCAGATCTTGTCGTGTCCAGGCGTTAACACCAGCAGTAGGGTAATAATTAATATCAGAATGTATTTAAGTCATTATTGAAGACCTAGTCCTTCCCGCTGGCCTCCCAGTTCGCGACGTTCTCCATACCCGTCATCTCCCTCCATTTCCGCGCGAACTCGCGCATGCCACCTTCCCCCGACATACCCGCGTCCACGACATCCTTGGGCAGTTTATGCGCCGAGTATTGCGGCGAGCTAAAGTTATAAGCTGCCGGATCTTCTTTATCAATCAGCCTCAGCTCAGGGGCGAAGTCCTCCTCTTCCTCGTCCTGACTAGTGTCATCATCATCATCATCATCATCATCATCATCATCATCATCGATACCGTTACTTTGATCATTAGCGCCCTCATCGCCCACGATGCCGAGTATGGGCCCCGGAACCTCCATATCTAGTAGCTCCTGCCAACCGAAGAGCAAGCTATCCGTATGTGGCGCCCAGGCATTAATATCGATTAATCTCGCGCGACTCAGGGGCTCGCCTTCTCCCTCGGGAATGTAGACGTCGAAGACGAAGTTGCCGTCCGGAAACGTGTAACGCAGCTTGTTGTTGAATAACTGCTGAATCTTTGTGATGATATCCGCCTTGAGAGGCTGTAAGAATTCGAAGTAGCTCAGATCCCGCTGCGATATGGCCACAAGGTTCCTGTGTTTGACGAAACAGCGGAATTCCATGGCCGTGTGCGGGTTGAAGTACGACCTTAAGACCAGTACTGGCTTAAAGGGTGCTTGAGCGAGAGTTGTGCTGACTGTTGGCGTGCAGTCGTCGAACGCGTGCTCTAAGTCATAAGTTATAAAGTTGGAGCTCTTCAGCAACAAGTAGACGTCATTGGGAGACGTGCACTTGATGGTATTCTGATGAGGGGATATCCAAGTGGCATCTTTAGGAGCTGTCCAGTTAAGCTTAGGGGCTACCGCGCCCCCAAGCTCGGTGATTTTATCTTTAATCAGCTGGTGCAGGTCGGGAAACCTCTGATTAGGAGGTAGTTTCGGAGGCTCATCTTCGTCGTCACTATCCGAGTCGGATTCGACTTCATGGATGGGTGGTCGTACGGTTGATGGAGTGGACTCCCACTCATCATCATCGTCATCAGGTTGAGCCCCGTCCTCATCAGCAAGGATGATGCCGTCCTCGCGGATATAGTCGACAAACTCTGGTGACAGAGGAATGATACGAGACTTTATGCAAGACGCCCGATATCTGGATTTTGGTAAGCAGTTGGTTCAGATTGAAGGAGAGACAAGCACAGAAGAGAGCGTGAGGAGTGGAGAGGAACAGACTTAGGAAACCAAGAATCATATGAGCAATTCAATATATGATCTCTGGTTATAGGTGGAAACTGGAGTGTTGGTGTTGGTGGGGTGTCGGAGGCAGGGCCCGACTGTGGCTGGGTGAAAGATGGCATTTTCCACTGACAAAATTGAACAACTGTATATTTCTCTGAGAATACTAGTAAAATATGAACAGTTTGAGGGAGGCTCTGAATGGTCGCGAAGATGTATTTACTAGATAAACTTTTAAGCAAAACTTATGAGTCAGTCAAGGTCCGTATATAAGTTATAACTGATTGGTATGTCATCGCGGGGCAAAAATCATACTGAGAACAAGGGCTTAGACCGGACTAGACTATCAGGTACCTACCAGGCTAAGGTACTTGTGCCTAGATGGTAAAAAGGTACATGCAAGAAGCCCCGCTTATTACACTACTGCCGTGCCGACAATCGCGCTAACAAACCGTCGTCGTCGCTGTTAGGTACATCCACGATTATAGCTACATACCTTACCTCTCTCCCTACACCTCGAACCATCACCACTATCCCACCTTCTTCCCTCCACCAGCTCTCTCTCTTCTCTTCTCACCGCACCGCAAATAACCGAATTGCGTTTATTACTATTACTATTCTTCTTCTTCTTCTTCTTCTGCAGCTCAGTCAGGCTGTGCGTGAAAAAGGGCGCCCGAAACCATGTCCGATAACGTCGGCCTATCGACGCCGCGAGGCAGCGGCACCTCGGGCTACGTGCAGCGCAACCTGGCGCACATGAAGCCTCGCGACCGCGACCGCGCGGCCCCCTACCCCCGCGGCGACCTCGACCACCTGAGGCACCGCCAGCGCCAGCCGGACAAGGGCATTCTCGAGCACGACCGCAAGCGCGAGGTCGAGGTCAAGGTATTCGAGCTTCGAGACCAGCTCGAGGATGAAGGGTACGTTCCGTTCCACTGGCATCCCGAACTCGGGAGCAACGAGAGCGGAGGAGAAACACGCTGACCATGCTATGATGCCTTACTTGGGACAGTGTCGAGGAAGACGAGATCGACCGCCGATGCGACGCGCTGCGGAAGGAGCTGCGCGAGAAGAAGATGACCGACTCCGCGCGGGGCGACCCGTCCGCGCCGAGGAGGGGCCTCAAGGCGCATCAGGTCCACGAGCTGGCCGAGGCCAAGATCAAGGAGAGCGAGCGTCTGCGCAGCGCGCTCAAAATCAGCAAGGACTACGAAGAGGGAGGCCACTGGAAGAGGCAAGAGGAGCGGTTGCGGAAAGCTCTCGATAGGCAGGACGAACCATCACGGAGGGACTCTCGATAAGGGACCGGGACCGCGAGGGTAACGATACAGATCCCGTCTCGTTTCGGTATGCATCGGATCGAGTCTCATTATATCATGTACTATGGGCATCTTCACACGGCGTTGGGGCGTAGCTCGGGAGGTTAGGCATGCTGTTTTCTTAGGCTCTGGACGGGGTACATGCAAATGATTTAACATATCCAAAAGAGTCATCTATTGAAACTGGGTCGGTGCTGATGAAGTCTATCTATGTTGTCCGCTTAGCGCTTGGGTATCATATGCTGTGATTTATTTAGTTCGCCGCCAAAATTTCCACTGCATCTACCGACGATGCGCGATCCTCCCTGCCGCCGATCCTCTTTAGGTCCTCGGCGCGCCGCGCCTTTTCTTGCGCTTCCCTCTGCCTCTCGTGGCTGACATATGTTGCGTACCGTAGAGTGCTCAACGTCAAAACTGCCATAAAGATGATGCCCAGTACCGACCTCCTAATCAGCACCCATCGCAGCCCTTCAATCTCGGACCTCGAGTCGCTGTTGAGAGTGACACTAATGGTGAGGTTGACTTGCTGGATCTTGAACTCAAGGTTAGCCCGGGTGCCGTCATCGGCGCGACTGATTACCTACCGCGCTCTCCATGTTCCGCTGCTCATCCCGCACGTTCATCCTTCGGTCATTAAACATGCCCTTTACGTCGTCCTTGAGGGTCATGATGTCTTGAGACATGCGCTGGCTGAGGATATCAACCTCGTGTTGCAATTGTGTCCGCTGCTGGCGTGTTTGTTCGTCGGCAATTCTCTTGTTGTTCGTGACCTCGGAGCTAAGCTCGGAGCAGGCGGCGCGAAAGAGATAGGTTTCCTATAAGCGGCGAGTAAGCGCAATGATGCATCATGACATGGCGGGGTCTCGCGTGACGCATTGGATAGAACCCACGTTGTCGACATCACTTTTGCCCACGAGGCCCTCTTGCGCGACATCCAAGTTTTGCGCCAGGATGGCCCTAATGGCCTTCATGGCGGTAATAGCCTGATCCTGCGTATAGCCGCCGACCTGCAGCTGCTTCACGAGCGTATAGCTGTCGAAGTGATGGACGTATGTGGGCTTGGATATGTGGGGATGATGTGCTCCGTCTGGCGGGGGCATCAGCAATACGGCTTCCATAGGGCCGCTATGCTGCATCGTCTTGTCTACGGCCTCCTGGTGCGGCGTTGCAGGGGCCGGGTCTGTGGCACCTGGCGACGCCTCTTTCGCGGCCTCAGTTGTGGTCTCCTTTGCGGACTCTTTCACGGGCTCTTTCGTGGCATCGCTAGGTGGGATATCCGTCTCGTGTAGCGCACCCGCCTCTTTACTGCCCTCGGTCGACGGTTTCTTGCTCTGGCTGAGTGACGGATCGGGTGACGGGGAGGGAGATTTGTCTGGCTGAGGCAGTTTGACGGCATCGGGGAGCACCGGCGGGGGTTCGACAGCAGTGCCGTGCCTCTCGAAGGCGGCTTGCCTGGCTCGTATCGACGTTGAGAATGAAGAGGCCAAGGGGTGGTTGGGTGGACAGGGCCGGCTGCGATACCGGTTCTTTGCGGGCTGCCTTGCCGACTCGGCTAGGCGAGCGGCTCGGAAGAGAGGAGGATACAGGAAAGTGAGGCGGGTCGTCGACATTGTCGCTGGGTTCGCGGCGTTGGCGCGAGTGTGTTGGTGGTAGGTTTACCTCTCTGACAAACGAGACATAGCTTAGGATTCCGAAGACAGACGGATCAGAGAGAGAGTAAGTGACAGAGTGATGGTGGTCGGGTACGATTCATGTGACGGACGGGTAGGCTTATGTTTTGGATGGTTCGGAGTGGGCACATTCAGCGTGATCTCATGTCCACATTACGTGGTGCAGGTGCAGGTCCGAAGTGCGGTACACACGTCGTGTGTACTTCGTACCTGTGTACAAGGTGAGCCTCTGTGGTCTTGGTGCATGTGGGCTGTTCCTGGCTACCTTAAGGTACTCAGTACTTAGACCTTATCCTAAATTGGGTATATTCTGTTCACAGCTGCAGCTATTAGCCTGGCAGCTGACTGGCTGTGGGCAACAGCGATAGGTAGGTATTTGTGCCAACTTCCAATTGAGGCCCAGATGAGGCATCAACCCAAGTGCCAGCAGACTGGAGCTAGGCTGGATTGGTGCAAGAGCCCAGCGGTACCAGTCCCCACCCGTCGTCCCCGCAACCTGACAGGACCCTGGAGGAAAACAACCTGCCAGTTATGTCCCAGGATCCTCCGTCTAATTCTGCAGTGCCAGGTCAGCACTGGTCCACCGCCAGAGCGCAGTAGGTGTGTGCACCTACCTACCTACCTATGTACCTAAGCCCGTGTGTTACTCCCTCCATCAACTTCGGATATCTCCCTGATTCCTTCTCCTGTTGTTGATACATAGTCTCGTTTTGTTTCATTTCATTTCATGTCTTGTCTTGTCCTGCAATGGAATGACATTGTTTGTTCATAGCGGATCCAGATCCTCACTCCCTGTTATTCTCTCGCCTGCAACCCCGCGCTGACCGCAATTCAACCCCCAATGCCTCGTACCTTGATACGCTGCTAGGCCGGTTCACAATATCTTCAAAACGAGACATCAACATTCCAATCTAGCCAGACCCGCCGCTACGCCAACGGGATCTTGCATTCTGAATCTTTAACGATACCAATCGTTCGGCTACGAGCCTTACTTGACACTCCCCCTGTAACGAACGACGTTCTACCGCCATCATGGCGCCCGCCGAGGGGCTGTCGGCGCCCGGGTCGGCGAGCTATACCTCGGACACGATGACGGTGGGCGACGGAACATGGGACTTTACGAAGAACACTTTCCTGCTGCCAAACTTGGTCGGCCTCGATTTTGAGACCATGCAGTACAATGGTAACCTCGTTCCCGCGCAGCTCCAAGCCCTTCAGTCGTCTAACATGAATATCGTATAGGCATGGGCAATCGTTTCTCAACAGTCCCCCAGTACCACAGCCTTGTCACTGGACATGGCGTCCTGGCCGCTATAACCTTCCTGTTCCTTGTACCAATTGCCATCATGTATGTGAGGTTCCATCCGGACCGTCGAAGAGGCCGCCGCATACACGCATACATCCAGGTTCTTTCCGTCGGTCTTGCCACCGTCGTATTCATCCTCGGATTCTTCGCCGTCGGTCCGTCCCGTAACTTGTCGAATCCTCACCATGGCATTGGCGTAGCCATCTACGTCTTGATTCTCACCCAAGCCATTGGAGGCAGCATCATCAGAAATGTTTTCAAGAAATCCTTGAGACTCATGGTTCATCGCTGGTTTGGAGGAATAATTGGGATCCTGGGCGTCGTGCAAATCCCTCTTGGATTAACCCTCTACGGCTCCCCGAAATACACTTTCATCTTGTATGCTTTGTGGGTGGGCTTTCTCGTTCTTCTCTATTTCATCCTGAGTTGGCGACACGAAAACGATTGGGACGATAACATGACCATGTATGGAGGTCGGTCTTATGGCGGGAGGTCAGAATCCGGAGTCACCCAATCCGAGCACAAATCTAGGCGGGGGTTCGGATGGCTCGCCCCCCTCGGCGCAGGACTCGGCGCCTGGGCACTTCTCCGTGGACGAAAACGTGACGATAGAACCCGTAGCGGATCTCCATCTCATAGCGGCAGGACGCCCGAGGTTGTCCCCTCGAGAAGGGGCTCCACAAGTTACTACATGGGAAAGGAGAAGGACTCCGAAAGAACAGATAATCAAGGAGGCGGGCTGATGAGCAAGTTGCTCGCTGTGGGAGGCATCGTCGGAGCAGGCGCCTTGTTTAAGAAGTTTGCAGGCGGAAAGAATAAGCGGGACTACGACGAAGAGTATTCAGCGGTCGCACCGGATACACCGACTCGGCGTGGTCCGCCTCGCACACGGCCCCTGACTAAGCGCCCGGACGATTATACCGAGTCGGAATTCACAGAAGATCGGACGGAGCTTGCCCCACGGCCGCGAACCCCCCTGCTCTCTGGGTCTAGAGATCCTGCCGTTACAGCCTCGGCGTTGAGTGGGCCTGGGCCTCGGCCAGCAACGCCACGCGCATCACATGCTCGAACAGCGCCGTCCGGAGCCGATAGTTACATGTACTCGGATTATTCATCTTACGTGAGTCCCTCAAGACGTGCGCGGGAGGATGAACACCAAAGCGAACCAGCCAAGGGCTTCTTCGCCGGGTTCGGTCTAGGCTGGTTTGCGAAGAAGGTGAAGGACCACAGAGATCGGAGAGCGGGAGAGGACAGGTTGAGGTTGGAAGAAGAGCGGCGAGATGGGCGGCACGGGTCAGCATTCACAGGCGACGGCTACAGATCACCGACTCGACCGTCGCGACGTCGGCCACCGGTTGGCGCGCCAACAACAACGGTCATGTCAGAAGACACAGAATCGTCCTATATTGAGACGCGACCACTCGGCACTTCCCTTGGCGGCCCGCCTATGCCGCCGCTCGCAGCAGGAAATGCACCACCCGGTGCTGTTCGCTCGCGCTCGACGTCAATATCGAGGTCCAGGCACGACGTCGAACCCGTCTCGATGCCACCAATGCCACCAGACCCTCAAGGCTTATTACATACCCTGAATCAGGAATCGGGAAGTGAGTCTTACCTGTCTAAAGGCGGACGATCACATCGACGGCATTCTTCGCGTCGCGGTAGGGACCCTGAACAGGCAGCCGCTGCGGCAGCGAGTAGCGCCGCCGGCTTAGCCGCGGAGGAGGAGCAACAACGAGACCGCAGCCGAGGTAGTCAGCCACTCAGCGTCGTCAAAGTGAAATATCACGACGATCGAGATAGAAATGTGACATTACGGCGGCTTACGGAGGAAGAGGCACGCCGCGAACAGCGACGAGGGAGATCAGCCTCGGTAAGCAGTCTGTCGGGAAGCGAGACGCCGGGTCACCGAGGATACCGGAGAGACGGGAGCGCACGTAAGACTGCCGACGAAGTCGAGGCCGAACGTTTGGTACCCGAGCCCCTGGCACCGCCGACGCCTGCATTCGCGGGAGGACAGCGAGGAAACAAGGATTCGGCGTACTACTCTGGTCAACCTGGCCAGCCTGGGCCATCGGGCGGGTCGCCACTGGGTGCGCCGACAGTCTCTACTATCGGTAGTCCTGACAGCCACGGAACCTGGAGCGCCCTGAGCCCATCCCCGAGCGGGCCGATTACGAATCGACCACCAGGCTCGGTAGCGGCATCGGCGGCCGAACGGAGGCAGAGGAGACGGTCAGAGAGGAACCGGGATGGAAGGCCCCGTCCGGGAACAGTCGACTACAACTAATTCCGTCTACCCCCACAAGACCAGGGGAGCAAGTCCATGATGCGGCGTTATGGCGTTTTTTTCTTTCGTGGCAGTGGTCGTATTCTTTTCGCATCGAGCATAAAAAGCATACATACCCAGTCTCCAGCCCCCGAGACGGCGATATTATGAAGGGGATGATTTTGAGTTGGAATTCATGAATGTTTATAGATGACGTAATCGGCAAATGCACGATAATCGAACGAATGTATGAGGGGATTTTCTTAGTCATTCTCTGTACTAGTCAGGAACGGGTTCCTGATCATGATTGATTCAATATATTGATTGGTCCAAGCGAAGCACTTCAGCGACCCGAAAATGTGACTTAATGAGCTGCCTCGCCCGCTGAGGCCCCATTCATGACAACTCTGAAATTGCACCGTGAACGGATGAGCACACCACGAGTCCCTCTAGCTAGTTTAGGTACTCTCGGTCAAGTCTGCTTCTTCGAGTTAAGATCGATGTCCTTCATTTTTAATCAAGAAAATATGTAGACAGCTGCTGTGCTCTATCAGCTGGATGATACCTCCATTTAATGTAAATGTGATAGGTTCATAATACAGCATATGCACTTATCGATAAGGCTAGTACTCTGGAACTCGTGTCGCATCTCAAAAGACGCGTTTTGAATTAGGTAATTAGCAGGTTTGCTCAAGCGAGAAGGACCGTCTCTACATACATATCTAACCTACTATGAGCTACTGAGCTGTCTAATACAGCCTGGCAGTAGGTCAAGTCAGCATTAGCTCTCTTACCCGTATGTATCTCCTCAAAGCCATCGCCAAACCACCTACGTCCCCGCCCTCGATAGCCTTACTGCCCGCCCCGCCTTCACACCACGAACCCGAGGAGAAGAGGAGGCACGTTTCTATGTATCCTGGTCATATATGAGCCTACGAATAATTCCACGAGTTTTCCCACCATCCATTGATTCGAGAACATAAAGAAAGAACGAGAGAGAGAGAATAATGGCGCCGGAATCAGAACCAACATCGAACCCCAACCCAGGAGCCCAGTCGCAAGGCGATCAAGCAACGGTCGAACCACGACACCACCACCAACAACAACAGCAACAATCGTCATCGTCATCATCGCAGCCACAACCAGAAGAAGAAGAAGAAGAGGAAGAAGAGGAAATCCCGGCATCGGCGTCGCCGCCCCTACCGTCGCGGCACACGGCGCTGACGCCCGGCCCGCGCGCGTCGCGCTTCCAGACGACGCTCGACGCGGCGCTCTCGCACACGCTGGCCAAGATCAGCTGGGACAACTTCGCCGCGTGCTACCCCCACGTCGCGGCCAACGCGCCGGCGACGCTGCGCGCCGTGCAGTCGCAGATGGTGGACCGGCTGCGGTCGCTCTGCAAGGTGTGTGGGATCCCTTCCCTTCCCTTCCCTTTCCCCTCCCTCATTGGGATGGATGTATGAGAATGGACCAAAAAAGACGAACGACGATCAAACAAACAAACAAACGTTGTGCATAAATAATACATAGAAGAAGAAGAAGAAGAAGAAGAAGAAGAAGAAGAAGAAGAAGGAAAGTCCCGCTGACTTTTTATGTTACAGAAAGAATTCGATTCCGTGCAGCAATCGCGCAACGTCGTCGCCAAGCTCAACGAGCTGGAGAGTCTGGTCAGCGAGGCCGAACGCAGGCGGAAGGAAGCGGGTAGCGGAGCGGAACCGCCAGTACCGTAAGTTGAATTGCTTATTTTTTTTCCTTCGTCCTTGTCTACATACCCTACCTAGTACCTCAGCGGAGAGGACAAAAAAGTGGGGAGCGGGGAAATTCATTTATAGCGCCCCCCCTCATTTATAAGTTGCAAATGGGCTCCTGTCTTTCACGTACGACCATAGGATCTGGAGAACGCGGGGTCCCGTCCGCTCCCCCATAGCTAAGCCGGATACCGCCAGATTAGTAGTTGGGTCGGTGACGACCAGCGAATCCCTGGTGTTGTACGTTTTTTTTTGTTTTTGTTTTTTTAGGATCATTTCTCGAATTATTTGTTTGTATCTTTCTTCTATTGTGTCATTCTTCTTTATCTGTTGCTATATATAGATTGACTGCACAAATCCTCCCTTTTTCTATTATTTTTTTCAATTTTTTTCTCGTTATGCGAGTCACTAATTAATCACCGCTTCCCCAAGGCCCCATACGTTACCACCAGATGAAGTCTTGGACGCGCACCTAGCACCTCACCTAGCACAGCAGCAATCCCAGCTCAACGCCAAGCTGCAGACCACGCAGGCCCATAACGCGAAATTGTCCGAGGATATCCGGCGGCAGCGCGCGGAGATAACGTCTCTCGTCTCCCTGCTGGAAAAGGCGCTCGAGGACGTCGACAACGCGAACCAGATGATGGACGGCGTTGGCGACGACGTGGCCCGCGAGACACGGACGATAGAGGTCGAGATGGCCGGGGTATGATCTAGGTACCTACCTTAGTTATGCACAGGCATGGCTGGTTTGTATTGTATGTAAGACAGCATCGAGACGAATGAAGCAACGTCAACGACGAAATGAAAAATGAAAGATTCACATCAGATTCACAAAAGGTTCAAGTGAATGAATGTCCGCCTAGTCATCGCGTAAACGAAACAAAGTCCATGAACACTTGATTCAATATATGCGCTACGGTGGAATAATGTCTCTATCTCGAGCCCAGAATCGCTGAATAAGCTATAGTATCTACTAAGAACTGTATGGAGGTAGTGACTTTGGCTTTCCCATGGAGTAGACGAGATGAAGTCCCAGACATCCTAGGTATCTACCACATTTCCATCATCCAACCTTGGTCATCATCATAACATATGTAAATACTCATAAGAACTAGGACTCAAACTGACTACCCCTCCTCATTTCCCCTTTGGTCATTTATTCATAGATCGGTGCATGATGCCCACGTACTTGTAATCAACTAATTTGGGTAGGTAGGTAGGTAGGCAGTCGGTAGATCGATGAGAGAAGCAAAATACCGGCTCTCCAATATTGACGGGGAAATAGATAGTTAAAGGGTAGAAGACGAGCTAAATTCGAGGTACCTATGAGAAACCGCAGGATTAGTTAGAGTGATCAACATGATAGATGTCCGTTAAAACGGAAACACTTATACGCAGCGTTCTCGCTACGAGGGACACAGTGGATTTAGACGAGCGCCAACGATCTATCCAGGTAGATTAGGTATTCTGTAAGATTTTGAATAGCATACACAACGGCGAGCTGATCGATTATCAAAAGCCGTAAATAAATACCCTTACGACCACAAATACTTTTGTCGATTGGTGGTGTCGCGAGACCGTCGGTGCTTCTCGTGTGGTACGCCAGCATCTCGACAGAGACAGCATGTTCGTAATCATGAGTTCTTATAGCATTACACTAATACATGCCATACCATGTCGTGGATATTGTACAACCGTACAAACTCCGATGTCAGAGTCCACGTTCCCCCCACCCCCCCAATTTGACTCCTCCCATGCATGCGAGTCCTGAACTTTTCCGGCCGTATAAATGTAATACACTCCCCCAGCAACTACCACCATTACCTGATCTAGGCACATGCCGCCACATGCTTGCTTTTCCCATGCCGAATACTGATGAAGAGCCTGAGATGGTATCGCCGAAGCTCCTCTAAGTAGTACCTAGCCCCCAATTCATACCCGAAATTGAACCTCTCGCTATTTATTCCAGGGCACCCACGGGAATTAGTTCCGTCACCCATGCATTCCCGGATTTTCGTAGATACATTGCGTAAGCACCGATTCGCGCAACACTCTTTGGGGAGTGTTGACTCACACGCCGATTGCCTGAGATGCGCCTCGGCCGCGAAGTCCGCCTCTACCACGGTTCTGGCCCCCGAAGCTACCGCGGCTACCATGACTTCCGGAGCGGCCAGCATCGAATCCTCCACGTCCACCACGGTTGTGCAGGTTGCCTCGTCCAGCACTGTAGTTGCTTCCTCCGTAAGCACCGGCTTTAGGGCGGCGAGGTTCAACAACGATATTCTCGCCATTAACGACATGTGGATTAGCGGCCGCAGCGGCCTGATAGCCCGCCGCCGCCTTGAACTCAACAAAGGCGCAGTTCTGTGTCTTATATCAGTAACCACGCGTCAGTATAAAAAAAAACAGCAGGGAAACGCACCTTCTGGCGGTTGATGTCGAAGTAAACCAACTCGCCGTACTGAGCCAGTACTCCTTCCAGTTCTGCATGGCTCACTTTATCCGTAACGTATTTGACATAGCCCAGTGTGCCCTCTTTCTCGGCAGGAGGCCCCGAAACGGACTGAGGTCTATTCTGACGCTTGGAGTCTCCCCCCGCCGTTTGCCATTCGGCGCCTGTCTCCTTTGTGGCTACTACAGGGGATGTAGTCTCATTGACTATAGTGGTGCTGGTATTTGTCTGGGAAGATGGCGGCGATGGTGCGGCGGTAGCAGCTGGACGTGCAGGCGCAGGAACCGGGGCAGCCTTAGGCAGTGGCGTAGCAGGGCTTACTTTGGGAGGCCCGGCCGCGGCCGCAATATGGCTGGCCCACGTCATAGGCTTGGATGGCCGGGCAGGAGCGGGCGCAGGAGCAGGAGCCGCTGCCGGGGCGGGCGGTTGACGTGGGGCAACTGGTGTCGGAGTTGGGTCCTTTGGCTTCTCAGGCTCCTGCACATTCTCCTCGGCCAGCTGCTGCGCGGCTGTGTCTGGATCCGGAATAGTCTCCTCGGCTGCCTTAGTAGCAACTTCAGGCGCCGTTGTAGATTCCGCCGCGGCGGGCTCGGGGGCGGCATCACCATTTACTGGAGAGGACTCTTGTGGCACGGCACTAACTTCTTCTAGCTTCTTGTCCACGACTTCAGGATCGAGAGAAATTGGCTCGTCCTGAACGGACTTCTCTTCGACAGGCTCAGCTTCCTTTGCCTCTTCAGCAGCAGGGGCAGCAGCAGGGGCCGGAGCCTCTACCTCGACGCTAGCAGCCTCCTGCTCGGCTGGTTCGGCCGGCTCTTCCTCGCCCTCCTCGTCAATGAAACGAAGTATATCGTTGAGGACAAAGTATCCAGACGGTTGTTGGGCGAGAACGAAGGTCTGTACGAATTTTTTAGGGTCGCCTGCCTTGTTAGAGGTCTCGCCAATGACCTGGATCACAATGTTCTCGAAGGAGGCCTGAGAGTCGACATTGGAGACACGGACTTTGCAATTTTGGAAGTCGAGGTCCTTAATGCGGTCTTGGATGGTCTGTCCTGCGGTTAGCAACGTCGTGCTACAAGGCCGGCGATGATTATGTGATGTGGCATACCTGTCGGCCAACACTGACGTTGGCAGATTGGCCCTCTTGGCCGTACACGAACTGCGAGCGCTTTCCGTAAAATAACTAACAAGACATCAGCCTCCTAGCACGCGGGGAAAGGTTGGGCAGGGAACATGACAAACGTGGAGCTTCTCGGGATTTTTGCTTAGGGTGGTGTAGTACTGCTCGACGAAGAACCAGGCCACTTCATCCTTTCCGAGGTTCGAGTTGGCCGGGTCAGCGCCAGCGGTTGGTGAAGTCGCGGCGGCGGCGACGCTGGGTTGGTATTGGTCGGTTTGGGTGGTGGGACCGTTTGAGGCCATGGTTGTGATGCCTGCTCGGGTTCCGGAGGTTGTGCGCTCGGAGAATACGGGGGACCTCTTGCGAAATCCAGAAGGAGGTATCGGAGTGTTTAGGACCCGAGAGAGAGAGAGAATAACTAGAGGGAGACAGTGGATAAGCCTCTATAGATAGACAGCGAGCCAAGAGAAAAGAACAAGTTCAAAGATCAAAATATGGCATATGCATACCTTGGTCCCAAGCTGCGATATGAGACAAACGGTGCAGGCAAGCAGAACAGGTACCTCGCGAGAAAGGTGTCGAGAAACAAGACCAGGCGAGCAAAGAGTGCGGCGGAAAATGGGGCGAAGAAGATGTCTTGGGCCGAGAGATTATATTTCTGCTCCCACGTGCGAGATGCTAGAAGGAGAGAGTAGAAATCACAATCGCAATGGCCAGTGAGGTCCGGTGGGATTAGAATTAGTGACGAGGTGCAGGTCGGAGGAGCGTTTGGGTGGCGGTCGGTTAGCGTAGAAGTGAAGAAGGGCAAAGACAGAGAAGGAGAAATGATGAACAAGGGATCGAGGAGAGAGGGTTAGGCGTGCTGATTGGGCCAATGGCGTTGGGGGTACCTGGTACCTAGTGCGTGTAGTAGGTCTAGGTAGGTACTTTTCAGGTCTACTAAGGTGTGCTCTAGGCTAGGTAAGGTCCGTACTAGGCGGTAGGGGAAGGGGACACCGCGACGGCGCGGTCTTTTGGGCGTTTGGGAAGGTTTTCTTCCCTCTTCTTCTCCTTCCCTTTTTTCTCTCTATCTTTCCTTTTTTTTCTATTCAAAAAAGCGAGGGAAGGAGAAATAGACAGAGAGAGCGTATGTGTTGCTGTGAGGCAGAGAGGAAGGGGTGAATGGGTGTAGAATGGGACTATGATGTGGTAAGTTAGGTAGGTTAAGTGAGGAGGTTTGATGTATGTGATGCCACAGGAGCGAAAAAGGTTGGTGGCGATGCGGGATCGAGAGAGGAGAGGGAGGTAGGTGGATAGGGTGGAGGATCTACCTATTCTGTACTTTGTACTTTGGGGTAAATCTGCCGTCTTTTTTTTTTTTTTTGTCTTTCTCGGGCGAGTGTAGAGAAGGGACCCAGTACCTTCTACATACTAAATTTGGAGAAAGACGGTACATGTACCTCTCAGACGTGCTGTAGGTACCACTCCGTACTAAAAATCAGATCAGGCCTTGAGGACGCCCATCCCCGGCATTTTTATTCGACCTGTCCGTTTGTGCTGATGCACGTGCACGTTACCTACCAAGTAGGTACACCTCACCAAGTCGAATACCGGACCTATCACCATTATGTACATAGGTATATGGTGGACGATCGTCCACCACAACATAAGGTAAGGTACAAGTAAATACTCGAGCTAGTTCGACTCCAACAGCAGGCGGCGCATAGAACAGGTATCTAAGGTACATATGACTTATATCATTGATATTAGTATTCTGTTAATTGTATCCCAGTCGATGGTCCGCAGATCGTATACTACAGTAGAGAAAGACTCTATACTCATCTCGGAGCTAAATAAAGAATATCATGGTCAACATACTTCGAACATGGGCCAAAGGCTTGCCCTTCAGCCACGGCTAAGACGTGCCCACGGACGCCCACAACAGCATCTATCTATACCTCATCTCAGACTATTTTTTTTTCTCCAACACGTACATTATTGCCTAGATGTAGGTGTATATGTATGTTACTATTCCAAACGGCCAGGCATGGCCCCGGACTTCTTCTTTCTCGTCTTATCGGGTTGTCAAAGCTCATCCCGCATACTAGAACCCACGCCCGCCTCCTTATAGTGTTTCTCATAATACGTTCGTGTATCTAAACTCCTCAGTTTAGGTACTGGGGGACACCTCGAATATCAGACATACGAGATAGTTCTAGCTGTCGACCAAGGAGCTTACGTATGCCATGAGTATTCCATGGTGCCTTCTGTCATCAGTAGTGTAGGATGATGGGCTCTCTTCGGTTGTGATTCACAGAAACCTCCGAGCCTGTCCGGTGTTTGCTATGCTCCGTGGCACCTAATTGCTCTACACAATAGTAGTAATGAGTAGGACATGGCGTTACATGTCAAAGCAAAACCTTTGCAGTGATGCGCTGTGTACCGATGAAATGACTTCGGTCGGCATTGTTGGGGCGCTATACTTACATCTTGGTGGCCTCATCAGGAGACTCGATCGGCCGTATCCACTGGCGTATAATTAAAGGTTTCATGTGACGTTGTTAAGATATGTACAAATTCGTGTCACTTTAAACATCTAGAAAATGGATACGCTCAATAGCAGAGGAGTGCAAACGTGCCAGGCAGCGACTAGGTAAGGCTGTAAGCGCATTATTCAGCTTCTAACAATACTTACTTTTCATCTCAAGTGGACTCTCGTGTGAGAATCATATAGTGTCTCGTTTGCTGCGTCCAACACCACCTCTACGCATGACAGAGGGCCACACTGGGAAGGTAGCCGATGACCATACCTATGTAGCCGTTCGAGCCGTTCGAGAGACCAACCACGAGTTTCTCTCCTATATACTATTATTCCGAGATAGTTAACACCGTGCCTTCTCAACCCCTAGCTCCTTCAACGTAGTACTCAGAGGATCAGACTCCTGGGTTGCGCCTCGCAACTACTTTTAACATCCGAGGCCGCAGCCCGAGACTTACGCGTAGCCAATAACCCCTTTGCAGAGATCTCCGCAGCGTTGTCTGGGAATCTTGCCTTGACTTTTGGGATACGAATAAGGTAGCTTATAGGCCCCTATGAGAGACGTAACAACCTAACAGAATGAGCAAATCAGAGAGACTAGCTCGGTATGCATAAAAATCAACAGAAACCAAGAAAATTTAGAAAAGGAAGAAGCTTGGCATCTGCCAAGCCCTATAGGTCTAATCGTCTGATCTACCAGGGTCGGCTCAATGTCACTGATGAGCGGCCATGGTAAGTGGTAACTTTCTTTGGCTGTCCTCCCACCTATGCGCATTTCGGGGAGTAGGAATTTCTCTCGCAGGCTCATTGAGGACGGCAATGGCAGCATATGACTTATGCGCTTGGGAGGACTGATTCATGAAAGGTGTTTAGACGTACTTGCAAGATTTCAAAATATCGGGGTCAAATTATGAGGTGCGTATAAGAGAACCTCGCTTCATAGGAGCGTATAGAACCAGTCTTGGTCTAGTTCTAGCTTGATCTATCATTTTCTGGTTAGTCTTGATGCCGCAGCACCAAGAGATGCAAACGTAGCAACACCTGTTACTGGTTGATCTACATACTAGAAGTGAAAAGGAGCATCGGCGAATAATGAGCCAAGTCTCGATTTATGCTACAGTCTCGCTCGTCCGAAGAAAGCGCACATGTTACCGTCCTACCAGAATCCGCCACCAACTTGTTCCACATGCCTTATACTGTGCCTTATGCTGTGCTGTCTAGACTGCTAGCAAGCAGCTAATTCAGTACACTAATATATACTTTTTAACTTTTAACCTACTCATAACGTATTTTTTTGGTTTATTCATGTTTCGTTAGTGCTAAGATGACTCCCTAGAATATCTACAACAACGACTAGCCAAAGTTCGCGTGGCCCCTGAGCCGCCTTTATCATATAATTTGCTTGCTAGAAATCACAAGTGGCTCGCCGGCGACATCCCTCTAGAGCGCTCTCCGATGTTCCTCCATGACCTCTGCCAGTGCCAGGGCGTACTGCATCCCCATACTCTTCCACGCCACCTGTAAGATATCATGGGCCCATTCCCAAAAGTCTGGAGGCACGTTTGGCGCACAGCCCGAAACCTTGAGATGCCATAGGAGACTGGGGAGTCCCGCCGCCCCGGCACCGCCTTGTCCCGGGGCCTCGTATCTCTTCGCCGTGTCCTTGTCGAGCGTGGGGTGGTGCCAGTGAGAGGGCGTACTGACAAGCATATCCCCAGCCATCCTCTCCATCGTAGAGTAGCAATGGGCTTTGTACGAGGGCGAGATATGTCGGACACTCGAGCGGGGGTAATCGACCGTGAATTTGATTATATACTCCCCAAGCAGGATCCGTGCCCAACGGAAATGATTCCATATTCGAGCGCCCCATATCTCACTATAGCTATGCCACTTTCCTCGGAAGAGCGCCGGAGACGGCCGGCCGGTCTGGCGTTCCTCGAATGGATAGGCTGCCTGCAACTGCTGTTCTATGCGACCAAATACTGTCTCCAGAGCTAAGAACTGTTGGACGAGGTCATTGATCTCCTGCTGCCCGTCGGAAGAAGTTGCGCGATCGGCAGTGAAGAGTAGCTGCATGAGGTGGGAGATTGCGAATGCCAAGTCGACGGCACACGACTCATTGCAGTCCTGCAGTAACAGTCGACACAGTTTAAGGCACTCGAAAAACCCCGGAGGTAAAGGGGCTTCAGTCATTTGAGAAGGGATAAACTATGTCAAGTTAGATGCATTAAGGGATATGGTAGGTTCTTAGAGCCATAGTTACCATAGAGAACATGAGCTGGAGTATACCACGAGCACCGCCATTGGGCGAGTTCGCGGCAGGCAAGGCAGAACGTGCGAGCGCGACGGCACCGTGTATGTGGGTGTTTGCTGAGCTTGTTGAGACTTTCGATACTTTGCCTTGGACAACCTAATCTCGATTAGCCCATTGGTTGTCGAGGATGGATCGGATGGGTTGGGATCGTTACTTCAAACAGGGCAAGCGTCACAACGGATCTCAAAGGTTTCATTATGGCCCTTTGATCACGGGATGCGCTGGCGATCAGCTGGCCTGTCTGCTTGAGAGCGGTGATGTACTTGGACCGCGCCAGTAAATTCATGCTCTTGTTTCCGAGTAAGTTAGACATGCCCGCCAAGCCTACGGCGATCATCACGCTGCGCATCGCCTCATCATCGCCGAGATATAGGTCCATTACTTCCGGTGTCTTCGGCGAGTCCGGATGATTTAGCAGGTATCGTTCCACGTAAAAATTAAGCCCGCGCTGGTCTAGGTTAGGCTCTACCCTTCGGGGTATCTTAGTCGCCACAGTTTTCTGTGTCGTCACGGCGGGCGTCGGCCGCGCAGATCCGGTAGATCGTCGAGGGGGCCGACGGGAGCTTGATACGACAGCGGCGGTGGGCCCCGGAGACTGCGATGAAGATCCCGGGTCGCTCTCGACTGGTGATCCCGGGATCCCCCATTGAGCGTGGGCTTTCTGTATGACCTTGCTGCTCTCATCCCTGAACATGAGAGCAGCAAGGTCCCGATATCCGGGACATTTCTTGCCCACCCGAATACACTGAGTGCATTCCGGACCTTTCTTATCACACTTTCAACGTTGGATGAGATATTAGTAGCTGCTCATTATAGCTAGGGTTAGCAGGGCCTGGAACGGCCGTGCCCGCTCCTTTTTTAGAGGCCTCGCCTCACCTCTTGCGAGGTTGGAGCCTCGGAAAGATAGAAAATATATGGAATAGGTACTAGATTAGGTATGTACATGGGCAAGGACGAACGAGATAGGGACAATCTCCCTTAGTATATGTAGGTAGGGCAGAGGAGACATATATAGAGGAGGGACACGTAGGTACCTTTATACGTCGGGTTCGACAGTGCTCACAACCCTGCGAAGCCTTACCACAGTACACCATAATGCAAGGGCGCTAGGCAGCTTATAGTATACAGTACGGTATCAAAGGCGCGTAACAAATCGGAATGGCAGGTTCGGGTCGGTATTTGAAGGGAGGCTCATTCGGGTTGCACTTTGATCTGACGCCGTCAGATGCCGAGCATCAAAAGCGGAAAGCAATTCGTTGGCGTTGGGGGAACATGCCGAGCCGCTTGTACAGGTAGAGTTAGTCATATTCTATACCTAGTGCAAAATAATGAATAAATAAAAATAAGAGCCGACAGCCTGACCTTGGCTTGGCGAGCGAATGAGGACTTCATGCAGAATCACCTGCATCTAGGCGGACCGCAACGTTTCACGACCAAACCGAAACGCGCCACCTTGTTTATTCGGTGCTGAGTAGTACGTACTTAAGACAGTATGTATCCGGTTTAGATGTACGTAGTTCACTAGGTACATACCATTCGCTTTGGAGAGTCACCTATGGAGCACCTAGATATAGCTTGTTTAACAACTTCAAGGAGCGGTCGGTACATCAGGGGAGGAGACGCGGCGTATTAGAGGACGTAGGCGTGGAGGGCCAGTCATTTTTGCCAGGGAGTTGTGGTGTTGATTGACTTTCACATTATTAGTTCCCCTGTCTTTTGGATGAACTTGATGAGCAGTGGTGGTAATAACGTGGAGTATGGGGCCGTCCTCGATTGGGAGGCCCCGTCCATGTACTCACTCTCTTTTGGTCAATAATGGCTGCCAAATGAGTACAATATATAAAACTCTGGACAACACAACGCGAAATTGACGACGTCTTGTGGCCCACTAAGAGTCTCCGCAAGATCTGTTGCAATGCTAAGTCGAATGCTTTTATCATAAGGTAGATAGACCACCGATGCTATAATACTCGGGTGAAGGTGAAGCTAATTATTTCGGACTGTGGTCTCATAAGGGCAACTGGGCTTGTAAAGATTGTGTTTCGTGATATTACGATGTCTGACAGGCCCAGGTTTGGTTGAAGAGAACGCTGGCGCATGTGAGAATATTTAGGGAGGAGGTTTTGATAGAAAGTTGTTATATCGCTGGTATGTGGCACGAGATAGGGCAATACGACTGTTTCAATATTCCTCCGAGGGCTTAATTAAACAAATGAGCAATTATTTAACTCCTCTCTTTGGGCTCTTCAAAACGGATACATCTATGGCCTCGGGGCTAAGGCAAATATTGACGTCTCAAGACTCGATATAGTGGACGGAAAATAGTAACGAGGAAAGAAGATCAAGAAAAAGGAAGCCACAGGGGACAGCACCATGCTGATGAATTTCCACTAACCTAGCCGTACTCGAACGAGGTTATACCTGGGGCGAGTCCTTAGCCGCATGCACATAGACAAGGCCAAGAAACAAGAGGGCACTGACCCATAAGCCACCATGAGCCTCAGCTTGAACAATACGTGTTGTGTTGTAGTTAAAGAAAGGATAAATGCTTACAATCACATGTCCTTAACTCTTGAAACTTGAAAAGATTTGGACGGGCTTAGATTGGAAGCTATCAACCTGCCCCTCCTGCCAATTTTATACTAGCTTATAACAGGGAATTCAGTATCAGATATGTTAGGTACTTGGGAGATATAGGTCCTCCCGTCCCTGGGCGGCACAGGTGCAAGTAAAAGTGCCGACCTTACATGTAGGTATTTTGTATGGGTGTACGAAGTACTACCTTACGTTATATTCGGCAACCCAAACAAAATTATAAGTTGGTGCTAACTTTGTAGGTAGGTACCTACACCTATAATATATGCCTCGAGGTGTCTAAACATACCTACACAAAGCTGTAGTGCAATAATTTAGCTATTACCTATAAGTACCTACTTAGCTATATCCGACAATTGGAGGGGAAATACTCCTACTAAGGTAGTAGGTACCTGGTAGTATAATTTGGGGCGGCGTCGAAGCCAGAGATTCTAGACGAGAGCCTGAAACCCCACTATCAATCGTCCATTCTGATACCAAAAGGACGAAGTAGATACTAGGTAGCTACCCCCATTGAAATTTGCTGCCCGAAAATGACCCCACCATCCCACCTGCCTGCGATATCTTAGGTACTAGACATAAGGTACTAGGTACAGACTACAGGTACCTGCTTAGAGGTAGGTTAGGTAAGTTAGATATAGTTTGCAAAAAAAAAAATGCAAAAACAGTAAAAATAGCAGGCCAAAGCCAGGGCGCAGGTAGGTATGTACCTAGTAGGTACCTGTGTACGTATTGGTATAGTACCATGTAGGTACCTCTGTGCGAGTCACCTACATACATGTACATGTAGTATGGCGTACAGATTTGAAGGCAAGTAAGGTACCGCTTTACCTAAAGGCACCCTTCGCCCCCTGTCTCCCATTGGACCCGTTTCTATGGCACTAGGTAGGTACCTAACCTATGAACAATTTCAGGTTTCCACCCTTCCTCGCCCCCGCGTTTGCATACAAACATGCTGCCTCTACCACCCATCCTACCCACCACCCGAATAGATCGAACTTAAACTACATTTTGCATACCTCTCTCGCTCCCTCGAGCACTACTAACTGCGAGCTGTGCTTCTATTCGTCGTAAAACAACGGTATGTCTGCCTAACCCTGGTGCTGTTCTCTTCGCGTTGCACATTCATTTATGCGTGCCTGACACGGCTTCTTCCTGACTTGGAGCGGGGCATTTCGCTGCCACCTTTTTTTCCTTTTTGTTTTTGCCCCTCTCTCCCTTTCCGCGTACTGGACCCCACGAGATCGGGATAACAGCCATCTGATCATAACGTCACGCTAAACCTGTCCTTGCATTTTCTAGACTCGCACCTATCTACGTCTATCCCAACATCGCGCTCGCGCATTCGTAGGAACATCGTCAACATGAGCTCAACTGAGAACACGGAGCCCAAGGCCCCTGAGGCTGAGTCCAAGCCGCTTGCCTCCTCGTCCGTCTTCTCCATGTTTGGTGGCGGCGCAAAAAAGGAGAAGAAGGAAGAGGACGAGGATCGTGGAGATGTCTCTGGCAGCGCCAAGGCTCAGCGCGAGGCCGCCGCTGCTGCTAAGGGGGATGAAGAGGTGAGTTACCGCCCGGCTTGCCTCCCTAATCATGGTGTAATATGCCTAACGTGGTCGTTGCTAGGACCAAGCTCCCGAGTCCGAGGATATCAACTTCGAGCCCGTCCACAAACTCACCGAGAAAGTCGAGACAGTTACACATGAGGAATCCGAAGAGCAGGTCTTCAGCATGCGATGCAAGATGTTCAGATTTGTTCAAGAGTCTCGCGAGTGGAAGGAGCGTGGTACCGGCCCACTCCGTCTCCTCAAGCACAAGGAGAACGGCAAGACCCGCCTAGTTATGCGCCGTGACAAGACCCTCAAGGTTTGCGCCAACCACTACAGTAAGCCTACCTTGCCAGCTCCGTACTATTCACCAAAGAGAGTTACTAATATTAAATATCCAGTCACCCCGGACATGAATATTGCGCCCATGTCTACGAGTGACCGTGCCTGGCTCTGGAACGTTGCCGCCGATGTCAGCGAAGGCGAACCCGAAGCCATCACCGTATCTGCTCGCCTGGCCAATGCCGAAAGTAAGTGGCACACTGTGGACGACGATGATGCGTTCCCTTGGCTAACTTGATGACTCAGATGCCCAGCTGTTCAAGGAGGCATGGCTGAAGGCTCAGAAGGAGAACGAGATTCTGTTCCGCAAGGAGGAAGAGGAGGAAGAGGGAGAAGCGGCCAAGGCCGAGGAAGAAGAGCCCGAGGCCGATGAGAAGAAGACAGAGGAGCCCGTGGCCACTTCTTAGGATGATAACATCGTATTAGAGAAACGTACGTCCTGGCGCGGCTAATTTCGGCAGCAGCGAAACCCCCTGACGTTATCTCCATGAGCTCTTTGGGTATTTTTGACCAGCGTGGTCGTTGACTTTCACCTAGCCACGAGATGTCCTGTCGAGGGCGACGCTAGGCTGAGAGCATGCTGGAAACCCCAAACGGTGGATTATGGTACGATAACGGACATCCTCTAGATAGCCCACCCACAAAGGGTCAAGGGAATTTCCCCCACAGTCACGGCATCTTGTCCCCTGCATCACACATCACAACCAATACACCTCAACCTTACCCCCTTCACGGAAAGCAATCTGAACAATGCGAATAAAGCCCCTGTGATACCACTGACATACCAGTCCCAAAATGTGTTGCTCTATATCACGGGTTATTAGAAGCGGTCTTTGGATTGTTGCAGGCTGTATTGACCTTGTATGTCGTGGGCTTGGCGCCTTCCAGCTTGCTCACTCATATCGCGTCTTGATATACTTCAGCGTCGAATAAATACTTCCAATACCGCCGAACCTTAGTACGGTGATGTCTGGGTTGCCACTTATATCTTTGGAGATCTCTTCCTACTTGTTGTTTGAGCGTGAAGGTGCCCACTAGTTGCTGAGGATGTATATCATGCATGCATCTTTAGTCCAAAGCCATACATTATGATCATATCTACAAAGTAGGTAAGTACATCTATGTCGGAGTGTAGAGTGGTCTTGCCTGTTTAGGCAATTCGCGTTTTTACCAACCGTTCTGCCAATCGCATCTGTTTCTTCTATGTTTTTTTGTATAACAGTACCTAGGCAGTTCCAACAAGGTTCCCCTTTCCCCTTCCTAGTATCATCATATTGGCCTTAGAAGGCAAGTACGTTGTGCCCTTCTTTTCAAGCCCATGTGAGGATGCCAAAGATAGCTACATGTAGGTAGTTTAGTATATAGTAGGTATTTATAGGTACTAGGTGGTGCCTACCCCACTGATATATTCGGTATCTAACTGGAATGTACTTCTCACTACTAGTATCTACATGTATGGTACTGCGGCGGGCAGTTCGAGCATCAATTAAAAGCTGTCATGACATCACGTGGTGTCGCGCTTTCCTTCCGTATCTGGCGCGTCGCCAAATATTTGACTCCAATCGCTCCGCTGCCTAATTAATACCTGCCCCTCACTTTGTCAGGGGACTTAGATATCGGGTGATAACAAGGCACAGAGCGCAGAGCGCCGCGGCTCTTTTCCCTTGAGCCCTGCGGGTTGCATAATATCTTCGCATCATAAACATTTGTACATAACATTCACACACGCACGCACATACACATACGAGGTATCCTCACACTCAGCGACAATGGCGGACAAGCAGAAAAGGAGACAGGCCAAGCTCTCGTTCGAACCGATGGGTGCATCTTCCAGTTCGCCAGTTTCCTCCTACTCGCCTGCCAGGATCAGGTACTCTAGAGATGCGCATAGCAGCCCTGCTCGTCGTCGTGTGTCGTCCATCGCCGCACCCTCCCCGTCGGGTCAAATCGTTCGCCGCTCAGGCCGACGGGCATTGAAGCAAGGCAGGTTGAATGGCTCTATCAGTATGTCTTTTTTCGCCGCGTTCGCCTTGATATTCCCATTATTGTGGAAAACGGAACCTGTGTTATGTCGCTCTAAGACCCAGCTCAGTTAACATGACCAATAATAGCACCACCCGCAAGTTTCATGCCGAGGCTTCACGGTCGACCAACTCGCGCCGTGGCAGATGATTCATCAGATGAGTCGGCCGCCGAGATTCGCGATGCAGGCTACGACGAGGATGACGTGGACCTTCTTCCTCCTACTCAAATGGTTAGCGAACCACACATATCAGACCCCTCGGCTTCCTTGGAATCCGAAGAAGAGCTAGAAGAGCTAGATGTTAAGAACCCGCGGTCATCCCAATCAGTTTCTACTCGCCTCCAGAGAACCATCATTATCGACGATGATAGCGATGAAGAAGAGTCAACACCACCAAGCCTATCCGCCCCACGCAAGCGACGACACACCTCGGTCATCAGCATAGACTCTGATGCGCCAATCTTACCAGCCACCTTGAAGAGGAAGACCTCGAGACAAGCACTTGTAGAACTTGATGATTCGGACGAGGATATTATCTCTCCACCCATGAAGAGGAAGATATCTCATCATTCCTCGCCAAACGTGCCTGCCAACAAACGTACCCCTGGCAGGCTGAAGAGACCCAGTGCAGAAGCGTCCTCTCCAGTTAAAAAGGCACTTAAGGTGCATCGATCGGAAAAGCAGAAGAAAATGGAACTTCTACGACGTCGACGCGCTGGTGAGAAAGTCGACCGACTTACATCGTCCGAGTCATCTTCAAGCGAAGACAACAAGCGGGGAATTTATGACTCCAACTCCGAGGGTGAATTTGAGGCGCTCAAGGAATTCGATGACGAAGAGCAGCAGGAAGAAGAGGTAAAAGAGCAACCTGCTACGCGTAAGGATAAGCAGAAGCGTAAAGACGAAAAATCGACGGACGTCCAAGGTGGTGAGAGCGACCTGGATGATTTCGTCACGGACGATGACGATGCGCCTCTCGGCGCGCCTGTGGATATCCCGCTAGAGTTCACGTTGCATGCTCACAGACCCCTGAAAGACCAGTTTCCGTTCGTCATTGAGTGGTTGGTTCACAACCGAATCAATCCGGCCTTCGAGCGGAAAGACCCCATGTACGTCAACGCATGGCGAAAACTTGACGACGAAGTAAATGGTCTCGCAAACTCGAAGTTCACTTCGTCCGCGTGGAAGGCGGATTTCAACCGCGCATTAAAAAGCCGACCGACACTTGAGTCATTCCAGCTTGGTCAGATCGGGTCAGGTTTGTACGAGACGTGCGAAGCCTGCGGTCGAAGTGGTCACCCCTCGACCTTTAAAATAATATTTTCAGGTTCGCCGTACTACAAGGACACGCTCGCGGATGTGGAGTCAGACTCAGATTCCGAGGACGACGGCGACAATGACACAGCATCTGTCGACACCCGAGGCATGCCCTTACCGCCCACAGCCAAGGAATGGTGCGTGGGTTCGGTATGCTGCAGCAACGCCGAGACGGCCCATCGGCTACTACACTGGAAACACGCTCTCAAGGAATGGGTCGAAGAGCGTCTCGAGGACGAGGGGTGGATGACGGGCGAAAAGCTCAGCGAGCGCGAGAAGATGAAAGCTAAAAGCCGCCGTGCGCTTGCCGACAGAATCGGAGAGGACTGGCAGGAGAGGGGCATCGTGACTAATCTGTACGGTGATTTCAAGAATAACCTCGAAGAGGCGCGGAACCAGGCCACCACTGGTCGTGGCATGAGGGGCAAGTTTCGATAGAGATCTATGGCACACCCATGACTTCGGGAGGTTGCATTTCTTTTAGGTTGTCTCGGAAGGATCAACGGATGTTATTCATGTCTGTGGCATGCAGGTGGAACAAGTCAGGATGGATGCTCACCATCTAAATGAAGAAGATGCGTGGACGTCTTCTTTCGCCGCCAGGGACTGGGTGCTTGTTCTGGCGACACCTCGCTTTTTTTTTTTTTTTGTGCTGGCAACTGGATTGCGCGCACCGCTATCTGACTAACGTCCATCCACTCTCATCGGGGTTTTCTGGAGAGGGAAGTCGGCAGTCGGAAAGGGTTGCGCTACAGCGACTCTATAATCGCATATGTGTACATGAGAGAAGATTCACCGGAAAATCACGTATATGAAGAAGGAAAAGTGGCATCAGATCATGGGATGCTTTTAACTTTTATGATAATACATACGCCTGGATTCTAATTCCGTAGTAAATCAGATTGTTGATGATAATTTGAGCAGCTCCTAGCATCTCGCATCCCGCATCTTGATCAAAGTTCCTCCTCGTGACCGCCATCACCATCGCGAGATCTGTTTGGCCTCTTTCGATGTCCCCTCTTTTTTTTTTCTACCCGTCTAATTTTTTTGGACTTCCCCTTTTGAATACTGGACAGAGCACAGCCCCGACAGACCGACTCGCCTACCTGATCGCCTTCGCCGCTTTGACGAACTCTCGTATGCGTTCCAGGCTCTGCAGGCCATCGGGGCCCTCGACGCCACTACTGACGTCGACGCCGATGATGCGCTCGGCGCCCTTACCGGCACCTTGAATAACCTCGGTAACGTTCTCTGGAGTCAAGCCACCAGCGAGCACGATTCTCAGCTCACGGTCCTGCTCGAGAGCGTCCTCGACAGCTACGACGTCGAGGAGCTGGCCCGAGCCGCCGGCAGAACCCGAGTCGAAGAGCGGGACGGCGTGGTAGCCGCGCGCGCCAATCCCGGGTTCGGAAGGTGCGAAGCGCCGCATTACCGGCACAGGGATATGATGCGTCCATTCAAGTGGCTCCTTGCCGTGGAGCTGTACGATGTCGAGGCGGTACCGTGCTGTGAGCTCCAGGATCTGCGAGAGCGGCTGATCAAGGAATACGCCGACGAGGAGGGGCCGCGTGCGGCCTGGTGCACTTATCCTTTGCGACGCCGCTGCGAAGAAGTCTATTGCCCTGTCTGTGGGCAGTGCGGGGGCGGCGGAGGGCGTTGCGGGGCGCGAGAACTCGTGGACAGCCTCTGAGATGGCGCGTGCGGTTTCATCGCTGACGGTGCGCTTACGTCCTGGGACCAAGATCATGCCGATGAGGTCTGCGCCAGCCTCGGCGGCTGCTATAGCTGCTTCTCGGGTGCGGGTGCCGCATATCTTGATAAGCAGGGGCTCAGGCCCTGATTTTTGTGTTGTGGTCTTTCCGACGCAGAGTTGCTCGATGAACTGCGACGCATCTGGAGCGCGCATGATGGCCTCGCCGACGAGGATGGCATTGACTCCATCGTTGTGATTGGCAATTACGTCCTCGTGCGAGTTGATCCCGCTTAGCGCGCAGATGATTGTTTCCCGGGGCACTAGGCTGCGCAGCCTACTTGTTGTGTTGAGGTCTACTTCGAAGGACTCGAGATTACGGTTGTTGACCCCGATTACTTTCGCGCCCATTTTCACTGCCGTCGTCATCTCCTCTGCGTTCTGGACTTCAACTAAAGGCTCCATGCCCAATGAAAGGGAATATTTGTAGAGGCGGGTCAACGACTCCTCATCTAGCATTTTGACGATGAGAAGCACGGTATCCGCGCCAGCTAGCCGAGCCTCGAGAATCTGGTATTCCTCAAAGATGAACTCCTTTCGCAGAATAGCTGGTCTATTGGGCATTCCGCCAAGCACTTGCCTGACTGCGCGCAAATCCTCGATGCTCCCTTTAAACCAATCGGGCTCGGTAAGGACGGATATGACACTGGCTCCAGCCAGGGCATACTTCTTCGCCTGAGTTGGTGCGTCAATATCCAAGGCAAATATGCCCTTGGACGGCGAGCCTCGCTTTATCTCAGCCATTAGCGATATGTCGTAGGGGCTCTGGCGCAATCGGTCTACAAACGAGATCTGTGGCGGTGCTGCGTTTAGGTTGTAAGCGGCCTCGAGATCCCGAGGACGCTGTGATGGCAATTGCTTCTGGGCTGCGACAGCTTCCCTCCGTCGGGCGTATATTTGCTGTAGAATATTGTTCTTCTTTGGGGCTTGGGTGGATAATTTCTCCATCTCGCCGGCTAACTTATCGGCTTCTCCTGGCTTTTGCAAGCGCTCGTTTTCGGCCCATGTGCCTGCCTGTAAACGCAAGAAATTCTTGAACATAACACGGCCGTCTTCGGAAAGGATACTTTCGGGATGGAATTGAACACCCTCGATAGCCAACTCCTTGTGACGAACTCCCATGATGACGCCCTTCGAGCCATCGTCCTTCGCTATCCAGGACGTAACCTCGAGACATGGAGGCAGCGTCACGTGGGTGCCCGCAAGCGAGTGATACCGAGTGACTGAGAGCCCCTGGGCCATGCCGGCATACACGCCTTTGGAGTCATGCGATAATGACGATGTCTTGCCGTGGAGTATTTCGCCGGCCGAACTCACCTCTCCCCCATAGACATCGAATATGCACTGCCTACGTACAAGTTAGAGGAGCGCTGCTGTCGCGCGAGATACCGGGGGCAGTGCTTACTGGCCCATACAAACGCCGAAGATTGGTATCTTCCCGGCGAAGTGTCGAATGGCATCCCGGCTGATACCGGAATCGGTGATGGGATGGCCCGGGCCGGGACTCACGACTAGCTGAGTCGGGTTCTTGGCGATGAGCTCGTCTAGGGTGATCTGGTCGTTTCGGTAGACAGTGACCGTAGCCCCTTCCAGAGCGAGGTATTGGTAGACATTCCAGACGAAGGAATCGTAGTTGTCAATAAGGACGAGATTTGAGGCAGTTTGAAGGGGAGGGGAGGGATCTGGATGATGCGGCGAGAAGTCCACGACTTCGGCTACAGCCATGACTCAAATTGGGCTTCGGGCAAATTCGAGGATGGATGGTATTGGCGAAGACAAGACTCGGAGAGTATTCGAAGAAGCAGAAGGAAGGAGGATGAGAGTTGGAAGATATTTGTTTAGCCGAGAGGTGAAGTTGATATGGCTAGCTAGCTAGATCTCTCGAGTTTACCTACCTACTCACCTCTGACGTGAAAGATCACAGCGATCGGAGTACTGATCGGAAGGACAGAAACCATCGCCGGTTCGGGCAGATTCCCAGGTGGGGTGCCTACTCGGTATCACCAAGTACTTATCCAGCACTACTAAAAGTTTCTAGTGCAGGCTAGGTAGCGTACTAGTGCAATACACTAGGCGGCAGCTGGGGGCTTTCTGCAAGGCTAGCAAGTTCTTGCGATTTCCATTGGCCGAACATCGAGGGATCTACCGCAAACTCAAGGGATCAACTGCAAGGCTACTGCGCTTGTTTGTACATAGACGAAGTCATAGGTACAAAGTTCAACGTGCTATACTTAGCAGCGTCACTAAGCAATATGGTAATGTTGAAATCATTATTAAATTACGGATGTAAAATAGTGTATTAGCTGTTATTTTGGCATAAGAATAATAATAATCTAGCGACTCAGATAGCAGTTCATACCTACCTGTCTTACAAAAGGTGCTTCGTGTCTCTAGTAAATTGTTTAGGGTAAGTATAGATACTGGTAGTACCCAGGTAGGTACATGTAGGTATAGGTACGGCTGCATTTGGCTTGAGAGCTTGGACCTCCGGTTAGCTACAACCTTGCCTACATGTAGCATTTTTCTTTCTGTTACTGGCCTAAACAAGCAACCCTTCGAAGCTTTGCGACCCGCGAACATCAAAGTCGCGTCACGGCGACCAAAGAAAACAAAAACAAGGTCTCTCTCACACACCGCAAAAGTCGCAACCTCTTGCTGCTTCACATGCATTTGCTGCACCACCAAGTGCGCATTGCCCGCTGATACTTGCAGCAATGGCAGAGCCACTTGTAGACCAGCTCTATCTGCCCCCTTTAGAACCGTGTCTCCGGGGCGAGACCATCATCTTGTATGTCACGTCACCGACCCATTCGCCTCTTCTGCTGGCCCTGCTGTCCGCTGTGATATTCGTTCGCTGACCTCGGCCCTTGCGCTCCTCAGATCATGGAAACTCGTTGCGTCGGCATTGATGGACCCGTCCGGACACCGTCAGGGCAGCCAGATCGTCATCGACTTCTTCAAGGATCCCCTCGTCCAGTCCTTCTTCACCAGCCCGAGCTCTGCCTTCGAGCCCTCGGCCGACAAGAGCTCGCATCATGCGACCTTCGAGAAGAAGACGGCCGCGATCCACGTCACACCGACTCCGAACGAGAAGTACGACATTAACATCATCAAGGAGGACGCGTTATGGCTGAGCAAGAACGCTCGAATCAACGAGGTTGCTGCTCTACGAGTCGTCGTCGTCGAACATCAGTCGCGTCCGACCAGCCAACTCCTTGGCCCCATCTCGAACCAAGATGTCGCCAACTTGCGGGCTGCTGCCGGCGCTGGAAACGCCCAAACCTCCAACATCATCCCGGGTCTAAGCCTCGCAGGCAGCCTCGATGCCTCCGAAATCCAAGCCGACTTCGACAAACCTGAGAGCAGGCGCCGCCGCATTTTCCAAACCTATCTATCCGAGCGCCGCTACTATGCCGCCACAAACGACTACATATTCACTCTGATGCTGCAGGATAAATTTCCGACGTCGCCAGCCACCGAAGCCTCGAATACGATACGACAGTCTCTTCTTAATGCGTATGGCATCTCGTCTAAGCAACCCCAAAAGTCAACAGCCGACATTCCTACCAAGACATCTCATGCCCTCATCGCTCAATATATTAGCCTGTTACCGGACTGCATCCAGCGAGCTCGAACTAGCTTGGAATCGCTTGTTGACGACAAATGTTTGGTGACCGATGATGTCCAAGAGCTTTGGATGCATATGTCGCTAGCCGAGATGTTGCACCGTATGACGATACTGTTCCAGATTCTTGACCGGTCGAGCGACAGCTTCGTATCAGACACGATTGCTAGACAATGGTTTTCGCTTGTGAACGATCTCACTTTTCTGAATCAGCTAGAGAGGGTACGTGCTCAGACTGATATCGTTGGAGAACTGTGCAGCTAACAATCCGCCTAGTTTCCGAGGAGCATTTCCGATCTCGCGGTTCCACTACACTGCCTTGTCAGTGTTTTATCGCTGAAAATGCTGAATCTGCCGAGGATGATGGCCTTCTTCGAGGGTGAAATAGATCTTGACACGGACAATGAATATTTGGCAACTTCAACCGTTCTTGAACAGATACATGACGTACTCGAGGATTCGGTCGCTTCGGGGTCGACTTATATGGCCCCGGTTTTGTTTGCATGGGTGCCCATCGTCCATGCAATGTTTTCCTCGTATCAAGACCGAGCGGAAAAGCGCGATGCTATTCAAAATCAAAAGGCTGTCGAGAATTATGAATCAAATACGCAGATGGTCCCGAATGCCGGAAGAAGGAACTCTGCTGGAAGCATCACTACCATCGATAAAAGAAGATACGATGATTTTCTTATTAACAAGAACTTGGATCGTGACTTTCAAAAGGTACAGTTGCTCGCAGTATTTGTAACTGACGAGGTACGTGTTTTCGACGTCATTGCGTCGTTATCATCGCATCTAGGCCCAACGAATAGTGGCATCTTCCCTTCCTCAGTAGGATCCCGGATGAGGATTGCGTTTCTAGATCTACTCAAAGCTACATACCCGCTCGTTGGGTACAAAGCAGAGCCGCTTACCTCGTTGCTATCCGTTCTCTCTGGTTCTCGCGGATACTGGGACATACCTGCTGTCAACGAAGCCTCACAAGACGACATTCTTGCATGCGCACTGAACGATCAGTTCATACTTGAGACCTATGTCCAGCAGGCTCTTGATCGCTTTCCCTACGAATTTGCCCCATTTCTGAACTTTTGCCGAACCCTTTGCTGTGCGCCTACTATACCTGACAGCAACAGTCATGAACGCATCACCAAGCTACTTGAGAAGACGCCAACGCTTACCTTCACTTTGCCCGAACATTTCACGCAGTACTACCTTTCGAATGAAGAAGAGAATGCGAATGTTTTCCAGTTCGCGGATGATTTTCCCCTCTTTTCTCCAATTTCGAGCCTAAAAAGAGTCGCGGACGAAGAGCTCTTTATTATACCTGCTGGCACGTACGGCCGTTTCGTTGTAGATGAAGGGAAGATAGTGCGGGTACAATATGTGCATTCCGCTCTAGCGCTATTAGGCAAACGCTTGGAAATAAATCTTGCCGCCAACAGATACAATATGGCCCTTGGCGTCTTAACACTCGACGATATTACGGAGGTGGTCTCGTTGCTAGCAACATTGGTTCGATCTGAAGTCCTCAGGGCCCCCGAGTCAGAGGGCAAGTCAATCAATCCTTCAGAGGCAGGACTGTCTATCGTAGCAGAAGCCAGTCGAGCAATGCCTCGGAACAAGGACATCATATCAGTGGTTTGCGATACGATGGATGTTCTTCTTGATGCTGATCAGGACAGTTTCGGTTTGGAGGCTCTGATCTCTTGTGTGCAATTTCTGCATGCTATCTTACCTATCTGCCCCGGGAGAGTGTGGTCGTATATGGCGAAATGTACTCTGATTCAAAGCCCGTCACAAGGCGGGCGGCTTTCTCGAATCATCAGCAATCTTGACCTCTCTAGCGTCCAATTTGACTTGCTCATGTCGACGACACGGTTGTTTTCTGACCTGGTGGATAGCGCCATGACCAGCTCCGTTCGACGGAAGACGAACGTCAAGACCAATCATCGGCAGCGTTCGGCTGAGAGTGTTTGGTTCGGTGTGTCGGACAAAATTATCACGCAAATTACTTTGGCAATCTCTCAGATCGCAGTGGACTTCCTAGAAAGCTCGTCGACATGGAGATTCGAAACCGGCCTAGATCGAATGATCCTCGTCCGTGATGTCGTGCCCATACTCGACAAGATTATATACTACACCTTTAGCATGGATGACATATCAGCAAAGACAGCACTAATGTCCGTGCTGCAACCGGCTGCTAAGTTCATCATCGACAGTTTTCTCAGCTCCTCTGCTGGAAGTCTCCGTGTCCTGCCTCTCCTAGGAACTCTTGTCGCGGTGACACAAGATTTGGAGTCAACTATATACGCCAAACGGTCCCAAGTATTTCGCGACCAGACGTTAGCCGTCCTGAGGTTTGCAACGAGCTTAGTCAGAGTAGCAAATTACTCCGATCGATCTTCTAGTGCATTAGAGCATCAGCTGTTTAAGATAACATCGTACGTCGCTCGGCTCTGTGCACGGGATGAAAGGTTCAAAGGCCATTCTATCGAGCTTCTGGAGTCTTTGGTGGTCAGTGCTGGGAAGACAATCGGAGAGCCTCCCTCTTTGCTTGGAAACCTTGGTCCTCAGACGTCGCGCTCCTTTCTCCAACTCGTCAGCACCTTGGACAGACCATTCAACCAAGCTCAGCAAGCCAATACTATTTGGCGTTTCTTTTCTACCATAGTCCGGAATAGGCAGCAATGGATGGCCAATTGTCTTCTTACGGGTAAGACCCCAAGAGACGCAAGAGCGAGTAATAGCAAATCATCAGAGGTTTCTTCAAGCTCAATTCTAAGCTCAGCTTCAACAAGACTAGCTTCCTTGTCGAAGCTTGATGAGTCCGAGGCTATATCTATCTTGGACTTCATCACTTCGGCTCAGAACTACTGGCCTTGGACCATATTTACTTTGCAGAAAAACACTAGTTTTCTTACCGAGCTCAGGCGGTTTGTCCGTAATTTGAAGCCGTCATCCGTCATCTCGAAGACGAAACCCCTGCAGGCTTGCAATGAGGCTCGGATTGCAGCATACATTGCCGAGATTTTCGCTATGCAGCTGTTCCACTTACGTCAATTAGGCCAGGCCGGGACCTTCGCCAAGGAGCTCACCCAAGACCTCGACTATTATCTACGAGACGGCGTTGGAGTATCCGGTTACAACAGGGGCCTCCACGTAAACTTTTCTAGGAACTTTAGTAGACAGTACCCGGGCTGCTCCCTCGACAACTTCAAGCGAACGTTACTTGAGCCGAAGTCGCTAGGCGCCGAGTTTTATTATGCTCTCGGCTCTGCGGACAAGATGCTAAAGTTTGATCCAAGTTGGATTGGACCGCGGAATACGGGCTTCAGGAGCGAAATGGAAATGGCTAATATCAACCTATCCCTGGTTGATGCTCAAGTGGTAAGATCAACAGATACTCTATCGTTACTGATCCCGGGCTAACGCGCAACCAGTCGCTATATCATGCTTGGGAATTTCTCTTACTTGAGCTTAGCACTTGCCTGCCAGATAACGGCACTTTGAAGAAGCAATCTCTACAGGTTGCTCAGCATTGCTTGGAGGCGAACCAGGATATCCAAAGCCATGACCAAGTCTTCGAGCGCCTTGCAGAGTCTCGAGTGAATTTATCACTAATGTTAGTCCAGAAGGTTGTGCACAGCTCCCCATCTGCCGGTGACGTTGCTCAGCTGTTGAGTTCCTTGTGGGCAACGGTGAGCAGTTACCAGGAACCATATACAATGCAGAGCATATCGATATATCGCACCCTTTTGAAGCTACTCTATGTCACTTTACGAGCCTTGGTTCGATCGTACGGCCAAACTGATTTCAACGCATCGATACGCGATAGTAACGGAAACAGTGTTTCTCCAGCTACCGTCTCCCAAACCGTCCTAGGTATTCTAGACATGGTTGTGGCCAAGGGGTTCCGCACAGTTGTAACCCTCATTCACGATTCAGATACTACTGTTTCGACCAGCGACATCCTTATCATAAACGCAATTTTACAGGCATGCCTGTGTATTCCCGGAATGGACCAAAGTCAGACCCAAATCCTTAATATCCTGGCTGCTCATGACGCCATCCAGGCTGGTATATCACTCTATTCATGGGCAGACAAGCTTGCGGACAAGGGAGACCCCATTTATGGCGAACTCGCACTCCTGTTTCTTCTGGAGCTGTCGGCCCTACCCCTAGTTGCCGAACAGCTGGCTTGCGATGGCCTGCTTGATCATATCACGTCGGCTAGTCTGGCTATTTATCTCCGCCGTCCCAATGTATCGCCGTTCGCCGACTCAGTTGGCCCCCAGCGATGCTATAGCATCTGGGCCAAGGGCATCGTACCGATTCTGTTGAACATGCTGTCTGCCCTCGGCGCAACAGTCGCGCCGGAAGTTGCGTATGTACTTAATCAATTCACAAATCTGATGCAGTCCAGCATCGATCGGTTTGAGGCTCCCGATGACAGTCAAAGACGTGGTCGCCAGGATGCCTTTATTACCCCATTGTCAGTCTCTGAGATACACTCACTCGCGCTCATTACTCGGGTGCTCGGAGCCCTACGCACTAATAATGTGAGGGATATCCCTGCCGTCGAGTGGGACTCGGCCACACTGCTAGAAAACGTAGACTGGTGGATAGATCACCGCAAGGTGCTCAGGGCGAGGTTGGTGGCCCTTGGACCAAGAGAGGCCGAGTGGAGATCGATGCCAGCTACAGACGCGGATAAGAGGAGAGGCTCTGAAAGTCGGTTAGAAGCCAAGGTCGTCGACCAGCTGGAATTTATACGAATGGTGCTTAGCGAGGGTTTGGAGTAGGTGTCCTTAATTGGACTCGGGAGGAAAGTCTGCGATACATCGGACCAGTGGGACCCGCGGCCGACTCTACTTGGGCCATATGGATCATTGATGCCATGAAGGCACAGGCGTTTCCCATGGGTTAGAGAAAGGAGGGAGTTCTCTACTTGATATAGTACTGCGATTGGGAGGCAGAGGGTTCATGCTTACAACATAGGCAAATGTAGAACCCAGTCGTGAAAATAGCACGGCCGAGAAGTCTCACCACGAATTACTGGTATATGTCATAGAATATCGAGTAGCACCGTTATCGCTACTTAGGTGCTTTATTGTAGGTTGTGGTATATTCTATGTAAAAAAATAATGACGTTTGTGAAGGGCATGTTGAACACCCTACCGTGGTAATCCTCTTGCGATTTCTATGAGGCTAAGAAATTGATTGCCTGCTTTAGAGTTGACGGCTTTAGGTCCGCTATGGGCGCTCCGTACTGAGGACCCAATGACAAGAGGATGCAGTGATATCAGGATGTAACCAGCTCGGCCTCCGTGACTTGATAGCAATCCAAGCTCACGCATCAAGATTGCGCGGTCCACCACTGTAGCTCGACTGGTGTTATTTTGCTAGCTAATAACTTAGACGGGTGGGTATGTTACATGGAATAATCCTACGGCATTCTCTATGACACAAATAATCCAACAACAAGCTGGTGAAGGGAGGGGCTGCTCTGAAAGGAACGCGCTGGGCATTCCTTCACCGATCATTGCCTTTCAGGCTCAGCTAAAGCCAGCCCATGTTAGACGGCTTCCTCTCAGTGCTCCCAGGCAGGTGCCGTAATATAAGAAACGTACAGAAGACAGGATTAAAAGAGCCCTACTGAGCCTAGATGCCGAGACGGTCTAAGTTAGTCTGGATAGAAGTATCTACACTAGTTTGTGCGTTGTGCCGCTGACGGTGTCAGCAAGACAACAATACTTAGTTGTTACCCACCAGAACCATCTACTCAGTCTCTACGTCATGCTTCTCTGCATGGGGCGTCGAACGCTGAGACTGGTAAGTCGGTGTCCGAAGACGAAGTAGTGTCCTGTCTCAGCTGTTGTAATGAATGAGTAGCTACTACTTTACAAGCTGCTTTGGCTCTCATTCGTTACCTGTTAGCTCGTGTCTCTCTGGTAATGCCGTCGCCTTCTTGTGTTACTTACTGTACGTGCACTAGGAGGCAGTAGAGGTGTGTGCTTTTGGAAGCGTATTTGGAATAGCGGCGCGACAATCTCCGATGAGGTTACATCGGGGAATTGGAAATAGGTATTTTTTGAGTTGTTTCATTTCCTTCTGGAGATGCGGCGCTGGAGATGTTCTAATGCGAAACACTGTCGACATATCATTGGGTCTTTGAAACGACGGGGGATGATCCATCCAGTTTATATATAGAAGCTTAAGGAGGATGGACAGCTTTAAGCAGTTTACCTAGGATTAGCGCATCCTTACTAAGTAGTAGGTACCCCGGTACCTTTGCTTAAATGTTTTCGATGTGCACAGCCGCTTGATGGCTTCGACGGTTACTGCCTTTTATCCCCTGAGAAGGAGAGGAGCAAAAAAGGCATGAAATTGCCCCCAGGAAATAAGGTAGCAACAATAAGCCGGCATTGCCGACTGGAGCTGGCTTCCAAGTACACCACTTACGAAGTGACACCTAGAGGTACATAGGTAGGTACTAATGTTAGGTAACATTCTTCTTCTCCACCAATGATTCGCCAGGGACGAGACTAAGCAAATCAGCGGAGGAAGCTGATCCCATCCATATCTTACTGCAATAACACCACCAGACACAACAGTTCTAGCTGTAGGTCTTACGACATCATGCCTCGCTCGGGAACTGATTGGGGGCCTCGACGGCCGCGGCAGAGGATGTGGCTGCTCGGCATGTGGACTACACCAACTAACCTAGTCCGTAAGCCTTTATGCACGCCAGGATGCGTTGATCTATTGGAAATCACCAACAGATGCAGGATACGCATCATGTTCCGACTACTAACTAGGCATGTACACTTTTATACACATAATTTTCACGGAAATAAATATACCTATTTATGCTAAAGCAACGACTACCTCCATGTCTGCTCTATGCTAACCTAGTCTAGGTAGTCGAGGCTGGGGAAATAAATAAATAACACTCGGCTGGGAATATATATGGAGTAGGGAACTCACGAGCATTCATCTCCATGTTAGGTATCTATACTGAGCAGGCACACGCGTAGGGAAAAGGACCAGGCCATTCATAACCCGGGGGTGCTCGCATTTTACGTTTCTGAGCACTAGTATCACAGCATGGATGGATCCTGGGTACATACACTCGAGGATGGGCTTGAGCCTGTCTCTCTATCGAATCGGCCTCCCGCTCCCGCTCCCGCTCCCAAGCCACAAAGATTCCAATCCGTTCGAGTCACGAGTGGTAGACCGAAGTTTCAGGATCGCACGCCGCCCAGGCGTAACAGTGCCTTCTATGGAGTTCAAGAGACTAGACCGCCAGGCGCTAGATCCCATGATGGTGAGGCAGCCGACAATCAACTATATGCAAGGGTCAACTAACTCTCTCGGACATATAGTTAACTCGCAAACTAGAGGGCTTGGGGATCTAAGCCTCGTGGACCCCCATGGTCGGCTTCAGAAGCTGGAGCACATGCTCTTGGGACGTAAGAATGAGGAAGTGCCGGATGCGGTTCCGGGGGCCATCGGAGAGGCATTAGACGCCGCTCTGGAGGTGTCAGAGGATCCGATGCTGCAGACTAAGCCCGTTGTACGAGACTGCAACTGGGAACAGTTTAAAAACCGGTACCCGGATGAGAACGAGACGTTCGCGATCGAGGTCCTCCTCGCCCAAGACGATCTAGTAGAGCAGATCGAGGTCGACCAACTGCGACGGTTGAGGCCAGAGCAGAGGAAGGCCTTTGAACCTCCTCGACGGAAATCACGACAGACTCGAGGCCGGAGGGGAGTGGAGCGTGCCGCGATAGAGCGCGTTCGTGTCAATTCGGCCATCATTCTGGGGTATCTTAGCAAGGTGACGGGCGAGGGTCCCTGGGTTGAGAAGCCACACACGTTTCTAGCGCCGTTCAATCTCTTCGTACATTTCCACGAGAAGATGGAGGAAGAGCTGCGCGCATTGGAAGGTGTTTTCGGCGACAGAGGCGTCCGCGCACAGCCCGTCAATAGTACAGAAACTACGAGCGACGAGTTCGAGTTCCTTGGTGACAAAGAGCTTGAGGGCATGATGAGAAGCCGCAGAGCCTACGCCGACATGAAATGCTATGTGGATTTCGTCAAGACGCGGCTCATTCCTCGACGCAACATGTTCTCCAGCGCAGACTACGCTCGCCCGTCTAAAATTAGCTACCGCGATCTGCCATCGCTATTCAGCGTGGGCGACTTAGTCATCGAACCTGGCGTATTTCAGGCCGAGAGCAGGATCAGGGACAAGCGGAGCTCGTTTGTGAACGTCACCGAACCGAAGCTTTGGAGAGTATGCTATATCTCCGAGGACACGCCCGCCTGGTCCGTTCACAACCTTGATGCGGCCGGCGGGGAGCTCTATAGCCGGGTGGATAGGGGCGACGAGGCTACACATCTGCGTCTTTACTACATCGACTTCGATGGACAACGATTTTCTCCCGTCAGGGGTGACGTTTCGATTGAATACTTCGAAGGCGAGAGGGAGATCGCGAAGCTCCCCATATACCCCTTGCGATTTCACAAGCATCACTCCTATTTTCTCGACGAGCTTCAGCAGAGGGGTCGACGATTCCAAGAAATCGTTTCTTCCGGTAACCCCACATTATCCTACCATGGGTGGACTGTGACCAAGGATCCCGCTGGCCGCGATATCGTGTCGAGGCCTGGGCAAGGTACTACGTGGCCCGAATTTATCGAGAGCGATGTCATTGTCGACTTCAACGAGGCGTTGCGGGTGCAACCATGGTGGAAGCCGGCATTCCAGCAATTCCCGGAGGCCGAGACCTTCTACGCAGCTACTACTCGGGATGAGTTTCTGATAGTAGAGTGGTCAGACAGAAACCGCTTCAAAGAATCCGGCAGCCGGGAGGAGATCGTCGTCGAATACGACGGCGTGAGAGAGCTCGAATGGGCAAAGTTCACGGAAACAGACGTTTTCATCAGGCAGGACGAAGCGTCGGAGCCGATGAGCCATCTAGCACAGGCGCTCTCCCCGGACGACCTCGCCCTCCTCCCATCCCGGGTCTTCGTCTACGCGCTGCGTAACCGAAGTTTCATTAACGCGGACATAAGGCACCTGAAACCCGTCCGGGACACCCTGAACCCGTTGGAGAGCCTACAGCTTCCCGAGAAGCACAAGATGATGATACAATCAGCCGTCTTCGGCCATCTAGAGAAAAAGAAGGTTCGGAGACGAGCGACGCTGCTCAACAGCGAGCTCCTGGACCAGGACCTCATCCACGGCAAAGGACGGGGTCTGGCCGTTCTGCTCCACGGACCACCGGGCGTTGGAAAGACGGCGACGGCCGAGGCCATTGCGCATTTCTACAAGAAGCCGCTCTTCCCCATCACGTCGAGCGATCTGGGGACGGACCTCTGGGACGTGGAAGCTAAGCTGTCGGAGGTCTTCCGCCTCGCCAACTTGTGGGATTGCATCTTGTTGCTAGATGAGGCGGAGACGTTACTCGCGCATAGAGAGAGGAAGGACAATAACCTCCAGAAGAGCTCCCTCGTCTCAGGTAAGCAAGCAAGCCGTCCTCGCTATCCCTAACAGCCACGATTATCATGACAAGAAATGGAGAAGAAGAAAAGAAAATAGCTGACATGGAACCCTTGCAGTGTTCCTCCGCACACTAGAGTACTACTCGGGCATCCTATTCCTCACGACTAACCGGCCGGACGTCATGGACGACGCAGTCAAGTCCCGCGTGCAAGTCAGCCTGCAGTACCCACGACTGGGTCTGATCGAGACGCTGGCCATCTTCCAGACGAACCTCGACCGGCTGATGGACATCGAGTTCGAGCGAGCCAAGATCACGGGCGAGGCGGCGCTGGAGGTCAAGTCGGACGGGATCCTGGCGTTCGCGGCGGCGCACTACCACCGGCACGAAGGAAACGTGGCGTCGCCGCCGTGGAACGGCCGGCAGATCCGCAACGCGTTCCAGATCGCGCCGTCGATCGCGCGGTACGGTCGGGCACAGAACAACGACCACCACAATATCATCACCACCACTACCACCAACAACGATACCAGCGACAACAACAACAACGGCCCGCAGCCAGGCGATCAGGAACCCTACATCGGGCCAGAGCACTTCGAGAAAGTCGAGGAGTCAACCGCCGAATCGGGCGACGAGCGCGCGGGCCACGTCTCGCCCACCCTCGCGCCTCACTCGAGCCCGAGCCGACAGACGACGTTCCAGCGCCGCGGCATCCGCACGACGAACCGGTTCTCCAGCGAGATCCAGCAGCAGCAGCAACAGCAACAGCGAAACAGGTTCTCGGGGGAGTTCCACCTGCGGCAGCGCTCCTCGTCGTCCGTCGTGCCGCTGTACCTGCCGTCCGCGCAACAGCTGCAATCGCAGCAACAACAACAAATACAACTACAGCAACAGTATGAGGAGAAGGAGAGGCACCCCGCGGGTTACCTTCCGCATCTGCGCGAGCCGTCGCCGCCTTGGACGCCGGACCTCGCGTCTGTATCTGACGATGCTTCTCCGACGAGGTGAGAATGCTGTGGTGTAGGATGGATTGCGAGTTGGGTGGTTGGGGTGTGATGCCGCGTAGTTATGTATGTATATATGTGTGTATGTACCGACAGCTACATAAATAAAGGTACTAATATCATTTGTTGACCGAGTTATGATGCCCGCAATGCCGCTTATGAGTAGTCTGAACAAGTCTATTAACAGACACTCTAATGAGAAGCCTGGAGACTATTATACTTAGACGGAGTCCACATTCTCTCCTTTCCCCCTCTTCTTCATACTGCGCCAGTCCTAGAGGGGGGCGCAATACAAGTATCAAATATGTCTTTGCATCGAGGATACCTGGCTCGCCTTTTGCTCTATAACCCTCTTTACGACTACGTGGGCTCTTTCTAAGTCACAGCTTATAGCAGGCCCAGCTCACCTTGATACCACGCTGTATTCTATGATTAGCCGTCTATCGTGTGACGGCTACCGAGTAGAAGGCAATGACACGCTTGATTGCTTCATCATCCCCTAGCGTTTAGAAGATATGAGATGGATGAGAACGGCGAGATTTCATTTTTTTGTTTCGCAAGTCTAATAAATTACACGGGCTCTCTCTCTCCACCGGCAGGAAAGAAAACCAACAGCCGTCTAGACTATATAATACAGACAGAAACGGCAGGCCAAGCTCCGTCGCCTGGATGCCAAACACGGCAGGCAACAACACATCCTCTTAGTTCTTGTTGTCCTCGTTATTGATTTTTTTTTTTGTGTGTTCCAAGTAGGTACTAGACATCCGGGATATGCGGATCCCGGGACTGTACGCTGTGCACTGACTGTGCTGTGAATGCATGATTGTCCTTGAACCCGATACTACCAGACTCCGCAGACAACCTCCCTTTTATTCTTCCCTACATGACGTAATATAGGTTCGTACACATTATTACTAGTACTGGCCGTCGCGAACTTGAAAGCTGTCTCCCGAGAGATGAGACCGCTTCCTTCGACAAATGAGGAAAGCCCTATAGAGCTGCAGGATGTAGACCGCGTGTGTGGTATGCGTGATAGCGGAGGGGTTGCGTGGCAGCGGAGGGAAGGAAGGATGAACAGACGCCTCGGTCCGGGACAAAGGAGAGAAAGGCGACGATGGCGATATTTCTCTCTCTCTCTCTCTCTCTCTCGTTCTCGTCGTCTCGTTCGCGCTCGTCAATCTCATGACTTTACCGCGGCTGACCCTGCTGTTGCCCCATCTGCGCATTATGCTCCTGGAAGCGCTCGCCGAGACGCTGCGAGAGGGCCATGTGCTTCTGCACGCAGCGCGTGACGCAGCCCGACTCGCGGGTCGAGAGGGACTTGGACGTGAAGTCGTCGACGCAGGACATGAAGCAGTGATCGACGAGGTTGCTGAAGAGCTGCAGGTGGGGGGCAAAAGAGAAAAGAGAGAGTTAGCGAACTTGGTCCCACAGCCTGCCTCAGTCTGTCGTCGTTGGGAGATGAGATGAAAACACGATAGAAGACTGGGTCAAACAACGTACGCCGAGGAACTCCTTGACCTGACGCTTCTGCATGCGCTGCTCTAGCTCGCGGGTCTCGGCTTGCGTGAGTCTAGACGACGAATCCGGCCAAGTCAGTCAAAGCTATCCTATCCTATCGCATCTTCACTCCTCTCTCGAGAGTTCGGGGCCCCTCGGGTTGAGTTTTGGTTCGTACCCATCCATGATGTAGTAAGTATAATGTGGATCGATTGGACCTGAATAGGCGTCGGTCGGCTATTCGGATTGCTGTCGAAGATAGAGGGGTTGTATCGGTTCTTGACGTCGAAGATGACTTTGGGATATGCGAATTGAAGTACTTTTAGGTCCTTGATTGGAAAAGTTGTAGGCAGCTGGAGACCGATCTCTCGAGCCCTGTCTATCTGTCTGTCGTCAGGGATCTGGATAACTCGGACACGTTATCGATAAGATAAGAGGAGCGAATTGAGGTTATTACGGCTCCTGATTGGACAGATCAGGCGGGTTCGTTGGAGCTAGAGTTAGGTAGGTACCTAACCCAGATACCAGCTTCGCGGGGCAGAATAATTAATGCCTGCAGCGCTAAGAAACAGTCCGCTAATCCGCTAATCCGCTAATCGATTGGAATTTTTCGAATCGGGGAGCCCAATAAAAAATAACGGTATCGAGAAGGGTTCCTTTGATAAGACGGGCTCTACCTCTACCTCTATCTTTACTTCCTATACGTCTTTTTTTATTAGAGACCCGGGCACTGGACGCGTGATTACCGTCCATTGTATAACCTTCTTTTATATCTTTTTTTTCAAACGAGAGAAGAAAAAAACAAGGAAACAACTCTCTAGATAACCACCGAATCCCATCTACATACGCCGTCGAGAAGCGAACCCGAGCCAGACCAAAGAAAGCGATTCTGAAAGGAAACACACACACACACGCACCAAGATGCCCAAGTCGAAACGAGCCAGGGTGGTCCACGCCTCGTCGGTGACGAAGAAGACGCGCGAGCACAAGGAGCGCCTGTTCGAGACCATACGCGAGTGTCTGCCGCAATACCAGCACTGCCTCGTCCTGACCGTCGACAACATGCGCAACACCTACCTAAAGGACGTGCGACAGGAGCTGTCGTCAGATAGCCGGTATGTATCTCTCTCTTTTCCTCTCTTCTTTCCTCAGACCAGACCAGACCAGACCAGCTAACCACGCCACGACACACCCACACAGCCTCTTCTTCGGCAAGACCAAGCTCATGGCCCGCGCGCTCGGCCACACGCCCGAGGAGAGCCAGGCGGACAACATCCACGAGCTGACGCCGTACCTCAAGGGCTCCGTCGGCCTCCTCCTCACGAACCGGTCCCCGGCCTCGCTGGAGTCCTACTTCGCGGACCTCAGCCGCGCCGACTTCGCGCGCGCCGGCGCCGTCGCGACCCGCGACTTCGTCGTGCCCCGCGGCGTCGTCATGTCCACGGCCGGCGAGGTCCCCGCCGAGCACGACGTGCCCCTCGGCCACACCCTCGAGCCCGAGCTCCGCCGCCTCGGCGTCCCCACCAGCATGGTGAAAGGCCGCGTCGTCCTCGGCGAAGCCCCCGACGGCGCCGACGCCGACGACGCGGGCGGCTACCGCGTCTGCCGCGCCGGCGACGTCCTCGACTCCCGCCAGACGAGGCTCCTCAAGCTCTTCAGCGTCTGCATGGCCGAGTTCCGCGTCCACGTGCTCGCCTACTGGACCGCCGCCACCGGCGAGGTCACCAAGGTCCACGCGAACCCCGCCGGCGCGAGCGGGGACGTGGAGGGGCTGGACGACGATGACGAGTAGAATAATAGAGAAGAAAGGAAAAATAAAGGAGGGGAAGAAAAGAGAGAAGAAGCACATACTTTGTACCTTGCTCTCATTGCTTTGTTTCGTCGTATTTCAACCATCTATCTCTCTTGGGTTGGTTGGGGAGTCGACGTTTTTTCTTTTCCGGTGTCAACTTTTTGTATGCATCTTCTGGCGATACCAACGGTTGCTGGCGTTCATGGAGGGTAGGCGGCAAGAAAATAAAAGAGAGAGGTACGTACATGTAGTACATATACTGAAATGATACGAGCATCACGATTCTTGCTTTGATGAACGGCAAAACTTCTACGCACCCTGTTCACGTGTAATAATAGTGTCATCTCATCCAGCACAGAACTATCATGTTGGGAAAACTAGCTGACCGGGCTATTCAATAGAGCCGAGCCACTTCAAGGCTCCTCACCAGGCATCCATCGATATGACATATAGTAAAAAAGAAAGAAACCATGGTATTTACAGAAACGCAGCTACGCCGCGGAATGGCGCCGCGCATGAGCACCTGAACAAATCCTCGGAGACCCCTTCCGGCCAGATATTGATGTTGGGGGGAGTCCGCCTAAAAAACGCAAAATGCATCAACGAGTCTCGCAGGAAAATTTCCCGTCGGTCAGCAGGTTTGAAAACGCATTTCTTACCTCTGACCTTACCTCTTCTTCCAGCTTCGGGATATTGCCATTGTGTAATCTACAATTTTCTCGATGCCAGCTGCGCTAGCGAGGGTGGTGATATAGTACATGAGAACTTGTCATTACCTTTCCTATGCCGGGATGGGTAGCGAGCTTGTTAGTTTGCCGGGGACTACGGCTGGAACTTGGCGACCGTCCGTTATCGCCCTGGAATCTCGGATATTCGATTCGGGACAGGCTTCTGTTGGGAGCGAGTCCGGTCGTCTTTTTTACCTTCAGGCTCTAGGTATTATACTGGTACAAAATGGGTTTGGTGTCTGGGCGTCGTCGGCTGGGGCACTTGCTGGTTTCTCATTCTTCTTTCTTCGTCTTACCCTTTGCTTACCCTTGGTGAGAAAAGGGAGGTAGAAGAATGAAAGGTCGGAATAGCATTTGCGGGAAATGGGAATATACCACATACCCACCCAGGCGGCGAGATGTCGTGTCGACAGAGGCGAACTAGTAGCGGCGAATCTTGCGGGGGTCCTCGTAGAGGCCTTCGAACCCACGTTTCCGGGTGTCATCTTCTCTGGCGCGGTCGTTGCCGCGATCGTTGCCGCGGTCGTTGTCACGGTGCTCGCGCCGGTCACGGACAGGCTCGAAGTTAGCGCCTGTTCGTCTATCTCGGTCGTATCGCGACGGGGGTCCACCAGATCTGTCATCAAATGAGCGGGGACCAGCGCGCGCGTTATACCCACCACCGACTTGTCGGTCACGGTCCTGTTCACGGTCACGTTCACGGGCACCCCCAAACCGATTGTCGGACCCTGGTCCTGCTGGGGCATTAGGAGGGGCATAGCCGTTCTGTGGGCCGGCACCGGTGCCACCGCGATCACGACCACCGCCAAACCCACTACCGCCCCGGAATCCTCGCTCTGGGCCGCGGAAACCGCCTCCACGGCCGCGACCTCCCTGGAAGCCGCCTCGGAAGCCCTCACGCCCGCCGAAATTACCGCCGAAGCCGCCGGGGCCAGCGGGCCTTGGTGGTGCCGCCTTGGTATAGCCTCGGCCACCCAGGCCGCCACCCAGCCTTCGGGGCTTCCATCCCTTGACAGTTCGGCCTCTCTCGACATCTACCTTGATTCGACGGTCTTTGATACGGATGCCATCACAACCATCTAAAGCAGCTGGTCACACGTGCGCAGCAACGCGCGTTTGTCAGTCAAGCCCAAATAAACATCATACCTTGGCATCTACGCAACAGGGGGAAAGGGGGCGCGGGGGCGGGGGGAGAGATAGGCAAGCCTGAGGGCCAGATCTCGAGTGAGAGACATGTAAATGACGATCCTGTTTGGATCGGCACGGGCGGTCTGGGATAAATGTAATGGCAGAATTACCTCTCATGTCTTTCTCACGGTCAAATACAACAAAGGCATATCCCCGGTGGGGCTTCTTCTTCTTATTGGGGTGCTCATGCGTATGCGTGTCAGTGATGATGCGGATCTGGGGCCAAGTTAGTAGATGATTCTTTTTTTTCCAGGATGAGAAGAGAAGGGTAGAATGGGGATAAGATGTGTGTGGATGGGGCGCTTACACGTTCGATAGGTCCAAAGCGGCCAAACTCCTTCTCAAGATCGCTCTCGTTCGCGTCGTAGCTGAGTCGCGCGACGATCAATGTTTTGAAGGGATCGCCGCGAACGTTGGCGTCATCGGCGGGGATGTCTATCATGGGGGAGCAAGTGTCAGTCTAGAGATATCGAATCGATCTCCTATCCTGTCACAGATAAAAGAGAGCGAGATAAGAAGTAGACAAGAGACAGACAGGACTTACAGGTCTTGGGGCCCTCTGATAGCAGTTTCACCTGGCGGTCACTCTTCTCCAACTTCTTGCGATCGCGGGCCTGCAGCCAGCTCTCGGTGGGAACAAAGTTATCTCGGTCCTTGTATGAGGCGAGATGGGGGAGGTAGTGGGCGAGGCCGGTGATCCTGTTGGTCTTTCGTTCCTCAGGGGCGTGGTCGGGCGCAGGCAGCCATCGCAGCGGAGGTCGCGGCGCAAAGAGCGCGAGGAGGTTGGGCGGGAGCTTGTCCGTCATTCTCTCGTCTGGACGGCTCGATTTGGGAGACGGAAAGGCAAGACAAAGATGGATCTATCTGATGTGACAACTCGCATCGATTCAAGAGCCAGACGAATACCTCGAATGTCGTGCTTGGATTGGATGGCGTGTATATGTGTGTGTGTGAGAGAGAGAGAGAAGGAGAGAAAGAAAATATGTGTCGCGTTTTGGGAGACCCATAAATCCCTGTAGTCCTCCTTTTTACCTAAGTTCGGGTTCGTCTCGTCCAAAGAATAGCGGTAATCCCTGATAGATGCATGTTCCACATGGGCAATCTGCCTAACCGTAGCGTAGTTGTACATGGGAGGTACATCTAGGTACGCACCGTACATGTAGTGTACTGAGGCAAGTCAAGTACCTGTACCTGACACTTAAGCTCTGTGGGTACATATGCACTTTGAAGCCCCCAATTTTCTCTCGATCAATGGGACGGGCGCCATCCCCCATCTATCCTATCCTACCATCCCACTACAATACCTGCCCTATGCTGGATCGTAGAGCATAACAATGACGATAAGGGCGATAGAGAAGATCTCGGTTGGCCAGGTACGCTACGCTTCTGCACTGCCTCTTGAACTTCTCAGCAAAGCGGGAGGGAGCTGTTCGAACCGCCAGCTAACGAACCCGTGGTCAGAATGGCGTCGGCGCCTTCATCTTGCAATGCAGGAAGATGGACATCCACTACTGCAACCAAGGCGGAAGCTCGCGAGGCATGAAGTAAGCCCGGACCGGACTCTCTCTCTCTCTCTCTCCCCGCCCAGAAAGTGAGCGAGCGAAACGGATTCGATTTCCCCGTTAGGAAAAGAAAAATATTATATATATCGGGAGAGCTAACCCGTAGAGTGTGCGCCCAGCGCCTTCATCAAGTCTCAGCTCGGCAGGTTCGCGTCGCTGAACCCCCAGATCGAGTTCGTCGTCTCGCCCCGACCGCGGAAACACCCCGTCCTCATCGGCCACTACATCAACGGCAACTACAAGTCCATCTGCGTCAAGAACCTGGACTCGCTGCAGATCCTGAAGAAGGCGGAGCTGCTCCGCGACGCCAGCGGGGACAAGGTCAGGAAGGTCAACAAGCCCATCACGAGTATAAACGAGAGCGTGCGTGGTATCTGGAGTCCCTACCACGGCAAGGGCATGTCGGTATAAGGATGGGGAGAGGGCAAAGAGGCAAAAGGGGAAAAGGGGAAAGGAGAGAGAGGAGGGGAATTTTGGTGTCCGACTCTAGAAGGGCTGCACGTGTACCGCCTGACGGCGTCTTTAAACTGTATAACAAATTCACCCGGCGCATGTATACCATCATCACATCACCATGGTCACGAGCTCAAGAACGGTCTCACAAAGGAATTAATTTCCACAACGATTTCTTAAAGACTTTTTCATTTCTATGACCGTATCGTGCATCCGCCGCGCTCTCCTCGTCGATGGGAGGGGAAGAGGACCTGTTTTTTGTGCACGTGTTGCAACGACTACATCGACCCCAGAGTGGATACGGCAACAAGACGTCTCTTGCCCCCAGAACATGTCTAGGTATATTTATATACCTTTGGAGAAGAGACTTCGATCTCCCATCATCCTCTACAACTTGCAGTTGATGATGTCGACAACTGATTTCGATTCGTTAGCGTAGTAAGACGGGCGGGGGGCGGTTGGACGAGGCGGTAGCAGAAAAGGGGGCCAATATTACTCACAGGCAGGCTTCAGACTGGCACCGCCTACCAAGAAGCCGTCAATGTCGGGCTGCCCGCTGAGATCCTTGCAGTTCTTCTCGCTGACGCTGCCTCCGTACAGGATGCGGGTGGCGTCGGCGACGGACTGGCTCACGTTCTTGGCCAGCCAGGCGCGGATCGAGGCGTGGACCTCCTGGGCCTGCTCGGTGGTGGCGACCTTGCCGGTGCCGATGGCCCAGATGGGCTCGTAGGCGATGACGATCTTGCTCCAGTCGGAGATCTTGGCCTTCAGGGCGGCGAGCTGGGCGGTGATGACGTCGAGGGTCTGGCCGGCCTCGCGCTGGTCCAGGCTCTCGCCGCAACACCATATGACGCTGATGCCGTTCTCGGTGGCGTACTTGGTCTTGGAGGCCACGACCTCGTCGCTCTCGCCGAGGATCGATCGCCGCTCCGAGTGGCCCAGGATGGCCCAGTCGATGCCGCTGTCCTTGAGGTGCTGGACCGAGATCTCGCCGGTGAAGGCGCCGTTTGGCTTGTCGAAGACGTTCTGGGCGGCGACGCCGATGTCCTTCTTGACCTTCTCACGGACGAGGAGGAGATATAGGGCAGGAGGCGCAATGACGGTCTCTTCACCACGTTATTCAGCATCGCGTAAGTCCCGTCCTTTTGCACGTCAGGCGAAAGGGGAAGGGGGAAGGGGGGAGGGAGAGACAAAGGGGATGATGGGGAGGATGTTGGCTCGGGACGCGTCTTACCGACGCTCGAGTCGAGCTCGGCCTTGTTCAAGTTCTCAACGATCTCGGTAATGGACGAGATGGATCCGTTCCTGAAATAGCGCAAAATTGCGTTAGCCAGCTGCCCGTCATTCGTCGCAATGCCAAAAAGCAAGAGGTGTCTTTGGCTGCACAACTGAGGGAAAAGGCGATCTGACTTACATCTTGAAGTTGCCGCCGACGAAGAATTTACGCGCCATCTTGAATGTTGTATCGATCTATGGATAAATAGGTATTGTTGTAAATGTGCTATTAGGATCGGGAGTCGTTCTAGGTCTTTTGTCTTCGGAGTAGGAGTAGGTAAGTTAAGCAGCTTAAGTACGGATATATTTGGCGCAGAATCGGATGACGTTCGAAGGTTTCGCAAACAAAAATGGCGGGGTCCGGTCCCCTTAAACACTCTGAGCTAAGCTTTTGAGCTTCGTAACCCCGCCAGAGAGGTCAGCTCCCTACCTAGACTACCTACATAATGGAGCAGTAGTAAGGAGCACTACCTAAGCCTCTAAGTACTTATCTAGCCTTGCGCGAATAAAATAAGATAAAAATAAAAAAAGACTCGTCCTTACATGCCCGGTTATCGGGACTTGAGCTGAGGCTAATACTGTTTGTTATAGGTATGTGTATCCGATGGTTAGAATGTAGCATATCAATATAGGTACATTCATGCGGGTAATAAATACATCGGAGCACCTTGGCACACTTGCAACTACACCCCCAATTTCAAGGACTACGAACACCTAGACTACTTCATGTCAAAAGCAGGCTTTCGCCTTGCTTGATTGGTTTGGCCTTCTATATTGCTTGTAGATGTTACAGTTATAACTTATGCCTATGCTATCTCTGCATTGGTCTGAAAGAAAATTGCCCTATACGTACAAGCATGAAGAAAAAGTCTTGCGGAGCTTATGGATGAACTGGGGACTTGCCAAAGCGCTCGAATTAGAAACAATCTGCAGACGATAATAGCCTCAAAGAAAGACGCAGTATCCATTGGCAATAATAGATACCTATGTGTAGCTTATGTGTAGCTACGTACTGCCCAACTTAAACATCAACCCCCCCCTCGATAAGGCTAGAAACTCTCTGGTCTCGACCTTGGGACGATATTCGATATTTCATTGATCTTTGAGATCGAGAAGTTCCCTAGGTTACTGTTCATCCGATCGACTACTGTTGTGTTCGCTCAAAGAGACATGATGTGAATCACGCTCTTTTTATTTTATTTTAAGCGGGATCCCATACACGTGGAAAATTTGTATATACGGTTTAATTACTGAAGCATCGCGTCGAGGCTCTCCCCGAGAACTGTTTCGATGCCCACGATCCAGCGATTCGTCTCCCTTTCCACGTCCTCGTCGTCATCTTCCTGCAACTCGCTGATGTAAGGTAGCATCTCCGGCAACATGGAGAGCCACTCTTCTCCCAACTTGTCTGTGAGCGCTTGCTGGCATTTGACCACGGCCAGGCGTGTCGCTGCGTTCTCGGAACGCAACGTCTTCAGCAGAGAGGTATTCAGCTCTTTCTGGTGTTCCTGAGAGTCCGCTGTCGCCGCTAGCTCGACCATGGCGGGTATAAGATCTTTTGTTAAATCAACCGAAGGTGCGTGGGCGAACTGTGAGAGTAGGGCGGGAGCGACGGCGCTGAAATGGGCCGGGGCTTGCCAGAATTCGTCTTGGTCATGCTCGAAGCACTGCGCCAGAACCTGTAAAGCTTTCCGCCAGAGCTCACGCTCCTCTGCAATTGCGGGATTGGCTGTTTCGAGCACACCGACGGTGCTTTCAACGATGTAGGACGCATAGCTCGTCACTATGGATTTGAGGTTGCTGAAGAAGGCGAATAGGAAGCCGTATACGCTGAGAAGCCGGAGATTCTTCCCACCGGTCTCCTTTTTCGGTACTGCCGTGGACCACTCCATCAGCTGAGCAAAGATGGGCCGGAAGGCAGCATCGTTCAGTTTATAGACCATTCTAAGGGCAACACTGTTTACGATTTCCTCTATTTGGCCAATATGCCTTGTGAGCTCGCTGCTGGCGTTACTTTGCGAATGGAGTATTCTACGGAGGTCGAGCGCGCTGAGGAAGATAGACGACAGGGTGGTGACGTTCTTCGAAATGTCAGTCTTCGAGTGCTTGTCAATTGCAATCCCTAAGATATTAAGATATTCTCGCATGGCCTGCAACGGGAAATTTGTTAGCTGGTGTGGCTCCTTCGATTTCTCTGCGACTCTCTTACCGTATGGCCTGCTTCAGCATAGGCACTCAAGCTCTTTTCGAGTGCTACAAACATGGTCTTTGCTTCAACTTGTTTGGCAATAAACTGAAGACATTGAAGACGAGCATCGTTAGATTCGCCGCCCATCTTTGACTTAGCCGAGATGCTGGAAACCGCGAGTATCTGCCCCAAGTACGAGCCGGACAACATGTATGGCAAATATTGCGCAAGCGCTGTGATGAGGGCATAACCAGCATTGTGCAACTCTGGAATGCGGGTACCATCGGTAAAACTCTCAGATATATAGGAGAGGGCTTTGGGAATTGCGGATGGCAGCACGGGTACGATGCCATCCTGAAGGACCTCCACCAACGAAGCCAAGCACAAGAGAGCCATGACGCGAAGTTGCAAGTCATCCTGGCCGAGGCATTTGTCCCCCGCAATGGTCGAGGCAGCAGCAGCCACTGCTTCGGGGTCCTTCTTCCCGTATTTCTCTGAAATCTTGTCAACGCAGCCGACGGCGATATGCTTGTACGCAACGTCATCTGACACTCTAATGATTGCCGTAAGCTGCGGCAGGAAAGCAAGCAGCGCTGCTCTCGAACTGCTATCCGCTTGACTTTCTCGATCAATTCTCACTTCAACGGCCTTCAGCACCTTTCGGCGTAGGATTTCATCGGGTCGATCTAGGAGCGTCTCAACAGCTTTGATAAACTCCCCGATTGAGAGAAGATTCAGGAGTTTGGAGAGGGCATCGCCGCAACAACCATACAAAGATTTGCGCTGCTTTAGCGAATCTGCTAAGCGCAACAAATCCTCCAGCAGCGTGGAGTAGAGCTCACGGATCTTAGACGCCTCCATGTCGTCTCGCTCGGCTAGCTTGCTGATCTGTGTTGTTAATTTTCTGCTTGAGAGGAGGTGTGGGAGCAGGGTGAGCTCGCTTAGACCGATTTTTTCGGGATCCCGTTCGCTCTGGTCGCTGGTGCCAAGGAGCAGAGTAGAGATATATGGCTTAGGTTGGAAGATATCTCCAATTAGGTCGATGAGTTTAATAAGAGACTGTAGCTGGATTTCGACGGTGAAGTAGTTAAAGACCTCGGTGGCAAACGACAAGACTTGATCGGTAGGGCCGTACATATTTGTAAGCATGCCGAGAAGCGCGAAGAGGAACTCCTTAGCATCAAGAGTCTCTACAAGAGACACAAATAGGCCATGCCTTCGGTGAGAAGGTATGTGCTCATAAGCGGTGACAAAGCTGAGAAGGAGCTCTGACGAACCGGCCAGAGGGCTGACTTTGCCTTTACGTAGCGACTGTATCAGTGGAGGCACAACCTCCTTGACGGTCTGGTTGATAACATGGGCGGAAAAGTCATCACTCTGTCGAAGAACAGAGGTACCCATCTGCGTGAATATTGGCATCACACTATTCAGAACCAGATCGGGAGCAACTTTAGCAAGACTCGCAACGAGGAGCAGCGCAGTACTTTGGACAGCAGGACTCGAAGACTTCTGAATACAGCTAACAAGCAGGTCCCCATGCCCGCCAGTGCTGTCGATCGTGAGCTCTTTGTTATCTCTGTACGCAGGAACCATGGCTAACAGACTTCGAAGCACAAGGCTTTGAAGATACCCAAGCTCCGAACCCACTAATACGCGGAAATGTTGAAGCTCCGATAGGGTGTTGAAAAGGGCGTTGAGTAGTTCGGGATGCTCCTCAGGATTAGACCCTTCTACTAGTTGTAACACGAACGTGATTTGCTTTAGCATTGCGCTTATTTCTGGTGTCGCCTGTGTGCCTAATCCTCGGTGAGCTTCTGAGGAACTAGTTCTCCTTCGTTTGCCTGGCGGTGGCTCATCAGCCAGTTTGGCTGTCGGCTCCAATGTTTCTAAGAAGTATAGCAATATGTCGGTTGTGAGCTCGACGTTCCGTAGAAGGTCCGCAGCTTCGGTAGATGCTAAGCTGCGGTCATCTGACCAGTCCTTCTGTGTTAACTCCAGCATTCTTTGGGCCACGATATGCTTTGTCTCTGTTTTCATGCTAGGCCACAGATCTCGGATGCGGAGGAAAGCAGCGTGAAGAAGATTATGCCTCAGAAGAAGATCTTTGGTCTGAACTACATCTAGGATGAACTCTAGGCCTTCTTGTTCGTTTGGCAGGAGCACTTCTAGACTGCTCTGATCTACCGCGGCCTCTTCGATTTTCTCGAGCGAACAGAGAAGAGCAGCCTTATCACCTGGCAACGAAGTCCACTGCTTTAATAATGGAAGCAGGAGTTGTGTGCGAGATGTCCCTGAGATGCTCTTTACCTGTTTAATACATGCCCCAAGGCGGAGCTTCAGAGTCAAAAGAGGCGAATACACGGCGTGGAGTGCTATAAATGCCAAGATCGAGCGCCGCGTACTATGTGACAGACGGGTCTTCTTATCATTCTCTAGTCCATCGGCAGTACTCTTCGGGCCAGTAGTGAGTGCGCTATTAGTGATTTCAACAATGTAGTCTGCGGTTAGGACGCATTCTTCCAACGACGGAAGAAGGATCGTCTGGAGGAACTTTTGGTAGGTATCCAGACTCATCCACTCGAGGGCCTCGGTTTTATCGTACAAAGCCTCGTGCCCCCACTTGTGCGTTGAAGCCGTTGCATCTGTGCTCAGGTTTCCTAGAACTGCAATAAGGTCCGCTGCAGCTCGTCGAACCTTTCGAGATGGATCGTTTAACGCGGCTATGCCACATGGCAAGATAGCCTGGTAATCAATACCGCTGCAATCAGTCTGCTTTAAGCGTCTTTTTGCCGTATCAAGAGCGCCGACTCTAGCCAGAGTTGGGTATGGTCCACACCATATTCTCATGAGGAACGAGAGGTAGAAAGGTTCTTTGTTGGCTTGCTCGCGGCGGAGGGGTGGAATCTGGTCGAAAATCGCGATATTGTTGGGTTCTACGAGCCCTGACAGATAAACAGAGCAGAGATCACCAAAAATGTCCCAAGATCTGGATTTAAAACATGACCCTAGTTCTTGTGTCTGAATCTTGCTGACGCGTTCAACCGCAGCCTCGAAACTCTCCACTTGAGTCTGAATGGCGGCACTGTCCTCCATGTCGACATCAGCGCTCGGCGGAGCGGGTAGCAGCAGACGTGGTCGAATTTGTACGTCCAGCCTCATCTCTAATTCGTCTAGATCAACCTGTGTGTCGTTGATAGCTTGAGTGAAGACATTGCGAATATCCGATTCCGCCTGCGAAAGCCGGATAATGGTGGATGCTAGATCCTTTCGGATTTCACCCCTTTCATCAACTTGATCGTCGACCCTGTAAGCGGCTAATAATAAAGACTTGAAGATGACGCCGATCTGTTGCTGACTGAGAATGGACGCAAGAAGCAGCGGCTCAATGAGGGGGAGACCCCTTAAATCACCTTTCTTGTGAATCCGTTCTATTAGCGCAAGACATAGGCCATTCGCCAATTTTCCCAGGTCATGTTCTTTACCAATATCAGCAAGCAGCTCAGGCAGGTTCTGGACTTTCAGCAAGGCCCTCGTGACTTTCGCGGACATCTGTTTGGCGGATCGGTATTGGGCAAGCACCGAGAGGCATATCAATCCAGGGCGCAAGCTCTCGGCGGTCCATCCGGCAACAAGCTGCTCCATCAGCGCACTGATGGTGCCATCGTCCAAATCCCCCTTTGCAACGTAGACGGTCACTACCATGTAACAGGCGATCTGCAGGCCGGGAACCTTGGACATGACCAGCGCATCCCGAACGGTAGGTCCTATCAGCTGGAATAGACTTTGATCGTTGCTTTTTTGTATGGCGCTGCGACCAGATCGCATCTTGTCCAGCATGCCATTGACGGCCTCGGTCATTATACCGGCCCAGAATGATATCAGCGCGGGGTAGTGCCGTTGGGCGCGACATGTATCGAGAGTATACACGGAGAGGGTGGTGAGGAAGTCGGCATGATGTATGGCCCGGTGGACGAAGGCTGGTCGTGGAGGCGATGTCAACGATTTGATGTAAGGGTCCAAGAACCTATACACCGGCGGGAGGTTGCTAGGTAGTATGGACAGCAACGTGACAAAGACTGGTATCGTGTGATAGGGCAAAAACGTCGATAAAATGGCGGCCGTGTTGTATTCGTGAATTCTGGCAGAGGTTTTAGCAGATGACGTCTCGAAGCAGCCGTCTGTCTCCGATCTCACCTGAACCTCCTGACAAGCCATTCCACTGCTTTTATCGTGGGCATGAGGCGCAGACGCGCTCCGGCAAGACGAAGAAAAGAGTCTATCCGCTTATCGAGCTCCGTGTTCTCGGCGGCAGTCATCTGGACGCGATCCTCATCTTGGCTCTGCTCGCTGAATAACGTGGTACCGAAAGGGACGAAGCGCGGATCCAGCTGACAGAGCTCGTCGAAGCCTTCGCGGCATATCCCATAGAGGGTCTGGAAGCTCTGCACCGTCGCAACTCGCGGTTCGAAGATCAACGACTTGGAGTGGGCGGCCTTCTGGGCCTTGACGTCGAGGGAGGTCTTGGACTTGGCGGCGATTTGCGCCAATTGCGCAGCCAACGCCGTCGCCATCGTGATTGACTTATTGACAATAAATCGACATCTGAATTCCGGCGCGAGGTGTGTGAGTGCGGATTTCCTATCACCCTGCGAGGTTAAAGAGTTATGCAAATATCTGCTTTACACCTTTAACAAGAGGTCTTGACCCAACAACTTTTTTCCCATGTAGACTTATCGATAAGAGTAGTAGCGTATTATAGCGACGCCTAGCGTGCAATTACTATCAATACTTCCCAACTGGGTAAGCCAACTCTTAGGTACCTACTACCTCAAGGTAAGTGTAATTGCCCCGCTCTCTTAGTACATGTACTTACCTCGGTACGTCCAGTATCCCTGTGCGCACTGTATAAGAACACTGTATTATCTGCCTCATGTGAGTTACCTAGGGATGACTACCTAAGGTAGTACTAGGGCCACCTAGATAACTTACCTCACTAATGTTGACTGGGCATAGACTGGACTGGAAGCGAGAACAAGAACAAGCACCACGATAGTTAGATATACCCCTATCCTCTATTTCCCAGTGAAGAGGGCTCGTTCCCACATGTTGGTCGACTCGCTTCCTGCCCAGTGAGTGTGTTCTTGGTGGACAAGACCGCCACAATTCGACGCCGTAATTCGACGCCGTAATTTCATGTGAACAGGCCAAGGGTGCCAGTAAAGCCAACCCACAGTAGCTCGAAAATGGCTGTCAGTATCATTTGATCGGACCCTTGTGTGCTTTGCTGCGTTCAGAACAACGGCTAACCGGCACCTTTCTAGAGACCCTACAACCAAATTGTGCTCTTTGGCGACTCTCTGTTCCAGGGCTGCAGCAGCGCGGATGATGGATTCTCATTCCAAGGCGCCCTCCAGCACCGTGAGTGGCCCGCGCAACCATGTCTGTTCCTTGGAGCTGGCCCACGACTAAGATCCATTGCGCAGTTTCCGTGCGAGCTCTTGACGTGATAAATAGGGGCCTCTCGGGCTACAACACCAACAATGCCTTGGAACTACTGCCTCAGATATTCCTCCCGCCCTCGCCTGGCAATCCGCGGATTGAATACTTGGTATGCTGTGGCACTCCTCTATGCCCCCTAGTCCACGTTGGCTTGGCATATCCGATATCATGCACAGAGTCTCTGACTTACAACTATCTACTACTCTAGCTTGTCCTCCTGGGTGCAAACGATGCGTGCTTGCCCATCCCCACCAGCAGTCAAGGAGTCCCTATTGACCAATACAAAGAGAACTTAATCAAGAGTAAGTTTGATCTCGGTAGGAATCACTATGTGTGCTCGGAGATGTAGTGGCGAGACTGGATGCACACCTGACTTCTCGGTACTGATTCGATCGTAGTCATCACCCACGAGCATATCAAGGCCCACAACCCAAAGATACTACTCATAACACCCCCACCGCTCGATGAGATAAAAAGTTCCCTGATTGATTCCGAGCATGGTCACAAGGAGCCGGTCCGGAAGGCTTCCGTCAGCGCTCAGTATTCCGAGATAGTCCGTCAGGTCGCAGCAGAGGTGCCAGGCGTCGTTCTGGTTGATCTCCAGAAAGCCCTTATGGAGAAGGCGATTTCTCTGACCCCCGACTATGACCCATCTGGTCCACCATTGGGCTACACAGAGGGAGGTAAGCGTGGTGCTCTAGAGCAACTCCTTCCAGACGGGCTGCATATGAGTGGCGAGGCGTACAGAGTTCTCTTTGATATTGTCAAGCCGCATATCACCCTTCCAAATGACTTTTACGTCTATCCAGACTGGCGAATCAGTGAGTTTCAGTCTTCGTTTTTGCAATCAGATGCAGCCTCACGTTTTGAAATAGATGGACCTCTTATGCTACGTGCTGTTGGCCGTTGACATATTGGCTGACTAGTATTTTTCCATAGTGAACCCCGGTAATATTTAAGATATAATAGATCTGGTTTCACGCCCCTCCCCGTCAAGCTGGTATCGTTGTTTGAGCCCACGACGGTTCAAGCTGAGAAGGTCGGTGGGCAACACGGATATATAGAGTCCTAACCACTAGCGCATCATGTCAATTTGAATTCCCGCCTCAACATACGTACATAGTTAGGGATTATAGAAAAGACAAATAGACGGATCATGTAGTTTGAGGGGTCTGAAGTGTGCCTACTTTGCCCCTCAGTCTTGTATATGCAAAACTGTAGGATTTTAGCGCAGCGCTCTACATACAGTAAGATCACATACCAGAACCCCCCTGGTATTCATGTACGAATCATAGTCCTCCGTCCATCTCTATGTGGACATTATAGTGTACAGGCAATCGAGGTAGCAGGATATGTACATGAGGTACCACTTACATAAGATACTACATACGTGCCCTGCCAACCATCCGCCAGCCAACCTGAACAAAGGGATTCAGAGGTACATGTAACCTTAAGAAAAGTATGTACTCATGTATATTGGGTTAAGATGTATACATCCATCAGCAGTACTTGTAGACATGTTTCTCCCACCCTTGTATACATGTGGGTAGGTATGCGGCTCACATGAACCGCTGTACATGGATCGTTGAGTATACGAACAGTAAGTACCGGTACATGCTGTACGGGGACCTGCCTCGTACCTTACCATCTGTGTTTTATCTCAGCAAGTCATTGGCAGCATTGTTCACCCACCAAGACCGCCACTACCACTATCACCATCACCACCTCCGCCACCACCACCACCGCCGCGAGCACTAACACCATCCATCATAAGAGCATCTTGATACCAGCTGCTCAGTTTGCAACCTGGTTTACGTCTAGTCCTGCATCTTGAACCTTGTCCCTACGAGGAGAGGCAGATTGACCACCTTGTTGTATCATTGTACTATCAGTCCAACTCCTAATCATCATTACCAACTTCCCGTTCACAACCACCAGCACAGAGCCGCTCCCTCCGCTCCCTCCGCCACCTCGCCGTCTCGCCGTCTCGTTTTGCCTCGCCGCCTTGCTGCCTCCCCGACCACGACCACGACTTTGACTTCTTGATATTCCTACATTGCCGTATCCTCCCAGCCTCGTCGACGCCGCCGTCCCAACTATCTACCTGCTTGCACTGCGGAGTACACTCAACCGATTACATGTAACCAGCCGAATTGGCCAACAATTAGTGTCTGTTTGTGTAATTGTATCTGCCCGCTGCGTCCCTGTGATTGCCCTCCCTTGGTGCTGCATCGATCAACTGTCACACGCCACGGAGCCTATCTCATCTTCTCGAGCCGAACCGTGACAGCTTCACTGCGACAGTCCCGACGCTACGATACATATACGATATAACCCACCACCGTCGTGTCCCACACCTACCCCCCGCCGAAGGCCTCTCCATTAAGGGCCCTACACCGCGGCCTCTTCGACCATATACGCCCTTTCCGAGTTTTCTGACAAGGGGAACGGCCTTATAATAATCTGTGCTGGTGAAGCGACCATTAGGTCCTCTGCGATGAGGAGGTGGTGGTGGTGGACCTCATCGATTGGAATCTCAGGTTCGAGGCCGTAGCATTCGTTCCGAGACTCCGGATAGATCCAAATTCACGTGTCTGCGTGCCTACGAGAGGTCCTCACACTGTTTACCCTATGCTCTAAGCTGTTGTTGTTTCCAGCTCCTCGAGCCCCAAGCCCTGCGACCCCGTCTCTACGCCGCCTCACCCTACCCAGTACCTGCAGTCTGGCTCGTCTCAATATCTATAGCCTATAGGTATCGCCAGCCTTGGTGTGGGTATGGATCCTCGTTTCCCTGCTACCCGTGACGAACTCTACAGTGTCCAGATGGACGTCAAGCAGATGCAGATCGTTCAGAACAGCCATGCCGAAAGACTCTCCCGTCTAGAGAAGCGACAGGCTGACGATGCTGCCATCAAGTCAGCCTGGAACTCTCCTTTCCCCAGTGCCTTGGGCGGCACCCCACAGCACGGTACGCTGCCTGTTCCCTCCATACCACCCGACGTAGGCAGCACTATGCTAATCCTCTTCACGTCTACCAGGTCCGGTACAGATGCCGCCGAGCGAGCTGTTTGACGACTTCGAAGAACAGGGCCAGAGTCTTCTAGGGAGCCTTCACCTCGACACCGAAGATGAGCCCACAAGACGGGGCGCGGCATCGAGAGCCAACAGTGTCCGGTTCGACGAAAGCGCCTTGCAGAGCTCCAGTTGGGCGCAGAACGGCCGGCAGTCAGGGGATTTTGGCCCCATTCGACCTGGAAGTGGACTGGGTACGCATGGGATGATGGAACGTTCAATGTCACATAAGTCAGACGGCAGACACAGCTCGGCCGGCCACTCGGTGCATTCGGTGCATTCCCATCACTCGCTCGCTTCGGGTCGGGGAAGTAGTCTCGGTTTGGACACGACTTTCACACCGGGTGGCCAAGAAGAAGATTCCCCAGTGGGCATCCCAGAGCCGCCGCCAAGCTTCTTCATATTAGGCTCGGTCCCGTCCATCGTTAGATGCTGGCTCACGCCCAACTTCTCCCATGACACCCTCCTGTATGCGGACATCTGTACTGGATCGCAAAAGTCTGTGATAGAGTTCTCGTTGGTTAAAGACCTGGACCTGGTAGATGATATTCACCGAGATTTGGACGGAGTCCATCGCATTCGGCTACACGTGTATCTCACGGAAGCAACTGTGTCCCATTCCAGCTCACGGGGCCCCAGTCCTGCACCCCAAATGCCAGGTCTGGGGTGCACTTTTGAAGTCGCAGGTATGGAGCAACCCGACGTAGCTGATGCAAAGAAAGCGATCCGCATCTTCGTCGGTAGCGAGACCCTGAGAGAACACTCGGCGGATGTCCTCTTCTCGCAGAACCGAATGACGCTATATAGCAGCGATCGCGATAAATTGTCCGTACCCTTTGTACGGCCCGAAGACCACGGGGCATTCAAGAACATCCGTACCATGGCCGTATTTGCTGAGAAGCCCAAACTGAATGCGACGGCTCGTCCCTTCGTCCTTGGCGAGGCAAAGACGCCGCCGACCGTTTCTGTAGCCTCCGAGCCGGTACCAATAAAGGCAGCTCAGGACGAGCCCGAGTCAATTGAAGTCAACACGCCCATATCGGAGCAGGCTAGTCAGCAAACGGGAACCGCGGATGCCAGTACGGTATCGGAGAGTGGTGGCGAGTGCGAGAAGCTATCAAGGGAGCACAGCATGCCCGAGCATCCTGGCATGAAAGATAGAGATGCACAATCCCAAGTTCTTGATCCCTTGAGCGGCGGCACTCGTCGGGCATCAGGCGCGGGCGGTATTTGGAACTCGTGGCGGCAAGGGGCAGCAACCAACGGAGGCGACCAAAAGGAGGGTACGCTCTTGAGCGGGTATCAGCCTGCGGGACGAGGACGCAACATGAAGGTCCTCAAGCCGATGAAACCGACGCCGCCGTCTTCGGCTCGGACGGGTGCGACCTACGAACCGGCACCACTACATAGGAGCAGCGGAGAGCTACGACGCAAGAGCCAGACGGCAGCCGATGGAAGTGCTGGCAGCGCCCTTCGATGGGAACCGAAGAGATTATCGATGAGCGGACCGGAGCCCAATGCGACTCCGACAAACCGCGACGTTCGAAGTGTATCCGGTACGCCTCGAACATCGAACAACCCCGTCGGTGGGGCGTCGGCTTTCTCGTGGATGACACCATCAAGCAAGCCAAGAACACCGACGACAGCGGCCGAGTGATCAATGAGTGACCCCCTTGGCCCACCCCGCGCAAGACGGATCGACTGCAGCTCTGGGACGACGCTCTTCGACCACTTCCGCCTGTTTTGACGGCTTTGCCTAGCTAGCTAATAGCAGTATTTGATTAAAGTAAAAAATAAAATAAAAAGTATTCGCTCAACCAGCCGTGCTATGAAATTTGGTTCAATGTGATTGCGCAGGTACGTTAGTGCTTGGTGTGGAGGTCCGCTTGCAAGGCCTCGGTTCGTCCGTTGAATCAGGTAGCTATTTATGGCAGTTCACAGACTGGACATTCTAAAATGAAATGGCATTTATACATGTTGAGTTATTTATATGTATATACATATAATTCGGAAAGTTTCCGGAACAGCGAAATGGCGATACTAATTGGTTTAGCACGGCAGCGGGAACAAAAAGTATAGGAAAAGGTTTGTAATATAGAAATATAAGTAGGCAGAAAACAGGTGGGGCGCGACATTTCGGACTTGCGCCGATCCATTACAACGAAAACGACGGCAAAATATATACTTGACTTGACTACTAAGTAGGTAGCTTACTTAACTGGATACTTAAAAAACGGCACCTTACCTACCTACCTGCCTGCCATGGCGCGGAAGAGCGACACCGACTACTCGGTGTACCTGGTGACGGACTCGACGGCGGCGATCCTCGGGGACGGGAGGGACGTCTGCGAGGTCGTGGAGGCGGCGCTGCGGGGCGGCGTGACGTGCGTGCAGTACCGGGACAAGACGAGCGACACGGGCGCGCTGGTCCGGACGGCGCGCCGGCTGCACGCCATCACGAGGAGGCACGGCGTGCCGCTGCTCGTCAACGACCGCGTCGACGTCGCGCTTGCCGTCGGGTGCGAGGGGGTGCATATCGGGCAGGATGATCTCGGTGCGTGGCGCTCGCGCCTCCTTTTTTTATTATCTTCTTCTTCTTAAGATGACCGTGGGAGCTAATGCGCGATAATGGCGCCGCGCTGCGACAGACCTCGAGTCGGCGAGGAGGCTCCTCGGCCACGACAAGATCATCGGCGTCACGGTCAGCAACGCCGAGGAGACGGCTGCCGCGTGCGAGGGGGGCGCCGATTACCTGGGTATTGGGACCGTCTTCGCGACGCCGACGTGAGTCAAATCAATCAATCAATCGATTTTGAATTTCTAGGGATCGTTGTTGGCTTATGGGGGCTACGCACGCTGGTATTGAAAACTAAAAAACGAACCCCATCGTCTTATCCCCTCCCCTCCCCTACACGTAGTAGAACTGACTCTGGGCACGGCTACGTAGCAAGGAGAACACGAAGAGCATCATCGGCGTAGACGGTCTGCAGCAGATCTTGCAGCAGCTCGCCGAGGCGGATTCGCCCGTCAAGACGGTGTGCATCGGCGGCATCAACGCGTCCAACGTCTCGCGCGTGGTGTGGCAGAGCGCGATCCGCGGCAGGTCGCTCGACGGCGTCGCCGTCGTGAGCGCCATCATGGCCGCCGCGGACCCGGAGGCCTCGGCGCGGGAGCTCGGCGCCCTCATCAGGGCGCCGCCCGCCTTTGCCAGAGCAGTGGTCGCAGGACAGCAGCAGGACCGCTCCCCCGAGCAGCTGGTTCATCTGGTTCCCGAGGTCATCCGGGCCGTGGCCGATAGGAAGCCCCTCTCTCATAACATGACCAACCTCGTCGTGCAGAATTTCGCGGCCAACGTCGCCCTGTGCGTCGGCGCGAGCCCGATCATGGCGAACTATGGCGAGGAGGCCAGGGACCTCTCGAAGCTCGGCGGCGCGCTCGTCATCAACATGGGGACCGTCACGCCGGAGGGCTTGGGCAACTACCTGAAGGCACTCGAGGCTTACAACGCGGTCGGAGGACCCGTGGTTCTGGACCCGGTAGGGTAAGTCTTTTTTATCTTTACCAAGCCTCGATTATGCACCCGAGTTCGGGGGGTTTTTTTTTAACACGAAACGCGAGTTCTAGCGCCGGAGCCACGGCTGTCCGAAGAGCTGCTGTCAAGACCATACTTGGAGGCGGCTACGTTGACGTGCTGAAGGGCAACCGCTCCGAGATCTTGTCCTGCCTACCCGGCGGCGGCTCGGCGGTGCAGCAGCAGCGCGGCGTAGACAGCGCAGAAGGCGAGGTGGACGTGCGAGAACTCGCCTCGGCCATGAGGGAGCTGGCTCTCCGCCGGAAGAACATCGTCGTCGTGACGGGGAAGACGGACTACGTCACGGCCGGGCGGCAGGTCTTCACGATCGACAACGGCCACGAGTATCTGGGCATGGTCACGGGCACGGGCTGCTGCCTCGGGACAACGATATCTGCCATGATAGCGGCGTATCCCCACGACAAGCTCGCCGCGATCATCGCCGCCCTAGTGCATTACAATATCGCTGCCGAGAGAGCGGCGGGGAGAGACGATGTCAGGGGGCCGGGAAGCTTTGTGCCTGCGTTCCTCGACGAGCTACGCAGCGTACGGGGGCTTACGGTTGGGGGGGTCTTTGGATGGCTCGAGAGCGCCGTGGTCGGAATCTTGGATATATAGGTCGTCGTATGTTGGGAACACACGAACTGAGGCCTTGGGTAGTACATAGATGATGGCTCATTATCTATCTACCTAGTGTCTTACAAGCACACCTATCTCCTCATCCATAGATCATTTATCTAGACTACCTATCTTAGATATTATATCTGTCTTGTCTTTATAGAATGCTTATAGAAGATTAGGAAAAGCTTTTATCATCATGAAAAAGCATCTATCTACTTAGTCTACAAAATGATAGAGAACAAAAAGGAAGACTAGAAAGAAACTTGAAGCCATACGAAGTATAGACCTCCTTCACCTAACCTACCTTAGGTACATCTAATACAATGTGGGTTCAGATACCTATACTCACCCCGCTCCCCGCACGTCATCCGGAAAACGACTTTATTTATTGCCCATTGCCTAACCAAATTTAGAACTTCGTTTTCGAAGAAATAGGTCGGTAGCCCACATGAATAGGTACTATCCAGGCTTAGCTGGTACTAAATTCCTACCTCTTCGAGCTCACCTCATATTTATAATAATACTTCATCTCGTTTTCGATTTCATCCGGCAAGTTAATCATATATGAACCAGAGCAGGGCCATATCAATTGTATCGGGAGACACAGTCACGCATCTATGAGCATTGCACGAGTCATATCGAGGGTGCCAGTAACTGCACTCCAGGCGTCTCAACAAGCGCTGCGATTCGGATCCAGCTCTAAATTCACGTTACGATCGAGCCCCCCTCTCCCTACGCCTCCCCTCGGCCTGAGATTCTCGTCTAAGATGACGGACCCGGCACCCTCGAGAAGGATTCGTAAGTTGTATTTTGATTGTGCTCTTTTGTTGATGGACCTACGCTTGATTTCCTATTTGTTTATTATCTTTGTCTCCATAGTACGTGGCGAGGCTAACTGAAATCATGTTCAGGGAACCCAGTTATCTTGTCAGTAAATAATCTCTCAGGATGCATAGCTGCTTTGCTCATGGTTTTGGTCGCATTCCTATCCATCTATGGACAGGTAGTCTAGTAGTCTAGCGTCGCCAACGGCGATTCACGAGCCTTAGCTGGGCTGAGGTCGAGGCATCTGACTTGGTAGACTCTTTATTAGAGCTGAGCTGAATTGAGTTGAGCTGACGACGGGAATGCTTCAAATAGTGTCTGCGATTTGCAGGACAAGTTCCGCCATGCGATATCGCATTTCGATAAAATGTATGATGATACCTAACACCCCCCCCCCCCCCCCCCCCCTGACGTGACATACAAAACTGCAGCGCTTCGGAGCACCAGAGCACAAGGGAGCTCAAGAGCCGTGGACGACTCGGGGCCTGTCCACACGATAATTCTGGCATCTATACGAAGCATCAAAAGACGGCTAACAAGATAGCCCATTGAAAAACCAAGCTAACTCGTATCTCCCACCCCCCCTAGCCTCCTCACGGCCCAGAAGGTCCTCCGCGCAGCGCAGATCCTCCAGATCCCCGTCGTCGTGACGACGCAGAACAAGGCGAAGCTAGGCCCCGTGGTGGCGGAACTGCAGCCCCTGATCGAGGGCGCGGCCGTGCAGGCGGACAAGACGCTCTTCAGCATGGTGACGCCCGAGATCCACTCGCACGGGGTCCTCGCGCTGTCGACGTCGTCCCCGGGCCCCCGCGAGGTCGCCATCGTGGGCATCGAGAGCCACATCTGCGTGACGCAGACGGCGCTGGACCTGCTGGCGCGCGGCGACGCCGTCTACGTGCTCGCCGACGGCGTCAGCAGCTGCAACGACGCCGAGACCCCCATCGCGCTGGCGAGGCTGCGCGCCGCCGGCGCCGTCGTCACCACCTCGGAGAGCTGGATCTACGAGGTCATGGGCGACGCGGGCATTAAGGAGTTCAGGGACGTCGCGAAGCTCGTCAAGGAGACGGCGAATGATACCAGGGAGGCGCTGAAGCGGAATTTCGACGATACGTGATATTCATTGGCACCGCGCCCTGGTGCGTGGTGAGAATGCCGCTTGAAGTAATGGGCATGTGTTAACCGGGAACCAACCCATGGAGAGATGGATTTCAAACTTTGTGATGTTGCTGTTACATTGACAACTCAAGTCACTTGTACGAAACGAGAGAAACTTTTCATGAGGAATATAAATACTAAAATTTGTTTTGTTCATTCAATTTCACCTAAGCACGCACTCGAGCATACCGCAAGACTATACTACCACCGCGAAACAACTTATCTAGCCACTCTACGCCTCGGGGGCGGGGATGTGATACGTGGTGATGGACCTCGCGGCGACGGAGCCGCTCAGCGTGCCGTCGGCCGCGACCGAGACCGTCGTCTGCGCGCAGTCGTGCGACGCGTCCGTGACCCAGGCCGTGGCGCGCGTGGCCGCGGCCGCGGCGCCGCTGATCTTGACGGAGACGCTGCTGGCCGACGCGCCGGTGGAGATGACGACGACGGCGACGCTGCCGTCGACGTTGCGGAAGGCGGTGCTCTTGACGCCGGAGCCGCCCGAGGTCGCGACGCGGACGGCGCCGGGGCGCACGAAGCGGGACCAGTTGGCGAAGGCCCAGAGCCGCTTCGAGACCTCGATGTTGTACGGCGACTGCTGGTCGACCTTGATCATCTTCTCGTTGGTGTTGGGCGACGGCCACTGCACGCCCTCCCAGTACAGGTACCCCGACACCTGCGTCGCCGTCACGGCGTTGTAGATGTTGTTGGCCCACGTGAGGCCCTCGCCCGCGCCGCCGTAGCTGTACCACGTCGTCGACCACCCGCCGTTGAGGTCGCACTGCTCCGAGAGCCAGACGGGCACCTTCGTGTTCATGGGCGAGTTCGAGCCGCCCGTGTACGTGTGCGACGTCACCACCGAGAGCATCGTCTCCGCGCCCGCCGACTTGATCGCGTTGTGCATGTTCACCTGGTTGCCCCAGCCTTCGGACTCGCAGCATCCGATGCCTACCTGCGACGTGAGGTTGGCGGCTTGGAGGGTCGCGTAGAAGACCTTGATGAAGTCGGCCGCCTGTGCGCCGTTGGAGTTCATGCCTGCCTGTCGAATTATTAGTGCTGGTTAGATGAGGTCAGGGTAGTAGCAGAAATAGGGAGCTTGGTTGTGTCTGGTGGCAATCGAGCCCAAGCGATCGTCCCTTTCAAGCTTGACATGTGGTGACACCTCTCGGAAGAGAGACTATAGCGAGATACATACTGTATGAGAATTAGCAGGTATGTCACGGTGACCATTGATGATTCAATATATAAACGTACCATAACCTGGAGAGAACTCGGGTTCGTTTAGAAAACCAATGCTAGAACCAGTTAGATCCGTCTCGCATCCTTTGAATTATATTCGCCTTGGCTCTGGAGAGCATGGATTCGTGGAGGAGTCAACTCACCGAGTAACTGGGACACCGGCCTCAGCATAGTATTTGACGTACTGCACCAGGTAATTCGCGTATGCCTGTCTCCAATCGCCGCTTTGACAGTTGGTCCCGGTGACACCGCACAAAGTGCCGCCGTTGTTCTCGTTGTTATTCGTCTTCACTGCGCTCGGACGAGCATTAGCAACCCACAGGCAATATATTTGTGTATAAAGTCGAGGATTTCGCCAGTACGACAACAAACAAGTCGGCCTTAGATAGATATAGAAACGGCTGATAACGTATCGTCCTTTGCGCCCCCTTTCCACAAAATATAGCATGAACATAGCAAAACGAGAAAACTCACTATACCCCGGCGCACTCCAAGCATCACCATAGATCTGGCGAACGCCATACGTATCATACGCTTCCTTGGTGACAAACAGCTGCCCGCTATCCTTTCCATCCCACGAATATTGGGGCATCGCCTTGGGGCCGCCTGGGTTCTTAGGCGCAACTATAACATCCGGTGTCAGTCATTGTCACTTTGATTGCGAAAGAACGGTGTGTTGCGAAGTAGCATGCAGACCGTAGTCCCGGCTCAATAATGCAAATGCCACCCGCGCCTTTTGAAAACGACAGAAACAACTATAACAAGACCAGATATTCCTTACAGGTGTTCATGTGATCCGAGCTCGAGTCCGGGCTCGATCCGATCCCATTGCGTATAATCGATAGCCCGGCGCCAGACGTCGTGTTGAAGAGCAAGTCCAGCAGGTATCGCTGCTTCGTCTTGTCCGACATGTTGGTGATGAGGTTCGCGCGCTGAAATGCGAAGGAGCACTGTAACCAATCAATATCCGGAGTACAGCCATTGAGAAGCTTTAAAGGCCTCCAAAATTAAGATCGTTGCCAAAAAAAAAGGGGGGGGGAGGGGGGGGGGCTATACTCGTCAACTGGCTACGATGGTGTTGAGCATTACTTACCCCGAACCCGTCCATAGTCTGGTACGTCTTGGTCAGATCGACTGTGATCGTCGACGCCTGGCGAGGCGCGAGGGCTACCCACGATGGCAGCGCCGTGGCGAGCGGCAGCATGCCGGCAATAGCAAACCCTTGTGTCTTCATCTCGGCGATCGTCGAACAAGGCTTACTGTAAGGCCTTTGGTGGTATAAGAGCTGATAGTATGAATTTGCCAAACAGCCAGAGAGAGGTACTTCAGCGTGCAGCACTGGAGATCATATATCTACGCTACGACTCTCCTACGCTCATCATCACCTTACCTGTATCTGCCGGCTTTCCCTTCTCCAAAACGCCACCCTTAGACTTTACTTTCCACAGCCAGCTACTGTACTGTTCTCCCGGCGGGTAGGGTCGTCGTTTACATTTTGCGGCTGTCAACTTTAGGGCTGCGGTACGAGTTCTCCGCATCGCCGGGCAAAGGGTCAAAAAGCTGAATGAAGCTGATGGGACCTGGCCAAGGGCGGGTAAATAGCTGAGATAGTGCCTCTTCGCTGGCATATTTAGCCATGAGAGGACCAGGCGGTTCTGGCCACGAGACAACGACGTTCTCCTGTTAGGTGCCGTAAATAGCCATTGGCGAAGCCAGGGTCTGTCGAGCTGCACTATTGGGAAGGAAAAGACTATCTAGGTTTTGTTACCACCTCGCCGGATTTCTCCCGGACGAGTAGTATCACAATTGTCATCCTGGAGAGGCTATAAGGTTAATATAGAAAGAGGGGGATAGGAGACATTGAAAGGAAACGGCCGCACTATGCATGTGAGGGACGATATCACGCGCGCAAGAGGATAATATATATGGCGAATGAGCATGATCCATCTAGCCAACGAGATGGTGCTGATTGCATTCATGGTGTCATATTGACACGTTTATAAACGCACTCTAGGGTGCCTTAAATAGACGACTAAGTCTCTCATCTTTTAATGTGTGATGAAGAAGTAGATGGAAAACCTCAATGTGGCAGGCCGTTCATTTGTTCGCTACGCTCGAAAGAACGTTCTTCGGTCAGATGAGCTCCCCTAGAACTGACGCCTGTTCGCTTTCACGAAACACCGAATCAGGCGGTTGCGCTCACTGGCCGAGCTGTGCTGCGATTTTCACGCTCGAGCAAGGTTTCCATGAAGCCATTGGCGGGCTTCGAAGCCTTGATTTCCTTGGCAACTTGATAATCGATGCCCAATTGTTCGTCGGTCCACAGAGGTTGGATGGGTGGGCCATTCATCTCACCAACTCCGATGAAACCACCCTCGGCCGCCCAGTCAGGGGTACGCTTGATATCCAACTTCGACCAAATCTCGTCGATAGCATTGACCAGTTGGTCGCGATATTGCTTGGTATGACCGGGTGTCGGTGTGATCCGGAGTCGTTCTTGCCCGACTGGTACAGTTGGATAATTAATCGACTGCACGTAGATCCTATAATCATGAAGCAGCATATCCGAAGCCTGTTTGGCAAGCTCAGCATTTCCTACTAGGATGGGGATGATATGCGATGGATTCGGCATGACCGGAATGTCCCTCGCATCCAATGCCTCCTTGACGGCCCGTGTATGAAGCTGTTGCAGCCGTCGATCTCCCTTGTATTCCATTTGGTACTCAATAGCTGCTGTAGCACCAGCCATAGTCGCTGGAGGTAAGGACGTCGTGAAGATGAAGCCAGGCGCAAGTGAACGAATCATGTCTACAAGCTTCGCACTCCCAGCAATATAGCCACCAACACAACCATAAGCTTTTCCAAGGGTGCCAGTAATGATATCCACTCGATCCATGACAGTGCCTTGGGACCTACCCTGTTGGTGTGCCTCAAAGTCGAGATGCTCGGCAACACCAGCACCGTTCGGGCCATACATACCGACCGCATGAACTTCATCCAAGAATGTAAGCGCGCCATACTTTTCGGCAAGGTCGCATATTTCTTCGATAGGTGCGATAGAGCCACACATGCTGTAAACAGATTCGAAAGCAATGATCTTGGGCACATGTAGGGGGAGCGACGCCAGCTTAGATTCGAGGTCTTCGAGATCATTGTGCTTGAAAACTATCTTCCTCGTACCCGAGTGACGAATGCCCTGAATCATGGAAGCATGGTTCAGCCCATCGGAGAGAATCACGCAATCAGGCATTTTACTGCCAAGAGTTGCGAGAGTTGCATCGTTAGCAACGTAACAGGAGCTGAACACAAGCGCAGCCTCCTTGGCATGGAGCTTGGCAAGGATTCCCTCCAATTCGATTGCGTGTCTGTTGTGGCCGGAAATGTTTCGAGTGCCACCAGCGCCGGAGCCGTATTCATCGAGTGTTTCGTGCATCTGTTGGAGAACTTGGGGATTCCTCCCCATGCCAAGGTAGTCATTAGAGCACCACACAGTGACTCGTTCCTCCTTTTTGGCCCCGTGGGCCTGAGGGAACTCTTTGGCAAGACGATTGATGTTGTTGAAGTAACGATACGACTTGTCCTTGTGCTTTTTATCGAGCTCTGCCTCGTAAAAGCCGGCGTAGTCGAACTTGACATTCGGACCACCCGGGATCGTGGTGGCTGCAGCAGCCGCATTAGCCTTCCGACTGGCTGGAGCTGCTGGAGGGAATTTCACTACAAATGGACATCGAATATCAGACTCTGGCTTCTCGTGCTTGGGTGGGCAGGACATACCGCTTTCACGAGGCGCGAACATGGGAGTATCGACGGCGCGAGCCTCTTTGGGACGGCTTGTGTGGATCTTAGCCTTGGCATGGCCAGACAAGCAACGGACGCCGGCGACGGAGGAGGCAGCAGCCATTGGGCCTGGAGCCTTGCAGCCGACGCGAGCCGACTGGATGGCGAGAGCCTTGCCCATAACCGGGCATCGCTGTCCAAGAAGCTGGAGCTTGGAGATGGTGCCGCCGCATTGAGACGCTTGAGGTCGAGTGGAGGTTGACAGAGCACGCAGAGTAGCCGGGGTCGTTTTCTTCAGAAAAGGGCACATGGCCTTGGACTGGCGAAGAACTGCGTCCATGACGCCGGTTGTGCGTTATACGCGAACGCTAAGACTGCCGGTGGCGTTGAAGCCGAGCGAAAATGAAGCACTGGATGCAAAAAAGTCGATTCTGATAGATTTATAGTCAGCGAGCGTTCAGAAGAGGAATTGAGAAGGGGGGAATTCCAACCGAGACTCTCTCTCCTGGTACAATATGAGGTGATGGCCAGATTTACTGCTAGGACTCAACAAAAAAAGTAATAAGCAGGTAGTGAGAATAAGACAAAAGGTGAAGAGGTGAGGCGAGATGACATGTATCTTTATGTGGTGTCTGCTACAGCCCCACCAATCGGGGTTTACCAGGTACCTAGGTAAGTACATAAAGTAGTAATGCAGGATGCCGTGCCTTCGAATATTCGGTGACTCGCAGGGAAGGGCCCTTACCCCACCACTCCGCCAATTCCCAATGAGATCAGCTGAGTTAGCAATTCCTGAAATCCCGGTAGCAATTGCGTCTCCATCTATTGGTCAGTCCAGATACTAGTAGGCTATTAGCTTGCTACTTCCACGCCTAGTGCTCCTGAGCAACATAAGAACTTAGGCAATTTGTTTAATCCCATAGGCCGAATCCTATGCTCCGTACCGCTCCCTCTCAGCATTCCGAAATTTCTCCCGCCGTTTTCACAGCCAATTTATAACGACCAATTTGTAGCAGATATTCGCAACATAGCACATCATCCTTCGCTCTAACTACCGTCATACCTAATGCCGGGCTTTGTGAGATAGCCACCAAAGTATAGTGAGCATGTACAATAATACGCTTACCGCTCACCTACACGAAGCAATGGTGTCCGAGTTTCGCATTCCTCTCCGGACCCCCCGGATGGAGACATTGCTTTTTTACCTTCATCCCTCCCCCCCAAAAGAGCTTGAATTCGATGCTTATGCATGTTACTGGAGTGGGGCCTCGGCGTCCCGAGCGAATGGCGATGCTTTCGACCACTTTTAATAAACTCGAATACCTCGGCTGGCTCCGCTACGAGGAAAGTTATCTGGAGGTAAGGTTTAGTCTCCGTGGACAGTAGGGTGGTTGAATAGTATCATGTAGGTATTGTATCAATGCTACACGAAGATAGTATTGACGACAAACCGCATACAGTTTGCATCTTTACCTGACGTCTTCAAGTGAGCCATATTTACAGTGTTCAACTACTCGTCACTCAAGATGAAAGCATCTGAACCTGGGGTAGGTAAGTGCATCAAGTTATGGGTTCAGAACCAATTAATATATGTAGCCTAGGTAATTGGACAGGAACTTGTTCCTCGTTTCACAAAATAAACTTGGAAACGGACATAATAGGCAATAAAGACTGAAAACGATTCGGAGCATGTGCGAGTGCATGTTCATATATTAACTACGAACCGGCTCGCCTATTCAGGAAATTCCCAATTTATCCGACCCGCCAATAATACAGAGGTAGCGCCGTGTCGCTCTCCCCAACATCCGTCAGGGATTAGATATGGTCAGTTGCCTTAATAATCATTGTTGCGGCTGCCGTAGGAGTCGTTGTTGTCACCGCGAGACGACGACCCATACGAGTCGTCGTTACTAGAGCCGTACGACTTCGTGTTGCTAGAGCCGTACGAATCGTTGTCGCCGGAGCCGGATTTTTCGCTCGAGCCATACGAGTTATCGTTGTCGTTGCCGCTGTTGTCATTGTCGCGGCGGTTTGAGTAGCTAGAGGAATCCTCGTCCTTCCGGCTGGAACCGTAGGAATCGTCGTTGCTCGTTCCGTCGGTGTCCTTGTTGCCGGAGCCATAAGAATTGTCGTTGCTATTGTCGTTGCTCGACCCGTATGACTCTGTCTTACTAGACCCATAAGAGTCGTCGTTGCTCGACCCATATGAGTCTTTATTGGAAGAACCGTAAGAGTCATCATTGCTCGAGCCGTACGATTTATCACCAGAGCTGCCGTCATTATCGTTGCGAGATGACCCATAGCTGTTATCATTGTCGTTGCGGGACGATCCATAGCTGGTATCATTGTCGTTGCCAGATGATCCGTAGCTGTTATCATTGTCGCTGCTACGGTTCGAAGAGCCGTAGCTGTCATTGCCCGATCCGGATGTATTTTCGTCGTCATTCTTGCTACGAGATGATGAGCCGTACGAATCGTTGTCCTGGTTGCCCGAGCCGTAGCTGTTGCTCGACTCATTTAAGTTGTCATCGTCCCGGGACGACTTGTTAGACGAGCCGAAGCCGCTGTCGCCCGAGGAGCCGTACGAATCGTTATCATGGCGTGAGCCATAGCTGTCACCGCCCGAGGAATCGTTGTCCCGTCGGCTAGAGCCGTAGTTCTGTGTGTGTTGTTAGCCATATGCATTCTATCATACCTGCTCGCATGGGGGAGTTGGAGGAGGGAAGAGGTAGGCTTACGTTGCTGTTGTCGTCGTCGTTGTAAGACATGGTGATGGATTTGGTAAAGTAGTCGAGAGGATAGATCTACGGTCGGTTGGATTCAAGAGTCTGATCGATGGATGATGATGATGATGAATGGCCCTGGACTTAGACAGAGAAGGGGGGGAGCTTGTATTATACCTCAAAACCCCCCGTACTAGAGATAGCACCCCGCTCCGAGCAGAAGGCCTCCTTTCAGCTCCTCATCCTAGTTTCAGGTGGGGGAGGGGAAATCTGGGAGGGAGCCAGCCTCGCCCACAAGCCAGCTACGATCAAGCACATCATCTGAAGCTACTGTAGTGCATGTCTCGCCCACGGCGTGGGCGATGGCGGAGGCGCCTGGGAATCACACCGTCCCTTCGTCCCACGATCCCTCGAGATAAAGTACCAGTGGGCTCTAAGAGGGGTTAGACGGGGTCAGATGTGTTAGTAGCAAATAGTCTATGTTGTGTACACCTACACGTAAACCAGCTAAACGAATCGAGCTCCATCGGCGCCAATTCGTCATCGTTTACAGCGCGACAGTATCGGTCGTTCTGTTAGGACGCATCATCTCGTGGCGGCGGCTACCTATGTCATAGGATAGCTTTCCTGTTTTGAGGCCACAAATGTGGGGTGTGGTTGCTTTGCAGGTCTACTAGGTAACCTTAGGTATTTCAATAATTCCTTCAGCTTTGTCCGGAGAGGCTAGACTCGTCCGATCCAGCTGAAATGGAGAGTTTGAGTCGAACAGATCACCCCATGCGGGGTCGATATGGAGAGAATAAATACTAGGTTAAGTAGGTACCTTCTGTGCAACGTACATAGTAGTTGGTCATGTGAATAGGCCTCCAATTGATACTTCTACAACCAACTGGGTAGTAGATATACCTGAATACGATCACCCTAGAACCACCACTCAGTCGCTTCACCCACACGACGGCTCAGAGTGAATAGACAGGTTACTCGGTTTCTACTTTGTACATGTTGGTAGGTTATCCGGATGTATCTGGGTAGTTAGCTGCCAAGGCAAGCTAGATCTCTCAGTGCCGATACACACGCGATCAAACCTTACAATGTAGGTCGACAATGTAGGTATGTAGTGTACCAGGCGGGTAGACATTGAGCCTACTTACATAGATCCTTGCGATTATTTTCACTCTATTGGATGGGAATCAGGTTTGCGCTTCTGCTGCTGCGCATCTAAGCTTTCGCGTACCTGCCTACCTATACTAGGTACGTAAGTAGCATTCTACAGTAGCCAATAACGAGATGATGCTGTCGCACGAGATGACAGTGCCATAATCCATCACCTAACCTAGCAAGTCATGCACCACCCCCACCCAAGTGAAAAAAGGAAAAGAAAAGAAGAATCATTGAGAATACTATGGAATGATCTCCGAGGAGAGTTGGCCTCCGCGTATATCGGACGTGTGTATCACGATGTTCTTTTCAGTAATGGAGATATGAAGGTGGATTTGGGAGGCCGCATCTCGTATGCTGTTGATTCTAAAACAGAGTGGTTTCAAAATGCGTTCGCAGAGTTAACTTAGAAGGTTTGTTGTTCTTTATTATTTTCGCCGCATCAGAATTTCGTATCATACGTCATCAGGTCATGATATGACGCCCATCCATGCATTTATGCAAGTGGTCCTGAATGTTATCTCGTCGTCGAGAACCACCACTGTCGACGAAAACACCGGGGTTTCCTTTCAGCCTATAAAGGCCTCATTTTCTTCTCCGCCGTCGTTGGTATGTGCATCTATGGACGCTTATCGATCGCTGGACTTCAAACGATCTTGGCTAAGAATAATCATGTCCTGGTCTATCTGGGTATCAATACAGGCGTTTGTTATTCATCCAACTCGTAACTCGCTCGTTCAGAGGCATAGCTTGTTATCTCTGTCGCCTAAAATGTTCAAATAGCCGTCGAAAGACGATGTGGGCCGCGATAATAGAAACATCACTTTCTATTCCGGGTTAATGAACGCTCTTCCAGGTAATCAATCCTGTTCTGCTGTCTCTCATCGAGATATGTCCCTTCCACTCGATATGGCTACGCCGTTGCCCGACCTCGCGGGCACGGTGATGGCCTGGCCTCGGGCTTTCTGAGTAAGGGAAATGATCTCCTGCAGCATAAGCTCCCTGGTGCTGCGAGTCAGTTCCTCGATATCTTCAGCCGTCAGCCCGGCGGTCGGGATGGGGTCCAGAACTACGGTCACGTTAGTATAATCACAACACCAGGTCCATTACATTCATCTCACCTTTCACGGGAATCCTGCCCCCGTTGAAGACGAGACTCTTGATGTGCAAAACGTGAGAATAGTTTGCTACGACCACCGGAACTATGGGCACACCGGCCTGTGCAGCCAGGTGGAAGGCCCCTTTCTTGAAAGGCAACAGCGCAGGCTCCTTGGTATAGCTACGGGTGCCTTCGGGAAACATGTAGACACTCTGCTTCCGCCTCTGAATTTCCTCGGCGGCGCCAGCCATGGCGTCTCTTGCGTTCTTGGAACTCGCCCTATCGATGAAGACGGTCCCACTCAAGGTCATGAACCAACCCAAAAACGGCACGCTCTTCAAATTTTTCTTGGCTGTGACGCTGCAGTATTTGGGGAACATGCACCCCAGCATCAAGACGTCGAGTTCGGTCTGGTGGTTTCCGATAAAGACGGCTGGGCGAACTGTCTCGAGGTATTTGTTCGGATCTTCGACTACGAAGGTAATGCCTGTCGTCAAGGCCATGACATACTTGAAGGCACGACCGGCAGTCCATTGGGCCAGCTGTTCTTGACCGAGGATTCGCAGGATTATCGAGGCAACGGCACCGTACGTAGCGCATATTAATAGGGAGATGTAGGCGGCGAGCGCACGGGCGACAAAGGCCGCCTTGGGCACGACGGCGGACAGCATGTAGAAGGCCAGGACAAGACCGGTGTAACCCGCGAAAAAATAAGTCAAGATCCAAGTGAGCGACATGTTATTGACCCATGAGAGGTTCGAGATGCGGAGAGGCGGTCAATCTCGAGGCAGAAAAGACTAGCAAAGACTAGCGAAGACTGACGAAGGCTGGCGAAGATTGTCGAAGACTGGCGGATCGGCGTTATCGCGAGAACGTATATCGCGGGGGCAGCTAGACCGGCGGGCGAAGGTTTGTCGTCTGTTGTTTACTATTTGTTGGGAAAGCACAATATTGCGTACAACTGGCTCGAAAAGAATAAACAAGAAAAAGGGAACAAATGAATGAGGAGGAGATTGACTGTACCAACGGAAACAGAGAAAATACTTTTTAATCTGAGTGGCACATAGGTAGTGGTAGCAGGTGCCATCCACATGGCGAGTTGATACCAATAACCTACCTACTTCGCACTTTACTCGGTACTTACTCAAGTCACAAGTTCACAAAATGGGGGACTAGATACCAAGTAGGTAGCCTCGGCGACTTTCACATGACGAAATCGGGGGAGAAGCAGCGGACCCTCAGTATAATATAGGCAACCTAAGCAAGTGTACCTAGGGGCTCCCAATAATGTTGGGCCAATCAGCGCTGGCCGTACAGATCAAGAACGTGGTCAGCCAGCCCCTTCCGTCCATCCCCACATGCGATGACTCGCGACTGGTTCAACACCACAACATTCCCGTCTTGGTAAACTTGTCTCAGTTGACGTGCATGTTTTATGCCTATATTCTTCTCGTTACCTACCTACTACTAGTACTGCAGGCGCATGACTTAGTACCTACTACGATGCAGCCGTCAGACCCGTGGCCCAACTACTGAGCGAACTCCGATTGTGTTAGATAAAGTACCTTCCACTTTACCTCCATGAAGGCGTACCTACTCTACGAAGTACAGCACTTGAGTAGATGCCACTTCATCTGTCTCAAGCGTTGATGGTCTTCCAAGATGGTACCCCGCCGACTCCTTCTGTATTTAGGTACATATACGAAGTGAACATGAACACAAACTTTCTAACCAATGCCATGTAGTGTGTACCTGGTGTAGGTACGCATATATACCCCTACAACCGGGACACATACTGTGGCCAGGCACTAAGTTAGGTTTCACTACTTGGGCCGTCGAGTTCAAAGATTTCACTATCTCTCTTTCATCCACAATAGGTAATTATGGTACGAGTCTGTATCGGCTATCGTACTCCCGCCGTCTGTTTGCCGTCGGCGGTACCAACGCAGTCCAGGAACACCAGACCCCAAGCTACTGTAAAACAAAAGACACTTGACTATTGAACCCTGTGATCCCTATTTATTAAATCCTTGCTGGTTACCGGTTTGAGGTACCTATGCAGCCGATCGAGAAAACAACCATTACTCCTCTGGTAGGTGGCAGAACAACAGTCCACACTTTTAATAAGGCCGGTGGCCTTAAATGAGCAAAAGCTGCAGGACAAGAGAGACAATCGCCACCAGCATCACAACGCAAGAGTAGCTACCACCCCCGTTATTGTCACCCCAGGACAAGGCGGAGGGTGGCTTCTTGTTCGGTCCCGCGCCGGAGCTGATAGGGACCCTAGTCATGTCGGGGTGAGGCGCCGTGGTGACGTGTCCCGATGGTACAGTCACGGTACGAGTGATATTGATGAATCCAACACTCCAGAATACAGTGTCGCTCACCGAGTGTGGCGTATAGGCGGATAGTGGCGTCATCGCCGTGATGTAAACCAAATCGGTCGTGGACGTGCTGTGGACAACCGCAGAGGGCGTCGTGCAGGTGGTATCGACGCTCGCGCTAGTGCCTGCAACCTCGTAGGTGGCTGTAGTCGTTGCCGGACTCGTCTCAGGCGAAGCGCCCGGGGTAGATATAAGACTCCCATAACTGACTGGTGTTGTAGATGTGGAGAAGACAGTGACGACCGTAATGAACGAATACGGACCCGAGGCGACAGACGAGGATTCGGTCACAACAGCCTCTGTGCACTTTGTGGTCGACGCCCCGACAGGAACAGGGAAAATAGTCTGCACGACTGTAGCAGTGACAGGTTCCGAAACTGTGATATCGGTGATGGACGCAGAAACCCCAACCGCTCCGGTCTGGGCCTCGGTTATTAGTGGCTGTGTGACGTACACCGTTACCGTCACCATGCTAGGCGATAAGCCTGTCTTAGTAACTGTGTTGCCAACAACCGAAGTGTATAACTCTGATGATGGTGTTACTGTGGTGGTTTTGGTGATAGTAACATAAGGGGTCACAGTGACAGTCTCAGTGCCCGTATACTCTTCACTATCGGTGACGGAGTACGAGATCGTGGTCGTTACCGTGATTCTAGGCTTGGTAGTGGATAGAGACTGTTCGGGCATTGTCATGTTGCCACACTTTGGCGTGGACGCGATGGCAGAGTGGTTGGCCATGCTGTTGCTGCTGGAAACATGTAAGTTACAAGAGCCACGGGCCAGTCTTCGTATGAAGACAGAGGCGTAATAAGCAATTGCCTTACCTAGTCACTGGATTTGTCTGGGCATCTGCAGTAAAGGAAATCACCGTAGAATCGCGGGAATTAGTTACAGTCTGCGCATGCCATGTGCTGAAAGGGGTAACAGAGATGGTATCAGCCGTCGACATTGGAATGGAGCCGGAGTGATTGTATGCGCCAGTAGTCCCAGTGGTGGAATTGGTCACAGAATGGAGCGGAATAACCGTCTCGGTAGCCACAATGATCGTCGTGAGTGTGACAGTGAGGTCCTCGGAGGTAGAGGTGTCGTTGGCATACGGAGCATCGTCACCATAGGTATAGGGACCCTGCTGCTTCTTGTAGAGGCTGTTGCTGTCATGGTAGGGCGCGGCCTGCTCATGTGCCTTGATGGCAGGGGAAGCTAGATACTATGTTAACATCAACGCTAACTATTCGTGACAGCACCATAGCTTACCGGCCTTGATGATACTATCCGTGACAACGCCAGAGACGAGGACGGCAGCTGCGAAGCCACCGGCAATGACCGCGGCGAGGATCATCAGTCTCACACCCACTGGTGATAGATCAGACATAGGATTCAAATCAAAGTACTCGCTAGTGGGAGGATTCGTACTTACAGCGGAAAGAATCTCTTCCCAGGTGGGTTCTATTGCAGTAGGACATGATGGCGACGATTGCAGGGAACTCGGATCGCTGCTGAACAGATCAGAGAGAGACAAAAGAATAGATGTATGTACGTCGAAGATTGAAGATGGTGAAATTGCCACTCGTCACCAAGTAGAGGTTTGAAAATATCAATTAACGAATGCAAGAACTCCTGGCCAAGGAGATTTGATGTGATAGTGACCGAGACGGGTGGGTTAAGGACACTACCGAGGAGAGAAGCCGCAGATGCTCTCGTTCACAGAGATTTCAGATACGTGACGAAGAAGAGGGAAAAGGAAGCTGCTGCCTTACAGGTGATGTTTTTATAGTATGTTGTGTGGGAAGAGAGTGTAAAAAGTTGGATGAGGGAGCGAAAATGTGTGACGAGGCGGAGAAAGATCTGACGAGGAGAAAAAGATGCAGGTGCACGGTTAGGTTAGATAATTAGTAGGTAGTTAGAAGACGATAAACAGACACAATGGGTAGTTATCCGTCGACCTCGAGGGAAACGTTGGCTCTGCCTTGGTGACTGGTTGGTAAAGTATTATGGTAACTGGTGCTGGGGTTTCGGCTGGTATGTAAGTACCTTTTACTGCATATGGACCATGCTGAAGTCTTTAACCTGAGTACATCTAAACAAACATGTACTGCTTCTAAAACTGGCTTGTATAAACCAAGATCCAATGCCGCCATGTGGTACCTCATCTGGTATTTACTCATCAGACTCTTAGAGTAGCTTTCAACTTACAACATGACTTTTTCTAGTGTATTTGAAACTGCCTCAGACTATCTAGTAGTAAGACTACAGGCTTTTTTAAGGTCTCATTTGATGAATATAAAACTAAGCAAGATATTACTTGACTTATAACTTACACTCTTTCGATCAGTAGGCCCACCAGTTCTTGTGTCAGCTAGCCCATGCTAAGTATGTTGACCTAGCTGTTACATCAAGTTGAACATCTGGCTAAATGTGTGATGTTTCTTCTGTCTCGAGTTGTGCCTTCAGACATACAATTAAGCGAGTTAAGGTGAGTTGTAATTTTGTGGTCTGCAGGGTCTGATATGGGTGGCTGTACCTAGCTTTACTTACCTTGGGGTCTGGGAGTTGAGTACGGACTTACCTGTAGATAAGTACTTTACCATGCCCACACAAGTACTACGATTCATCTTAAGTCTACGCAGAAAATCTCTGTTCGAGTTTTCCATGTTACTTTTCAAGTGAAGTAGTTACTCTTTTGGGAAAGTTATGCGCTGCGTGATCATAACTAAGTAGTAGATGACTTCACCCTCATAAAAATAACTATTGAAAGTTTAAAAACTCAACTCTTCACTTTCATTTACATGGTTTCCATTCTCTTACTATATGAAATTGGATAACTTGACATGGATTGCATCCTGTATCTTTGATTAGATAGAAGTCCTGACAAAGTTGTTGTCAAGAGGCTCTGAAGTAACCTAGGAAGTTGTGGTGGTCTTGATGGAGTTGCCGTTAGGTAGGTACTTAAATTGCCGTTAGGTAGGTACTTAAAGCACTGTATAGTAATGTATCTTTTTCTGTTCATCTCCACCTGATGTACCTCGTGCTTAAGGTGCCAAGTACTGATGCTACAGTGTAACCAAAGATTACCCATAGTACATTGTACCTTAAGGATTGAATGCAAAGGTACCTAATGGACAAGTACCAAGCTGTGTCAATGTACCAGGTCCATGTCCAGATGGGTACTTAGGTAATGCATCTCGTACTGTGCAGGGGCGATCCCGATACCTGGAGAATAAACATCCACCTCAGCTTAGCGCGAAATTGATTGATTGCAACAAAGTCGCGTAGCAAGTCGCCCCAAAAAAGACGGGAGGTAGAACAGAAGTCGCAAGCTGGCGATGACCTCGTCGTCTCACCACTACGCCCTTTAAATATACCAATCAGTCAGCGCCAGCACCAGCGCCGTTATAGGAAACCTTAGGTACCATAACATCTCTTCTTTCTCTTCCCGTCGACCCGTCGATTAATTTTATTATCCCGTCGTCACCTAGTCCGCATCTGCACTGACTGCTCTGCGTCGTTCGTTCATCCATCGTCTTCCCTCACTGGATCGAGCAGAGAGACCTTCCCCTCGATTTCCCCCTCTTCGACCTATACGCACCCAAAACCGACGCATTTCAATCGCTACCGCGCCACCCTTACGATAACACGCAGCCCAGACTTTAGACAGGTCTTGCTTGGCTTACGTCGGGCTCGCTATGGCGCGACATCGCGAGCAGCCCGTAGAGGAGGAGGATCAGGAGATGGATGAGGAGCTGGTGGCACTTCAGTTCGATGAGCAGCTGTCATGGCGTGCTGGAAAACCAATTGCTACGGGCGAGCTCCTGCGCCGTTTGGAGAAGCTTTCTAAAGAGCTCGCCGACATGGACCAGGAGACTGCCGACAAGGACTCCCTCCACGGCGTGGCCAAGGATCTTGCCGCCCACAATCTGCTGGCGCACAAAGAGGCTGGAGTGAAGGCCTACGTTGCGTCCTGCTTAGTAGATATTCTCAAGTTGTGTGCGCCCGAGGCGCCCTTCACTCCCAAACAGCTCAAGGTAGGCCTGGTGCACCTATGCGCGGCGGGCTTGAACCAGTACTGATGCTCATTGTCTCCAGGAAATCTTCACCCTTTTCGTCAGGGTTGTACTCCCGGCTTTGTGGAATCCATCACACGCGTACAATACCCAGCACAAGTACGTCCTCGCCTCGCTCGCTGACGTTAAGAGCATCCTCTTGATAAACGACGTAAACAATTCAGAAGAACTCTTGCTTGAGCTCTTCTCCACATTCTTTGATGGCATCTCCGGATCGTATAAGTCCTCATCAGGCGAGCAGGTGGCGAAGGATGTCGAGTTCCATATGACGGAAGTTATGGTCATCTTGATTGATGAGAGCGCTTCATTGCCGCCTTCAGTGTTGGATGTGGTAATGGCCCAATTTCTCCGAGCCGCGCCCCGCGGGGGCCATAAAGAAAAGGTGGACTCTGGTGGGAACCAAACGACATTGTTACCGAAGGAGGAGCCCGAGGCGTATGTGATGGCAAAGACCGTCTGCAATTCTTGCCCTGACAGGATGGCACGTTACGTGGGCCAATATTTCAGCGATGTCATCATGGATGTGTCCGGAAAGGGAGGCCATGCCAATGGGAACAAGGATGACGACCAGTCGGATGACGAGACAGCGCCGTCCGGGCCTTCAGACGCCGACTTCAAAGAGTTGCGGAAAGCTCACCAACTTATGCGTGAGCTTTGGCGGGCAGCTCCTACAGTGCTTCCTAATGTGATACCTCAAGTCGACGCCGAACTATCCGCCGACAACATACCTTTGCGTCTACTGGCTACTGAAACATTAGGGGACATGATTTCTGGAATCGGAGCGGCTGGACCGCCACCATCCCCAGTCTTAGATCCGGCGGCCTATCCCCCACTAAAACTGGGCGACGAAATACCGGATCATCCTGCAGCAAGCATACTGACTACCCCTATTTCGCCTCTTTCTTTCGCCCAGACTCACCCTCAAGCGTTTCAAAACTTCGTTGGACGTAGGAACGACAAGTCACCTTTAATTCGTGCTGCGTGGACGGCCGCCGTGGGCTATATCGTGTCAACATCGGCTGGTGGTATTGGTTTGAGTAGAGAGGATGAATCTGTTTTTATCACCGGCCTGCGCGATAAACTCAATGACACCGACGAGAAAGTGCGCCTGGCCGCAGTCACAGCGATAGAAACATTTAGCTTCCGCGACATTGTACTAAAATTGGCGACGCTTGGGGGTGTTACTAAGGAAGGCTCAGTATTGTTTACGCTTGCTGACCGATGCCGAGACAAGAAGTCCTCGGTGCGTGTTGAAGCTATGGCGCTGCTGGGAAAGCTCTGGGGTGTCGCAAGTAGTGAGATTGCCGCCGGCCAAGAGGCTGTTATCTCTGCATTGTCGGGCATCCCCTCCCGGATCTTCAACACATTCTATGCCAACGACCTTGAGCTTAACGTTCTCTTAGAACGAGTAGTATACGAGTGTCTTGTGCCTCTATCTTTTCCGCCTCCGCCGAAATCCAAAACCTCCAAGCCATCTAATGGTCAATCTACATCACAGCCGACAAACGAGTCGAATTATGACCAAGATCGGATACGCGCCGAGAGGGTACTCTTACTAGTAAAGGACATGGATGCCAATGCGCGAAAAGCATTCAACGCTCTTCAGGCGAGGCAGCCCCAGTTTTCTAGAGTTTTAGAGAACTTGGTCCGTCAATGTGATGCTTTCAACGGAGGGAATCCCGAAGGAGACTCAGACAGGATAAAGCAGAACCTCAAAAGGACGGCTCAGTATCTTGGCCAGTTCCTCCCGGACCCAATCAAGGTGGAAGCTGATTTGCACAACTTTGCCAATTGGCACGATCGGCGAAGCTATCAGCTGATTCGGTTTACTGTGTCCCCGGAGAGCGACTTCAAAACCATGCATAGAGCGATCAAGGAACTCGTGAAGAGAGTCCAAGGGTGTCCTAAACCACACATACTTGACACATTATTGCCACTTCTTTATCGCTCCGCCTACATTCTTTTCAACAAGAGTCATCTTTCGACTTTTATGGACTGCGTCAAAAGCGACAAGGATAGTCTTGGAGCCGCAGCACAGGAAATAACGACCGAAATATCACAACACAACCCTGACCTCTTTAAAACCCACGTTGGGCAGATCTGCAAAGACTTGGTAGATGGTGCACCTAAGCCTGATCGGACAAATGATGCAGCCATGGTCGAAACGCTCAAGGCTTGTTCATCATATTCTAGGAAATACCCGACTGAACTCCCTAATGACCGAAAGTTTACGCAAGCACTGACATACTATGCATTGTTTGGGGAGCCAGCCAAGTGTGCTAAATATGCTATCAATGTGTTGATGGCCCGGAAGGATGATAAGAGCCTGGTATCGGCTACTGATCTCCTACAGAGAGCCACTCAAGACTGGAGCTACGGTAGTTCTCATTTTTTGAATAAGATTGTAGCGGTCGCTCAGTTGGAACTGTTGGCGCCAACGGTTACAGTGGACGCGAATGATGAGATTCTCGACATGGCGCTGAAAAAGGTTCTCTTCCAAGTTCGCATTGAAGCAAAAGACTCAGATCCGGAATGGGGTCCTGATGCGGAAATGAACGAAGAGTGCTGGATTAAGTTATGGGCGCTTAAACTGGTTGTCAATCGTGTCCGAGGCATCCAGGATCCAGCGGAAGCAAAAGAGCTTGCCCCCCCGGTTTTCAAACTCCTTCGGACCCTGCTGAAGGCACAAGGAGAGCTTTGCAAGACGCAAGATACGCCAAAGTACCATAAGACACGGCTAAGACTACTAGCTGGCCAACTTCTCTTGAAATTGTGCACAACTAAGCACTTCGAAGAGCTCCTGTCTCCCGTAGACTTTAATCAGTTAGCCCTCCTTACCCAGGATAGTTGTGCCAACGTCCGCCGACTCTTCGTTGAGAAGCTCCAAAAGTACCTTGTCCAGAATAAGCTTCGCGCGCGATTCTATGCCATGATCTTCCTGACTGCTTTTGAGCCACACGCAGAGTTCAAGAGCCAGATTGAAACCTGGATTAGATCTCGCGCTCGGTTTTTCCGCGAGACAAAGCAAAGTATCATGGAGTCAACAATGGGAAGACTTATCTCAATTCTAGCACATCATCCAGATTTCAGCCCGGAAGCAGCAGAGTTGGTGGACCATGCGCGATATCTACTTTTTTACATAAGTAATGTTGCGACAGAGGCCAACTTCGGGATGATATTCAAATACGCCGAACGTGTAAAACAGACGCTCGACGGTATCGATCCTTCTAAGAGTGAAAGACTCTACATTCTAAGCGATCTAGCGCAGACCTTGCTACGAAAGTGGCAGGAGCGGAAGAATTGGAGCTTTCAAGCCTTTTCGAACAAGATTGGTCTGCCAGTGGGTTTGTATACGGCCCTTCCTAGCCACCAGGCGGCCCAGGAGATTGCAGAGAAGCAGTATCTCCCCGAAGAAATAGACGAGCAGTTGGATGATTTACTGAGGTCGGTGGATAAGAAGAAGGTATGTCGGGAATACCATGAGCCGCTACTTACCCCCCGCCACTCTGGAGTGTCACTAATGCCCCTTTAGAAAAGGAAGAGCGTAGACGAGCGATCGGAGGGTCAACCTGCTCACAAAAGGGCTAGGGCCCCAGTTCAGAAGACTACCGCCAAAGCTAAAGCGCCTAAGACCTCGAAGTCCTCGTCAAGCAAAGCTGCTGGCAAGCCGAAGACTCCCGCCCGGGCTAAGAAACCCAGAGCATCAACATCCCCTGCACCGGAGTCTGCTGATCGGAGACGCAGCGGTCGGACGAGAAAAAACTCTTCTTATATTGAGCGGGACGACTCTGCGGACGACGACGACATGCTGGAAGGCGTGGCAAAATGGCAGTATTATGACGATGCCGGTAAACCTGTTTTGCAGGAAGATGACGAAGGTGAAGATTCTTCAAGCCTGTCCGACGTCACCGAAGACGACGCGGAAGCCATGGACAATGACGACAGCGGAATAGAAGAGAGCAAAGCGGAGGAGAAAGAGGAGCCGAAGCCTGCATCGGACGATGCAGAAGAGTCTGAGCTCAGCGACATCGAGGACGAGGATGAACCGGAGGAGGAGGAGGAGGAGGAAATCCCGTCGCCACCGAAACCAACAGCGCGCAAAGGTCGCTCCGCCACTGCTGCTCCCGTGGCAAAGAGCTTGCCCTCGAGACCAGCCGCCAAAGAAGCGACGGCGAAGGGCAAATCCTCCACGGCCGGTACTGCAAAATCGAAACCAGCACCTAAGGCGAGAGCCCCCAGCACTCGAGCAACGAGGTCCAGAAGAGCAGCAGCTGCCGAGGAGGAGGAAGTGGACGATGATGCGGAGTAGGAACGCATTGCGCAGCTGAAAATTGTTAAATCAGGGCAAAAATCAAGTACTATTGCTGCTGCTGCTGCTGCTTAGCTTAGGGCGTATGGCTTGGGAGAGGTAGTGATGGTAGGGAGGGGGCTGGTTGCTTTGATGAGATAATTGCGTCTGATGAACTCTTTTTTTTTAATATTTGTTATCGTTGTCATTTTCCCCCTCATGTCTGGTCTTTCTGCTTTCCGAGGTCGTTCATCTAGTCATCTACGGGTTTCGGTCTTCCACCCCCCCTTACCTAGGTACCTACCTGTCTTACGCAGTTATGTGTGTATATCCACGCTCTTGGAGCGAGCCTCTTGTGCTGGTGTTATACCCGAATCGAAACATGGAATTTTTATCTCAGATAATGCCAACTCTTACCTACCAACTACCGCGATGACTTAACGTCTCTCTTTCTGTCTCTCTCTCACACACACGATTTGGACATGTCCTCGCTTGTTCTTCGAATTCTCGTTTCGGGGTTTCTGATTATTACTTCTTCTCGCTTTGCTCGGAAGGGTTGGTTTCCACCTGAGTGTGCCTACCTATGCTAGAAGTATGTATGTATCACCTGTACCTCCATACTGCCTGCTGCTGTCCAATGTCTGTCTACAAACAAAACAAAACGAGGGCAGATGCAAGTAGGGATGAAAAAAACAAGAGTAACTAAACGAGGTTTTACCAGATACGCGCTTTGTCTCTGTGTGTGTGCCCGTCCTTTTTATGGCGCCCAATAATCAATCAATCAACCGACCAAGTGATTTACCCATCCTGAACTCCGTTGAACCAAGCATGGGGCATGCCCTGTGCTGGTGGTGGATGAGCGGAACCCGCTAAAATCGAGATCTCACCACCGTCGTTCTCTGCATAGCCCATAACCCAGTCTTCTACGCGGCCATGAACGAACGGTCTATGACCCTTCCCGCTCCCGTAGGTAAAAAAGTACCGGAACATAAGAAAGAGATTTGAAGAAAAAAAAAAAAAAAAAAAAAAAAAAAACGTGTATATAATCAACGCACTTCGCGTTGCCGCTCGCGGGCCTTCCAGTTATCCCGTATGGTCTTGGCGGCGCCCAGCAGGTCCTCCTTCGTGACGCCGTCGCGGATGCTCTCGATGACGTTGTTCACGACGGTGATGTGGTTGCCCTCGGCCTTGTCGTCGCGGAAGCGGTAGAAGCGCCACCGCTTCTGCGTGTCCATGTAGGCCTCGATGACGCGCTCGTCCAGCGGATCGCCGAGGCCCTTCAGGATCTCCCACTCGGCGTCCTCGAGGTACATCTCGGCGTAGTGCTGGTAGCCGTTCGGCCAGCCGCCGCCGTGGTGGGCGAGCAGCTCGATGGCGGGCTTGGTCTCGTAGTCGATGAAGGGGGCGGTTATGCCCTCGGCGCGCTCCCACTCGTCGGGCTCGACGGTGGGGAAGGTGAACTTCCACACGAAGTCGACCGTGTTCTCCTCGGCGTCCTTCCACTTGAGAATGTGGGGGTCGGTGCCGGGCTTGTAATCGCTCTTCAGGCAGGTGAAGATGAGGCCGTCGTTGCCGTGCTTCAGGTTTCGGATGACGTCCTTGAACATCATCTCGATGCCGTAGGCGAACTGCATGGCCTTCTGGTCGACGAAGAAGGGCTGGTACTGGCGCTCGCTCGGGAACTCGTCCATGAGGCGGCGGTAGGGCTTGAAGACCTGTTCCTGGAAGTAGCCCAGGCGCTTGCCGAGCTCGCGGTTCATGAGGACCACGGAGTCGAGCACGAGACAGTCGAAGACGAGGTATCGCGGCTCCTTGCGGCCGTCGCTCATGGTGTCCATGACGAGCTCGCCGTCGAGGACGGTGGCGGAGTGGAATTTCATGCGGTCGTTGGGGAGGGGAAAGTGTAGGTTGCCGCGGTTGATGAACCAATAGTCGTTCTTTCGATCGATGAAGTAGTGTACCTCCTGGCCCTCCTCGTCCTCGGTCATGTAGAGGAGGTAGCGCATGCCGTCGGACTTCTCGCAGACATAGTAGCTAATTTTGGCGACGGGTGCCGTCAGCCTTCTCTTCTGCAGCCAGTGTAGTCTAGTATAGTGTAGTGCAGTGTGTTGCAATTCAATCCAGTTCGGCCGTGCTGTGCTGTGCTGTGCTGAGAGGGAGCAAAGGGTTGTCTGGTTGGTTGGTTGGTAGGTAGTTTGCTTACTTCTCGCGGTGCAGCTCCTCGAGGTGTTTGCGCGCAAAGCTGACGGGTTGCGCGCCCGGGAAGGACGTGGATGATCTGTTCAGGAGGGCGGCAACCTCTTTGCGCATCGTCATGAGCAGGTCCCCCGTGGCCCGCAGTCCCGGTTCGTCGATCGACGGTATCTGGACGGGCTCGCCTGGGCCATTCGGATCCATGATGAGAGGGCGGGCACTTCGCTCATGCGCGAGAACTCGAGGGATATCGATATCGGTTTCGGGGCGAGGCCGACGAGGCTGACGAGGCTAGGCTTCGGTTGGATGAGCGTAGAACAAGCGCGGGATGAAGCAGGATTGCGGAAGGTCGACAATGGCTGTGTTCTATATCTAGAAAGCAAATAGAGCGAACTCGGACCCTGGTCTAGCTAGATACCACTCCCTACCTATCTATGTCAGCACGGTATGCGTTACGGGGCGGAATGGCATACTTCTTCAATTAATAATTAGTAAAGTAGGTAGATGGATGGGATTAAACGGGTAGCTGTGAATTGAATAGGTAGAATTAAAAAGTACTGAGGTAGCTTGAGTCACTCGAGAGTTCTTGAGAAGGAACTTAGAGCTCACAATGCTCTTTCCTTCGTGATTGATGAACTTCCCTCTTCCGGGAAAACTATCTTAGGTAAGTAAGTACCTACTCCGTAGGGCTGCCCCACTTTTAACTGTAAGGTACCTGCATCAGACAAGGTTCAGCGCATTCGACCAAGCGCAGCCAGCTAACTACTAAAGTTAATCTACATACCTTGAACCAACCTGAGAGTAAGTACTTAACCTACGCCTCTACTACGCCCACGCACAACAATCTACTCAGAACGTCAAGGACGCCAAATAAAAGCTCGGCTGATATTATTTCTCCAGTGACGAGCGACACCTAGCTTTGCCAAGACCTAGTCCGATGTCATAGGTGCTTCTAATCGGGCTCGGTCGATACGGTCCTCCCCCGGTGACGTATGGATGGATCATATATACTGACCCCTTTTTGGCTAGGTTAGCGATTTCTGATCCTTGGAGCCATCCCAACCATCCTGACGGCCGACATGATGGATTTATTGGTTGGCCGTGGCAGACATCTGAGCACTCAAGCAAGGCAGAGAGAACATACATCTCACTGAACTACCAAGTATAGATCACTGCTAATTACTGTCATCGACCTCACTTTTCGAGACAAGAGAAACAAATCATCAAGGCGAGGACAGAGTAGGAAATCATTCTTACGCAACAGGGGCGACATGATTCGGGCGCATTGACTCGCCCGTGATGTTGGATTTTGAGAGTAGAAAGCAGCGGCATCGACAATCCTACTTTTCGGATGGGATAAGCTTCAAGATTTAAGACAAATTTTCGCTCCAAGATCATGTTGACGATGGTATATTGTCACAAGTGCACTGCAGCGCCTGAGTCCAGTTGATCCCCGTGGAAGTGTGAACGACACGTCCAAACGCTCTTGTCAAATTGAGCAGGATACCGGCGATCGCGGATGCTTCCTTACGATTCACAGTGCCGTCCGGCAGGAAAAGCATCATAAAGATGTACGTTACAACCATGCGTGCACCCGAGCCTTCGGCGGTTTCCCACGCCGGCTTTGCGGCGTGAGGACCACCGATGGCGTCGAGAATAGACCGGCCCCTTTTCTTCAGCTCTCGGAGCACCATCCAGCAGACTCGGTTCAGAGACATGTAGTCAAAGGACTGCTCCAGGGTCTCTGCGTCAACGGCCTGTGCAAGCCGTAGGAATGGGTTGTCGATTCCGGGGAATGCTGCATTACTATCTCCTTTGTGGTTGCCTGCCTTCTCCCAGCCATGATGAAAACATGGCCCCACGGGTTTGCCGTCGTACCAACGTAGCTTGGTGTCAGTCATGAGGCGCTCCAGATCCTCCGCGCTCAAACCTTCCGCCCCGCGATCGACGAACGCGTCAAAGATCTTCATAGAAACCTTTGCGCCAGCTGTCAGGTATCTAACTCTTTCGGGGCGGATTGCTGGCGACCGGCCCCGAGCATCACTGGCTAGGCCGACGACCGAGTTCCCTCCGGCTAACATCAAGTTATAGAGATATTGGCCAGGCTTTGGCGCCGTGCCCACCCATATGTCGCCTCGGTGTAGGGTAGAAAAGGCGTCCATGTCGGGCCAGCTGCCTTTTGGAACCAGGCCCTCTTGTACAAACGCAAAGTAAAGTCGAGCACAAGCTAGGGGCAGTGAGATGGAATTGGCGATCATGATGGAGCGGTAGTGATAACCGGCTTGAACGGTCTGCATCCACCATCCACAAAGAGGCGCATCGTGTCTTAGCAAAGTACAGGCCGTTCCGGTAGATGTAGGCGCTTCTATTTGATTGCCCTGGCGGAATTCAGCAATGGGGTCCTCGCCTTGCCAGAATTTTGCTGCTGTTTCTATGACCTCGACGTAGGATGGCCCGGGGAGTGGTCCTAAGGCCAGAGCTCCAGGCCCTTCGTAGAACTCACGCAAGCTCTTGACCGATTTGAAGATACGGGCTACCTTGTCTAATAGCTCATGAGAAGGGCGATCAACGCTCGTACCCAGCACGTGGGTTGAATCTAATAGGAGCTGCGTCGCAAAGACCCCCCGGAAAGTGATCTTGTCACGGCACGACGGGAATTGTTTGCTATGGTGCTTTCTCACATCTTCCACTCGCCATGGGACAAGGTCTTGAATGGCTGTTGAGAGCTCATCCAGTTGCATGCCCACCATTCGATTCAGGAAGATGGCCAGAATCTGTACGTCGTGGACAACCCCGCAGGCCATGGCTTTGTCTTGGTTGTACTTCTCAAGGCTTGTCATGTTATGCCGGTCGTCCCTTGGTACGAATGGCCCCCATTTTCCGTTGTATGAGCCAAAGGCGCCACATGGTCTCCAGGCCCAAATCTCGCTAGCCAAGACCTGCCAGGCAAAGACCATCTCCTCCTCGGCAATGTCGAACCCATCAATGATCGCATCGACCGTCAGAGCGAGAGACACGCGTCCGTCAATGTGCAAGCGAGCCAGACGCGCTTCCCTTTGCTCTGCATCCACGCCTGTCCCAATGTATCTCCGAACGAAATGGGTAGTTGACAACTCCAGATAACCCCCCCATCTCTCGAAGACGGGGTGGATGTCTTGCTCCAACTTCCGCACCAGGTGAATAGCCATGTTGTGAGCTGTGGCGACGCCAGAAAGATTGAGGCGACCGGCTCGATACAATTCCCAGAGCTGGCGGATCTGTTTGCGTATCCGCTGCACGTCCATGTTGAACAGGCGCCACTGGAACAAGGCCTCTTCTTCATCTTCTTCCCAAGGCTCGAAAACGAGCTCATGCTCGAGGGGCTCTGGGGGTGCATTGGTTCGCACGCGTTTTGGCGCATCATCCTCCACATCATCCTCTACTGTGGCTGAGTAGTGGACATCCAATCTGGCGAATCCTGTGCCCGCTCGCGCAGTTTGAGTGATGGGTGTTGCAGGAGCAGCAGGTTTGAAAGCACGGCTCAGAATACGCTGGACGTTTTTCAGCACATCAATGAAGTACCGGTGGCTCTTGTCTTTCGCTTTATCCTCGGGGGCGTCAGCCTGTCTCTGCAACTGTAAATAATTGCCATAGGTGGTCCTGTATCGGATAGCTCGAGAGAGAGAAGACCGGACGTATGAGGGCACGGAAATATAATCCTTGAGCGACAGAAAGTCGGCCATGCGCTCAAAGTCAGCAATACGCATCATATGTTGCTTCTTAGCCTCGGCCGATTGCGGCTTGCTCCAGGATCTGATAAACCCGTAGGCCTTGGACGTCGCGTCGAGCCATTGTGCGACAAGCTTCGTATCCTTCTTGTATTCGGGATAGAGAGCTGCGTTTGAGTCGAATATCATCGTGGACTATCTAAGGCCATGACAATGTGCTGTAAGAGGTTGGAAGGGGAAGAAGCGGTAACGCCACGGGACTTGGAGAGGTATAACTGAGAATTCGCAAACGCACGTTGTATTAATTGAAGATGCTGCACGGACCCTTTGATTTCTGCAACGGTAATATTAATGAGTGCGTTAGCAGGACGATTAGCGGGGCAACTTTGCAGGTTTCCGTTTTTAATGGAGCTTACGACTAAGTACCTAGAACAAAGATTACTTACTTACGGCATATTCATGTCTTGCTAGAGCTCCTATGAGCTACAAATTTTTTTTTTCATTTTATGAAGAATGAATTTTTAACGGAGGTGTGGAGGAGAAATAAGTCTGCCTCTAAGGAATTATCAACGATATGTCGATATAGGAGCCGTTACTGTATGACACAGTAACCGCACGTCATTTTACACCTCAGTTGGGGCCAGATGGCTCCTTTTATCAACGAAGCTATACTAGCGCTCCTTTGCACTCATAAGTCAATCTCACTATGTTGTAACGAAATGATCCTTGTCTGAATAAATGGTAAACGTAATACATGAACTAAGGTAATAAAACTGTCAACAAGAAATGGTAATCCGCACCTACTAGAGTGTATATCTTTTTCTTTGCAATATTGCGCTCTTCAAAATGACGAAAGACCCTAAAAGGAGCTGAGTAGTAAAGCAGAAATGAAAAGGGGGAGGTCTAGGGCAAAAGCGACTCGGTAGCAGGACACGCGACTGGACGAGAAGAAGTTACTGTACCAAGTACTCATCCACCATTGTGATATGTTATTATATCCAACAGTGCTTAAAGCATCAGAAGATCGGCTGATTCGTAACCCAAACTTACTATAATCAGTTATTAGTTCCGGGTACAAGAACGGCTACAGCAATAACGATTGCTTCGACAAAAAGGCCAAAAATGTAACATGTAATCTTGTCAGGCCGCACGATATAACTGAAGCTGCTAATTTAACCCTCTTCTTGCAGCTTATCACCCACATGAACGCCACCCGGACCACAATTTCAACTGTGCGATTCAAGGGATGAAAAGTCCGCGCTATGCACGTGTAAACGTTCAGAGCCTCCAACCACAGCATCGGTAACCTCGCCCCGATCGCGGACATCTGTACGCCTTCCACCATGTCCATCAGAGACAGGGACCCCGATCGGGTAGGTACTCAAGTTTCTGGTCGATGAAGTGGGGGCATTCAACGGCGGCGGAGGTGCAGAAGATGCGCCGATATTCTGTATCCTGACCCGTCATCGCGTCCCTTAAGAAGAGTACCAGCAATGTCTAGACTTCAAAACGGCGATGCCGTTATAATTGTTGGTGCTGGGTCTATCGGTTTATGCACTGCCTACAATCTTGCCAAGCAGTGCTCTGAACAGGCCCTCAACATCACGATCAAGGTCCTCGAAGTCTTCAGGGAGCCTTTTGCAGGGGCATCGTCGACCTGCACGGGATGTCTTCATCACGGCTTTCCAGAACCACAAGCCCCTCCACTATTGCCCCTGGGAAAGTATTCGTTTGATCTATGGGCTTCAGAGGCTTGTGATGACTCGTTCAGGGAAGCTACTGGTTATAGAGCTCAGTCCTCATACGGAATCGACGTGGGCAGTGGGAAAGGGCTTGATTCTCTGCCGGACTGGGTCAAAAGTGAACCTAAGTGGGACGTGGACGCAAACGTTCTAGGGGCTAGAACCGCCACGGTGTAAGTTGAAATCTGCTAACTTACTTCTTCATATTGATGATAACGGTATACACATAGGAACCCTATCGGCCTTGGCCGTTGGCTTTCGGAGCGGTGTCGATCCTTGGGCGTAGAAATCGAAGCGGGCACGAAGATAGTTGACGTGCGCTTATCAGCCGATAACCGTGCACAGGCTGTGACATGCGTGCAGGACAACAAGGCTACGATCACCATTGACTACACAGAGCTGCTCTTAGCTTGTGGAGCCTGGACTCCAGATGTCTTTGGCATGCTTTTCCCTAGCTCATTAATTAAATTACAGGGGACCACCGATGCTGGCGACTGGGTCTCCTGGAAAAACCCATGCCCGATAACACAATCCAGTACGGCATTCGTTTCTTTCGCCAATCTTGTCGGCGATAAGCTGGAGTTCGCTGGACGCAACGATGGGACCATTTGGGCCTGTGGGCGAAGAAACCTTACCGCTGATCTTCCCGCGCCTGGGCATCGACAGGAGCCGGACGAGAAAATGATTAGGGACCTCGGTGGCTATGCTCAGAAGTGGATAAAAGGGAGTTGCAGCTGCCTCGAGTCGCACAATCATGACATCGAACTAGTAGCCCAAGGACGAGCTTTCAGACCAGCAACTAAATCGGGACTCCCCGTCTTCGGTGAAGTTCCATCAATCAACTTAACCGAGAGTCTTCCCGGCATTTCTCAGGTCAAGGGATCTTCCAGTGGTGTATTTATTTGCTGGGGTCACGGGTCTTATGGGCTGACCCTAGGTATGGGTAGTGGGCGAGTGATTAGCCAGCTTATGCGTGGAGAGGAGCCCGATATTGATATATCTAGGTTCAACTTGGAGGGTGACGGGGGCCAAGTTGAGGAAAAGAAGAGAGACGGCTGGAACCTGTAAATATTATGTTCAATGCTCTAGCAGGACAATGCTTGCCAGAATGATGAGCGTATATCACAGTGTTGTAAATCAACGGCAGATAGTCAACTGTGCGACTTGATAACGTTCTACTTTTACTCCTTGAGATGGTGGCGTACCGGCGTAGTGTTGCAGTTCTGTTTCGTAACAACCTGCTACCGAAGGAAAATCAGGTGCGCAGTAGAAACAAGTCTTACAGCTGCATTTTTTCTTTGTTACAAGGTATTCTATTTCTTTCACAGCCATGCATGAACATTTTGGTTTTTCTTGAGGAATGAGACATGCTTTTGCCGAGGTTCTCTTGGCAGTCTATCCCATTTACAGAAGACTCTGAAAGTTGAAGAAACCTTGAAAAGAGTGAAGACTGTTGTAGATATGGGCCTTAGTGACATTGGCTGATGGACGTAGGATTTTGGCTTATGGAGCTCATTTAAAATAAAATAAAAGGGGCGGGGGGAGGAGCTTGCCTGACTCTAAGCCGCGTGATTAATTATATTCCGAGTGGCTCACTGTCGTGGGGTAGCAAGCACTTCTAAGATTGATAAGGGGAAGACGCCGCTTGGGTAACAGACACAGGCCGTAAGCGAGCAAGGCCTTTCAGAATATTAGAAACTATTAGATGGCATCTTACCACCACCTTATAGGATAATTAGGGTGCCTATTCTGGCTATTTAGTTATACATACGACCTTTGGTCTCTATTCATATCATCGAGGGGTTCATGAACGAATTCACTACTTCTCCAGGACCTGCCCATCGTTCTGATCTGTTGATCCTTCTAACCCCTTACTCTTACTGTGGCAAGTCTGTCCCTTCTTACAAGGTCTCTCCTCATACCTCCGTTAAGTATATGATTAGCAATAGCCATGGGTCGGTATCCTGACCCTGCTACTGTACATAATTAGCTGTTAAAATTGAGAGACTACAAGGTGGACTATTCAATAAGTTGTCACGGTATAGTGAATACAACAAGGGTCCAGAGCATGCCAGGTCACTTGGGTAGCAAATCACTGGTATCCAAGAGCACTAATACAGGACAGGTATTCTTAGGATGTCTATAACAGCAGGCCAATTAGCCCTCAATCATGTAAATAGATTGTAGCTAGCAGTTTCATCTGAATACTACCTACTCATGGTCCTGTATTGTCAGAGGCACTGGCTACCACAATTCCCCACACCTCCGTTAAATAAGCTCTCCTTGAAACTACCCCGAACTACTTGCGAAACTGTTTGCTAAACTGTTTGCTAGGCTACTTAATATATCAATTACCTAGTTCATTGTTACATAATTGTTATACTAATTACTTCGCCAGTAATTGGGTAAGTAGTTTCCTTAGTGGTTCGCCATGTGATTTTCTAAATGACGTAGGAAGTTGTCTAGCAAATAGCCTGGCAAGTTGTTTCTTAGACAGTCAACTTATTTTCTCTTGGTGCAACCAAACAGTGTCCTGGATATAATAATGGCCTCCAATACTGGAACTCTGCTTGATTTACTACCACCTGACATACCGAACAGCCTATTTGTTAACGATAAAATATATACCTTCAATGAAACACTTATTACTACAACTAGTACAATGTATTTGACTATACATACAATGGGATCGACAGGGAATACAGAAAAAATACTGCAACAGTGAATGAAGGAAGGAGGAGCCTGCACGAAGGTATTTAAGCTGAGCGCCAGGCCCCATGGAACTTCCTCCAGTACATGATCGACTTACAGACAACGAAGACACAGTTCCACAAACAGTTGCACCATTCCTCATTCCGATACCTGTCAATCAACCAGAAGTGTGAAGTGTGCCAGCAGATTTACTCTCGATTCCACATTCCTCGCCAACGCCGTCTTCACTCGACTTCACGGTCAAAGTTCACTACAAAAATATACACCATTTAGGTTGTCTGAAACCCACAGACCAAACACCTATCTGCCATCACCCACGGAGAAGCAATGTCTCAAATAATATACAACATCATTCTGCGCCCATGGTATACACTGCTGGGCCTGCCACTCAACTTATCACCGGAGTGGCATCATGATCGAGTACGGGAGGAGCTTATAGAGTACCGAGAGGCGAAGACATGGTTGGAGGCTCTGAGCGAAGCGTCAGACGTCTTCTTTTCGATTAGTCGCGCCAAGTACGATGGTGTTGCTGGTTTGGAATTGCCCCAACTCAACATCCATCACGTCCCCATATATGGATACCTCCTGGCCAAGTTTACCTCTCGTCGGCTGTTTTACTGGGCACTCGCTTTCTTGTGCGGAGTTCCCCATCACTCTAGTGTACGGGAGGTAGTAAATCCTACCAAAGACCACAAACTAGAGACAGTCGCTCTCCGTCACGATATCGAGCCGGAAAAGTTCAAACGGATCGGTCGCCGGCTAAGACGAGTTTGGCTCCTATTTCCATGATCGGAGGTATGTTTTAGATAGCTGAGCCTGCAGATGCATGGCTCAAACAGAATAGTACCTCTGACAGATTTTCCTTTCTAGTAATTTACATTCTATCATCCCACTTTAACTCGCCACAAAACTTATCTGGCCTGGGCCTGTCTCTTTGAGCAGCTGGTATTGATGTAAACATAAAAAATTGCTCTGCTAGTAAGAGCGATCTGGCTGGTTCTAGTCCGGAACGGAAACTCTCTTTCAGTGGGCTTCCCTACTGCCGGCCTAACTACGAATGCCTGCGCGATGTCTTCCCCGGTCCTTGTCTTCGCGTTTGAGCACGGACGAGTGATTGCAGCATAGGATAACTGAAAGCAAGCAGGCAGAAACATAAAGGTGTCTAAGCTTGCTGACAAGAGACAAAGTAGGTTTGTCTTTGGTTATGTGCATTTGTGACTGTTCTCTATGTAACTGGCTGCTTTGAAGGAATGCTTCTGAAGAATCTGGAAGGGTTTGATTGTTGGCAATTGCATTAGGATAGCTAGGTATCAAACAACAGACATGAGATTATAAGTAGGCTTCTGCGTCGCTGTGCATGTCAATTTTTATCATCCACCAGCATAGATTCAGTCCTGCTACCCCTTTTTCTACTCGCCTCATCTCGTACATCAACTCTTGATCAACCCATACTGTAACCCGCTCTTGAACCTACAACATGGCCACCACCAAATATTTGGCCAGTACCGAAGATTTGGCCAGTACGAAATATTTGGCCAGCACCATGCCTGGCTCGGGTGAGCATATCTATCCGAACCAAACCGTGACACCGTCTGCTGCTAAGGGAGCGCCGGTTATTGTGGGCATTTACGGACTCCCCGGATGTGGCAAGACCTTTTTGCTGGACCAACTGAAGCAAAAGCTCGGCCAAGGGGATTTTGCATTTTTCGAAGGATCCAAGGTGATTTCCTCACTGGTCCCTGGCGGGCTCGACGCGTTTCGCAAATTGGCAGAGCCGGACAAGGTGCTGTGGCGTCAGCGCGCTATCGACTCGATTCGAGAGGACTGTGTCGCGAATGGGAAACTCGGAATCGTCACTGGGCATTTCATGTTCTGGCCAGAGCGGGAGAACGCGGGACATCCGGTCTACACTCTACAAGACATGGACACGTATACACATATCCTCTACCTGGATGTTTCTGCGGACCTCATTGCTCAGCGTCGTCGGGATGACGCTGAGAGACTTCGTCCATCCGAGTCGATCAACCACCTACGAAAGTGGCAAGATGCCGAAAAGACCCAGCTGCGCCGCCTCTGCCGCGACCACAACATTTTGTTCTGTCTCCTGTCTACGCAGGATACCTTGGTAGACAGGGCGTCAGCGCTGATTCATGACTTTCGGCACCATACGGAGGCTTATAATCTGTCCTGCGCCGAAAGGAAGTTGGATGAGGTCCTTGGCGCCCAGAAGAATTTGCAGACGATGCTAGTTCTCGACGCCGACAAGACGTTGGCTGCTGAAGATACGGGCGAGCTTTTCTGGGCGACTGCTTGCCAGGCTGAACCAGATGCAGGCCAGCTGAGAGGATTGTTCGGTGGCCCCCTTGGCTACTCTTACACGGCCTTCCGCCAAGCCGTGCTGATGTATGAAGAGACTGCCGATGAGAATAGGTTCGACGAAGTCTGCACCGCCGTCGCATCGTCAGTAAACATTCATCCTGAATTTGTGTCGTTGCTGCGACTCGTGACAAGGGAAGATCATGTCGGCGCATTGGTTGTGACCTGTGGACTGCGCCGCGTCTGGGAGAAAATTCTGGAAATGAATGGCCTATCCGGGGCAGTAAAAGTCATCGGCGGAGGACGTCTTACCGATGGTTTTGTGGTGACCGCTGAGGCGAAGGCCAGTCTCGTCTCCCGCTTGAGAAAAGTCCATGAATTGTACGTCGTGGCATTCGGCGACAGCCCACTGGACTTGCCCATGCTGAGCGCGGCCGATCAAGCCATCATTGTGGCCGGTCAGGAAAACACCAGGAGCAAGAGCATGGATGCAGCTCTGCACAAGGCAATGCAGCGAGGAGGCCTCCGGGCGAGTCAAGTCCTACTGCCTAGCCATGCGGTACCCCGGCTAAGCGTTGCCGACCTCCCCCTGACGCAGATCAATGGGCCCGAATTCATCAACTCAATCTGCCGCCGCCGCCGCCGCAATGGGCTGCCTGTCAGCTCTCAAGTTCTCCACGCGACGGGAGAGAATGTCGCCAAGCTACTCATGACGCCTACGCGCGATGCCAATATCAATGGCCCGGCCTTGCGAGAGGCTCATCGGCGCATCGGATGGTTTCTCGCAGCCAAGTTCCTGACAGAATTGGTCGGACTGGAAGAACACACAATCCCCCATGTCCAGGGTCATCAGACTAGTGGATTTCGGCTACGTGACGAGCAGGACACCCTGATCGTGGCCCTGATGCGCGGTGGAGAACCCATGGCCTTCGGTGTAAGTGATGTCTTGCCGACTGCCATGTTCGTCCACGCCAACGGCCCCGACGATGCTAGAGAGCATCATCTAGCTGGGAAACACACCGTCATCCTAGTCGACTCAGTAGTGAACAGCGGGAAAACGGTGGTAGAATTTGTTCAGCGTATTCGCACGATTTGTCCCGAGGTTCGGATCGTCGTCGTTGCCGGCGTTGTCCAGTCGCAATCTGTCTCGCAGGGTAGCCTTGCCCACACCCTTGCGCACGATAGTCGTCTGAATATCATTGCTCTACGGCTATCTGACAACAAGTTCACCGGCAAGGGCACCACAGACACCGGCAATCGGCTTTTCAACACGACTTGTCTACCCTGAACACGAGAAATTACCCGAGTCTGTCCTTTGGAAGGACCAGAATGGATGGAAGGGAGACCTCTACTCGATGGTATCTTTTCGGTTTGGTATTTTGATATTACGATGAGTGGCTTAGACCTTCGACCGCGTATGTAAGACGCGTACATGTACCAACTAGGCTTAAGGGCTGTTCACATTCCCCTGATAATAGACCTGGTTTTCCAAACCTACTGCTTTGTGACCCCAGTGCTATGTGATGAGATGCACCAATGATGTTTTATTATAAAGCATCTTGGTATTAGTCATCCTGTATCGTAGTGTGCGCGGCCGTTACCACGCCGGCGTATTCCCGTATTGACAACCGGGGTTATAGGATGCATGGGTGCATACACGGGTTTGTCTGAGAGTAGTGTAGGACTTTTCCGCCTTGTCGGTGATGTAGTCTCTGAGATTGTGGTTGTTGACATGTACAACGGTCCAACGCTTCCAGTTTTCACATGATAGCTTCAAAATATTTCCCCCTCCGTCACGGTATAGTGGATACATCAAGGGTGTAGACCATGCTAAGCAAGAAGGATCATCTTATTGTAGGTAGGATCACCGTTTTAGTCAAAGGAAACACCGGTAAAGGAAGGACTAGCTTCCGAATGTGTATAAAAGGAGCACTATGGCCCTCACTATCATAACTAGATTCTGGAAGCAAGCTTATCCGAACTGACCATACATGATCCCGTTGCGCCTGAGGCACTGGTTGTCTAGTTAGTTATTCCCACCAGATCTCTCTCCACACCGCCGTCAGACCTCCATATGATGCCTCCTTCACTCGGCATCTGCCTAGGCCTTGGAAGCCTAGTCCAGACCAGTCTAAGCTCGGCTGTTCCCCATACGACGCCCTGCTCGTCGTTGACGGTGACGCCGCCGGACGGGGCGTCCCTCATAAACGCCACGGCGACGGAGCGCTACAACGTCACGTACGATGGCCCAACTTACAATGGCGTGGCCCGCAGCGTCGACATCTGCGACGTCGAGGTCTACCTGACGCATGGCAATGCCGGCGACGCCGTCAGGTTTGCCATCTACCTACCGCTCAGTGGGTGGAATGGGAGGTGGCAGGGCACTGGAGGTGGTGGTGTAGGTCCTCTTGACAGCGCCCCCATTGTCTTCGTAATAAGCCCCTAACCGAATTGCGCGGCTCGTAGTTCGCGGCAGGCGGTTTCGACTTCGAACTCGTGCCGGCCGTATCTAGCGGGTACTCGGCTGGGTCAACGGACGCTGGCGTGAACCTGGCCGGCGATACGGACGTCTGGTACAATTCAACCCAGCTAGTCGAGAACTTTGGTACGTCTTGAACATGAAGTGAGTATTTAGGGGCACTAGCCTTGGGCTGACTTGACATATCATAGTGCACCTGTCTTTCCACGAAATGACAATCATTGGAAAAGACTTGTCCGAGAAGTTTTACGGAAGGAAACCAGAATATAGCTATTGGTTCGGATGCAGCACCGGCGGGCGCCAGTTAGTCTCCCGGTGTCTTTTATTCTCCATTTTAACATATCTGAGAGGAATAACTTGCCCTAACGGGCATTTTTTGCTCCCGCAACCCTGAGTAGTTTTTAGCAGAAGTGGACATTGTTAACTCTAGGGGTTTAACAGGGGCATGAGCGAGGCGCAGCGCTATCCGGAAGACTACGACGGCATCTTCGCAGGGGCCCCGGCGATCAACTGGGACAAGCTCATCATAGCGGACTACTGGCCCCTCGCAGTGCAGAACCAGGGCGACGAGCCTGTCCCGCTGTGCAAGCTAGGCGCCATGGGAAACGCGAGCGTCCACGCGTGCGACCTGCTCGACGGCGCTGCCGATGGGCTGATAAGCAATCCGCTCAAGTGCAAATTCGACGCGAGGAGCATGGTGGGCAAGAAGGTGCAATGCGACGAGAACACCACTACCACCACCATCACGGAGCGCGACGCGGCCGTGTGGAACAAGATCCGGGATGGCTTCCGCGACGAAAGCGGAAAGCTCCTGTGGTACGGGCTGCAGCCGGGGACGAGTTACCAGAACCAGGCGATGCAACCGGGCTTTCTCATCCCGAGGCAGTGGATCGCCGATTTCCTGCTGCGGACGCCGGGCCTCGACGTCAGCGATATCAAGCCGAGGGCGCTTGTGGATCTGTTCCACCAGTCCGTGTCTGAGTTCGGCGCCCTCTGGGGCACCGACAACCCCGACCTCTCGACGTTCCGTGCGCGCGGCGGCAAGATGCTGACGTGGCATGGGTGGTCCGATGATATTATATCCCCCCTGGGCACCCTGGATTACTGGCGACGGGTCGTAGAGCTGGCCGGCGGCGAGGAGAAGACAGACGAGTTCTACCGTGTCTTCATGGCGCCTGGCTTAGGTCACTGTGGGGATGGTCCCGGTCCCCAGATCCCAACGGACAACCTGGCGCCTCTCGTTGAATGGGTCGAGAATGGCAAAGCACCCGAAACAGTCCTGTTTTCCGGGAACGGACAGTCGAGAAATATTTGCAAATTCCCAAAGGAACTAGAATATAGTGGGAGTGGGAACGTGAGCGACGCGGCGAGCTGGGGGTGCGTGTAAGGCAGAGATAATAACTGTGGAATAGCCAGGGATCTATATACACTATTGCCCCGGCCGGCTAATTTGGCCGCAGTCTGACGTTTTAATGGTCAGGGGGGCGTCCGGCCAAGTTGGCCGGACGGAGCTCTATTACTGTAAATAGCCAAGTTCTTATTCTAGGATGTGGGGGTAAAACAGGGGCATGAGGCTCTCACCGGCTGTGACGGAGATAAGACTGTCCTAGTTTCCCGTAAAAGACCCAAAACTTAGTATAGAATTCCCATGTTCTCGGCGCTGGCCTGATACGCAGATGTCTATACTTGGGTAGCCAGAAATAGAAACGAGGTGACATACCGGCTTGAGCATACACTAATAACACGCCGGACATAAACACAAGTAAAAGGACCCGTTACTCGCGTTTGACATAAGCTACTTACACTGGCGACGTGAGTCATCACCAGCGCCGCCGTCCGTCTCGGTGCATATTTTGAGGACCACTGAGACTAAGGAAGAACGGGCGGCGAAAGATGCAACCCGTTTTCGCGAGGGTGAAGCTCCGTCTGCCGAGAGGGCCTCGGGTTTATAATATGCCCTCTCGTCCAGTTCTCCAATATACACTATCTCACTCAGCTCTACATCCATCCACTTCATTGACTACAGCCCATAACTATCTATACCGCGTTGATCAACAACTCCCGACTTGAAATATCCGAATAAATCTCAACACCATGTCTTCCGCCAATACCATCACGCTCGTCGAGGCCATCGAGACCCGACGCTCGCTCCACAAGCTGTCAGACGACGTGAAGGTGGCCGACTCGCGCGTCGAAGAACTCGTCCGCCACGCCCTCCTCCACTCGCCCAGTCCCTTCAACACGCAGTCCGGCCGGACCGTGCTGCTCGTGAGGGACGAGCACAAGAAGTTCTGGGACGTCGCCCTCGAGGTGGCCAAGGCCTCCGTGGCGCCGCCCATCTTCGCCGCCGCGTACGAGCCGCGGATCAAGATGTTCCGCGCCGCCTATGGAACTGTGAGTCTTGGGTCGCGGATGACACACACACACACACTGAAAAAAAGAGTACCGCCGGCGTAGAAACCAACCGGTGCCATTGGTTATTGGTTATTTGTGTGGACGACAAGAAGAAGCTAACGTGGAATCGCGATGTTTTCCGCTCCGTGCAGATTCTTTTCTACGACGACCCCGCCGCTATACACGAGATAGAGCAGAAAATGCCGATGCTGAAAAACCACCTTCCACAGTGTAAGTTACGATTACCGGATAACTACTCGCCTCGCCGCGGCATAGCGTAGTCGTTGCGGATGTAAAATGGCGATGCGGCTGACCACGATGACAGGGATGGACCACGCAAACGGGATGCTCCAATATGCCGGTATAGTTTGCTCTTCCCATGATAACTATATCAATGCGCATCCACGTGCCCCAAGGTCCCCCTGCTAACGAACGAGCGACCTCGGCAGTGTGGACTATGCTTGCGGCGGAGGGCCTCGGGTGTAGCTTACAACACTATAACCCGATGGTGGACGCCCGAGCCGCCCAGGAGTGGAAGATTCCCGCCACCTGGCTGTTGAAGGCGCAGATGGTCTTTGGAACGCCTGCCGGCCCACCGATACAGGATAAGAAATTCGAGGCGGTGGAGAAGAGGATGTTTACCTACGGGTTGTGATACGGAGAAGACGGGGGGATGGAGAAGGGAAGACGGCGGAAGACTTGCCTCGTTGGACATTGTCGTGCCGGTTTCAGAGAGCGAAGCGTTAGGAGGGATGTTTTTATCTACCTTAATAACTACTACCTATCCTTCTAATGCCAATTACCGTTCAGAGAACCGGTCCTGAAGATGGAAGAAAATTGTATTCGATAATATTCTTAACAATTGAACAGGGTGCCTGTAACGTATGCAGTACAGCGATTCAACGTTTCAATGGAGCGCAGCAGTAAGGTCCAGTCTGAAAAACCTGTATATATGCTACTTCTGAATCTCGTCTCGACCAGAAGAGACACAAATAGTGACAGAAGCGGAGATGGAGAAAGCGTCACTTATCAAAGGTTTTTCATATTTGTGACTCTTATACAAAGCTTATGATACAGCGCTTGGCATTAAGAATTACAGCTAAATATATACAAGAACTCACTCGGCCTAAGCAGTGCGTTTCTCCGCGCTCCTAGTGTTATCCCGTTCAAATCCTACGATCCTCCCGGATAGACCTTATGCCGAAGGGAATCCTATTCCACACCCCCGCCGCTGCTTCATCGCAGCTTGGCCTTGAGGGGCAGCTTTCGGCTGCTGGGGCCGATGTAGACGGTCTTGGGATGCTGCGTCACGACCCAGTTCTGCGAGGCGGTGTCCCAGTTGCTCAGGTCGCGGCGGGTGAGCGGCGCACGGAACGTGACAGTCTGTCCCGGGTCGATGCGGAGGCGGTCGAAACCACGGAGGACGACTGGTGGGTCGTCGGGCCCGCCCAGAGAGACGTAGAGCTGCGGTACCTCGTCACCCACGATGTGTCCTGTGTTGGTGATTTCGGCGGTGACGATGTATAGCTCGTCAAACAAGAGCCGGTTTCCGCCAGGTTCATCGTGAAGGCCGGGTGCCGAGGGCTGAAGCTTTTGAGCCTTGGACTCGAGCGCTCCGGGAGGCAAGAACTGCGCGGCCGTTCGTCCGTATTCAGGGTCCGCGGAAGCTGCCTTCAGCGACGACGTGGTATTAAAATATGGATAAATGAACTCCCGGATATAGCGAACGGAGCTGGGGAAGGCATAATCCTTAATTTTCTTCGAGATCTTGCCAAAAGTTGGCGCCACGGCGGTCTTGCCGGTTGTGGGCTTGTACGGGCCAGCGTTGGTCTTTTGCACTTTGAGCTTGGAATACTGGAAGCTCGTGTATGATAAACCGAAGCCAAATTCGAAGATTGGCTTGATCTTAGATTTATCAAGAGCGCGGTAATCGATAAAGTTACCTTCGGTGAAGTCCTGTTGGGGAGCGGCGTTCCCGTTGTTGGGCTGGTAGAGAAGATCGGCACCGTAATCCTTACGCCTGGCAGCCCAAGTAAAGGGGGTACGGGCAGCTGGATTCACTCTCCCGTAGAGGACATCGACGATAGCGCGACCACTTTCTTGGCCGGGCAGACCAGCCCACAGGATGGCCGTTATGTTGGGAGAATCATACCAATCCGTAACAAGGGTAGGGCCGACAGAGTGTATGACAACAATGGTGTTGCTGCAAACAGAAGAGACGGTCTTAATGAGCGCATCGCCATTGTTCCACAGAGTTAGGTTCGTTCGGTCGCCCTCGTTGCCATCAATGTCGATGAAACCTTCGCCCGAGTCAGCGTTAACGAAAACTATAGCTGTTGCGCCATCTTGCTTCGCGAGAGCCGTGATGGTATCGGTGGCGTAGTTATCTAATACTGTCTCTATGCGGGTATGATCTTCAACGGCCTGTTGATTTAGTGCCTCGAGGGGGGTGATCAGATAGGGGAAGCTCGCTGTGCCGGAACCCCAGGCCATAGCAAGAGTGCCCTTGTTGCAGTTTCGGTCAGCGCACCCGTTTGGACCCAAGGGGTTTGGACCCGCATCCTCGCCAACGACGGCAAGGAACTTCGGCTTCTTGAGGGGCAAAACGCCGTTGTTCTTTAACAGAACGGTCGACTTGCCAGCAATTTCCCTGATGAGACTGCCGTGGTCAGCTTGCACATCGACGTGCCAATTGACCTGTTGCCAGCCATCCTTAACAGCAGCGTGAAGATAGCCATAAGTATCTGAAGTCCACGAGTCCAGGTTGATGGGTTCTAGTCCTTCAACGGTCTGGCCGACCTTGAAGAACGCTGCCATAATCCTCATCGCCATGTCATCGATACGGTACTCAGGGACTGTTCCATTGAGCACGGCAACAGCTATAAAAAATGCACATGTTAGCGAGTACTCCAGTTTGAATCATAGAGAAATTCGTGCTATGTTGAGGAGCTTCGAAAGTAAGAAGGAAGGCTCGAGGGCATCAATTTCCTAGAATGAGAAATGAGAGATGCGAGGGACGCGAAAGAAACACGTACTGAGATTTGTTCCCCAAAAGGATAGACCAGTGTTGAATTGCGTGTCGCCGGGCATGCTCATGTCCAAGCCGGCCACGGCACTGGCAACACCGGCGTGCTGGGCTTGCCAATCGCTCATGACGAAACCTTGGAAACCCAGTTCGCCCTTGAGAATACCGTTCAATGCTTTGGAGTTCTGGCAGGCGTAACTGTTGTTGATTTGTTGATATGAGCACATCACGGCGCCAACACCGGCTCTGACGGCGTCAACGAACGGCCAGAGATATGTCTCGTGCAGGGTCTTGTCGTCGATGTTAGAAGAGAGTGTCTCAGAGATGTTGTAACCTCGATCCTTGGACTCTCCGACTTGTCGGAAACGCTCTGGGAATGAAGTTAGTCACGGATTCATTGACTTCCATCTTGGCACCACGTACCTTGCTCGTTTAATAGGAAGTGCTTGGCGCAGGCAACGACACCGGCATCTTGAATTCCCTTGATCGTCTCGCCTATGCCGACGCCTGTAAGGTATGGGTCGGGCGAGAAACCCTCCCAATTTCGCCCGCCCTCCGGGGCGCGGCCGAGGGGCCCAGCGACAGGTCCTAGGACGACATTGACACCCTTTCCCTTGTGCTCTTGGCCCATTGCCTTTCCACGGCGGTACATCAGACCTCGATCGAAGGAAGCTGCGACGGTTTGGCCGGAGGTGAAGGCAGAGGAGAAGTCACCGAATCGAATACCGAGGGGCGAGTCCTGCATGCAGAGACGGCGAAGGCCGAGTCGTGGGACGCTTCCCGTCTCGCCAACACATTGTCCACTTTCCCAGCTGCAATGACAAGCAGTGTGAGCTTCAAGTTTTTGATTCACGAGTGCTTGGTTTCTTACCCGATACCAGTGGTGAGGTTGACTTTCTCGGCGAGCGTGAGTTGTGAGACGAAGGCCCGTGCTTTCTCATAGGCCTGTTCCCAACCGACCGCCCGCGGATTCATCCATGGGGATGGGTAGTGAGGCTCTGAATGCGCGAGCTTGGTGGTTGCGTAGTCTCGCTCCTACAGGGGCTTGTTAGCGGCTGTTCCCCCAAAGAACTAAATTAACCTAGTAACTATGTGCCGGCAATGAGAGGGGAAGCAGGGGATTGAATTGATAATTGTCCACCCATTCCAGCCTAGCTCAGTCTGGGTACCGTAAGATTAAAGCTCAAAGCTCAAAGCTCATTCCCCGGCACCAAACTTCGCGTTTCCTCTACGCGCCTAGTGTAAACATGGGGGGCCAAATGGCCGAGATACCACCCGTCGAACCAGATGGCTTCGACGGAGCTCCGGGTTTCTCCGCTGCCTCACCGAGGAGCAACACCATGATACCGAATAACCAAAGCGTAGGTAGGGTTGGGAAGTGGTTTCGGAATTGAGCGGAAGGGCGATGGGCACATATCGAGATAGATAGGGAAAGAGAGAGAGAGATACATACCGAGACAGCAGAAGCGCTGCACGCAGCAGTCGCCAGCAAGGCGCCAAAGGTAAAACTACGCATGATGTTGCTCCCGTGCGTGTTGTTGGTCCGTCTTTGGTGGTGTAACCCAAGGCCTAGTCACACGAGACGACCGAGGTATGTGAAACAAGCAGCGAATTGCCTAGAGCAATCTCGCTACCTTTATACCTGGAGAGTCGGGGACGGTGAGACAAGCCAGACAGGAGAAATTCGACAAAGGCGGTCCCAGGGTGGCTCTTATATAAACAAGCACAAAGGCAAGTAAGTAGACCGAGTACCTACTTACAGCACATAAGAGAGAGGCTACTGGGCTACTGGTAGGCTGTATGTAGGTAATGCACCCTCACCCGTGACGCTGATTTTCTCTTTGCAGCTTTGTGCAGGTCATATGCAGCGACTATACCGACCTGGGGATGAAGTGACGGATGCAGGGTTCCAGAGCTCTCAGCACGACGTCAAGATTGGTCAGATCAGGAGGTCGATGATGATGACGGGTCCCATTCACGCTTCGTGTTCGCTCATCCCTGGCTCTGTCCCTGGTTCTCGGTTACCTGTCCCGGCCAAGGCTTCGAGGCGGGCATGCACTAGACTACCAAGTGGCTGGAGGTGTTGGCGCACCTCATTGTCTGGGCATTGCATATCCTAGCCTGCCGCGCCACTTGCCGATGAGGAAGGCGATTCTCGTGACAAGATGGACGGAACGCAACAACAACGACGGAGAAAATAAAATAAAGAGACCAAGTCAATTGCCCAGTCGGCGAGATTCTGAGATTACCTAGGAGCTAGTGTAAGTTAGTGGGAACCTAGTATACGCTAGAGCCCATCAGAACCCCATCAGACCCCATCTCAGCCATGTGGACCAGGGCGTGGTACCTGGGGAAGCTAAACTAATGCTCTCCGCACTTCACTCCTCCTCCAACATACATACATACATGTACGCCTTAGCTGTCTGCTGTAAATCCACGAAGTACGAAGTACCATTTGACTATTTGCTCTTGGAGGGATATATACATATAGGAACCGACTTACACGGGGTAGGTATCTACTTTGTTACTTATATATGTATAGTTACCTAGTACCTACATGTATTCAACCTGGTAGTCGCATACTAGCTAGCTGGTTCCATACACAGCTATTTGCTGTACCTGGTGCAGCTTGGTAGCTAAGGTTAGCTACAGTAGCTAGGTGATCATGTAATCAGGTAACCAGGTAACCAGGTCGGTCTGGTGTTGGAGATGCTTGGGGTAGATGGCTACTAGAGCAGGTTACATTGACAAATCCCCGGGACGGCCTCGGCCCAGCCTGGCTTGGTAAATCACAAAGAGATGGAGGAAGTCTGGATCTAACCGTGTGCAGTGTTCTTCCCCATCATCTGATACGTAATTGTTGTTCCATTCCCCGGATCAGAGCTCGTGGTTTCCCCTTCTCCTTCTCTCACCATCCCTGTTCCCTTTGTGAGCGAATAACTCAGAATAGGGAAAGTCGTTGAGAGACGGGCCGATGATGGATGGCCGCCGCCTTTTTGGCGGCGGGCCCCTGACCATTCCCCTGGTTGCGCGTAGCGTAAGCTCCGATGCACTAGGTACCTGCTGTACTGTGCATGTGCAGTACCATTTAAAACGAACTGGAAATATCGAACAAGTACGGAGTGTACGTTGGAATAGACTCTAAGCACGAGTTGTAGATAGAGTGTCCCATTACTCTAGCTGGAGAACATTGAAGGTCCGTTACGTGTAGTTTGGTCGAGATCGCAACTTACGACATCTACCCAGTAAGGCATTATACGCGGTATACCTTCTGTAAATCTACATGGAGGTAGGTACTTAGGTATAAAGTACCTAGCTCCGGCATTTCGCTTTCGCGGGGTAGGTATCTCTCGTCAACTACACTACTACGACCAGCAGCTGGGGCTGTGGGGCTATAGGGTGTTAGCTGCATGTAGTACGTGACTTAGTAAATAAGTCGGCGAGGATAATTCTCGCCGAGGCAGGGCCTATTTTGTGTAGAGGTCTTTTGTCAAGACTCGATTACATAGGCACTAGGCATAATTCATAATAACAACTTGGTAGCTGCAATCCTCGGGTGTAAGCGTAACTGGAGAGATCCTGCCGAGCTCGGCGGGTGCGTTTTATTCGTCGCATTTTCACATAATGTCTCCTGGGGCGTATCGTCGAGCTCTCAACTGTCGAGAAGCATGGGGGAGTAGATTACCGAGAAATCGTGTATAGCTATTCTTCAAGACGAGGGGAAAGAAATCAAATCCTGACGTCGCAGCGAACATCTCATCCATTACACGCGCAGCATGTAGCCATATCATCAACCGATTGCGCTGGCGGAAAGATGCTCTGCAAACACGCGACCAATCGGCGGTACAGCCGGCGAAATGGAATAGTGTGGCTTTCCACCCACTTGACTATGCTACTAGCTTGTTCTCTCTTGAACCTGCCCAGAGACTTGTCATGAACCTGGCTTCCGGAATTGCCCCAATTATATCTAGATAGCGCAGTTATGGGGTACTATGGTCGACCATTGGCCCCATTCAAGTTGATATTTTTGTTCGCCTGGGACTGAGCTAAGAGCAAAGTCGCGATGCGGGGATATATTCGGGGGTTGAACCTACTTCAAGGTAGTTGTGCGCGCGATTAAAGATGAATTACATCTAATTAATTGAGTAATCCATTTTCGTGAGTACCACCTCATCGACGGACGCCATTTCAAGATAAGGCTTAGACGCGTGTTAGTCAAAGACGGTGGTCTCATGTAAGAGGGCGACCTCTTACCCCGCATCAGTAGATAATTCAGACTCGCACCGTCCTTCGTCCCCTTACTAAGTAACCGTCGCGTTTTCTATGCCAGAGGTGGTGTTGTCATCGCCGGGGCCGGGCGCTGATCTCCCAGCTTCGACGAATGTCGTCTTTCACTTCTTGGAGAACGGGCTCAATAAATGTTGGCCTAATTAATGCTGCCGTCTGTCGCACGAGCTTCTTTGAGGTCGTGAAGCTTCCAACTGGAGTATCTGTTCCTTTCCAATCTTCGAATCTTTCGAATACCATGGCGATGTCAAACTCGCACACACTGGCGAAAGGGTGCCAGAAGCTATCTTGCTTGTACGTGATGCTTTGTTTCAAGCTTTGGCCATCGCCACTTACCTCCTGGTAGCGATATATGAGCCAGAGCGACTTCTCGGGTTTTGTGACGTCGACGACGAGATGATACCCGGTTGAGCGGTGAGTGGCTTGCCGCCCGCTGTATTTAGTGACCACTTTGCGGTTGAATATTTCACCAATCTCATAGACGAAACGTGGAAAGTACTTGCCCTTAGGCATAAGACTGTTTCGCTCCAATTCTAAGATGGTCGGATATTCCAGCCAGTCTTCCCTTTTCCAGAAGTCCGAGATGAGTCTCTCGTCTTTTCGACTCCTACATAGAAGATACGACCACATGTGGACGCACGCTCTTTGAACCGTATAGCAAGCATCTTCGCACTTGTCTCTCTCCGAAAAAAGCTGCATGAGCAGCTGTGAGTCTTCGTTTGATCTCAGCCCGGCGAGATCCTCCTGGCGTTGGAAGTTGGTCCGCCTCAGTATCTCATACTGGCCCTCTTCCTCAGATGTCGTATCTTTAGCTATACTTTCGGAACAGGTAGGTGATTGCGATAGCGCAACGAAATCTTGCTCTACCACATTCATTCTTTCCTCTAAAGGAGCTATGCGCTTGTCTATGGCATCTAACTGCTCACTAAGCCGTTTCAAATCTGAGGTAAGGTTTATTTCGTCGTGTTGCCTCTGATTCTTTTTGGTCGATGATTCTGAACCTTGACTTTTTTCAGAACCCTTGCCCGGTTGTTCGGATTGGCTGCGGCTCTCCGAGCTTGTTTGACACACTACGGTTCGTGTCTCCCCAGAAGCTGAGTGTGGTTGGCCCTGATGGCTACTGGGTTTTGCGCTTTGCGCTTCCTGTGAACTTTTGATGTGCCGTTGCAAGGTTTGCTCCAGCGACTCAAGGCGTTGCTGGTGGTTCTCCATGATTACTGTGATCTGGGCTGGGCTCAATCCATGATCTCTTCTTTGCTCAAGAGCCGTAACCCGGCCGTTTAACTAACACGGACTCAGTCAGCCAAGATAATCGTTTACTTGTTTACCCACATTAGCGTGACGTACTTGTTCCTTTGCTTTATCCAGCAGCCCCAGACGTTCGTTGTGTTTTGCGACGCACACATCGTGATTTCTCAAATGCCCCTCGTCGGCTACTAGGCGCGCATTGTGCTCGGCGAACTGTCTATCATGGGTCCCTAGACGTGTGTTGTGCTCACCCAGGTGTCTATCATGGGCTGCCAGGCGTGTGTTATGTTCTCCTACACTCCTCTCATGGTCTGTTAGGTGTCTATCGCGCGCTCCCAAGCGAGCATCAAGCTCGCCCAGGTTTCTGTCATGTTCTGCCAGAGTCGCGAAGCTTCTTGTTAGCTGTGCTTTGAGATCATCCACGGCAGTCTTTGTTTGTTGATCGCTGACACCTCCCAGAGGGCCCGGACGCCAGGCAGACTGGCCAGCGCGCGCAGCATCACGACCCTGATTGGCACGAAACTCTTGGCCCAGACTGCCAAGGGCCTCAATGATTGTGGTTTGGTGAGCAACAGCTGTTGTCAGGTTTTCGAGACGTTCGTGGTGCCGTTCGACACGCGGAATAACACCGTCGCGTATCTCACGCACGGCGTCAATTGCCATGTCCTCGGCATCTTCGAACGACTGAAGGCGCCCTTCAATGGACTGGAGGCGCCCTTGAAGAAGGGCGATCTGGTTGTTCTGGCGCTCAAAACTTGCGGCTACCTGCCTCTGGTGATCGCGAAACATGTCAATCGTCACGACGGCCACACCGACCTGAGGTGCCTGGAGACCACCCATGGAACCTGGAGGGGGAGGAGGAGGATATGGCGGGCGCCGGCTTTCGGGTTCTTCCGCATGTAACCCTGGCGGAGAGGAGAAGCCCGGGTATCTTCGCTTTGTGCCCTGCGGTGTCGCCCCACGCTGTGCCATAGTACGCGAGGGGTTAATGGTAGTGCAAGGCTATGAAATGACTTGTTTGTTTGAAGAGGGCTGTTTGCATGATAGCCCTCTTGTACGGCAGTGCGCGCGAGGTCAATGAAATCTGGCGTGGCCGGTCTCCGGGACGTTATGGCCGTTGCTGACAGATCCGACGGGGAAAGAGAAAGAAAGAGAAAAGGGTAAGATAGCGGCAGTTCGGATGCATAGAAGATGGCGTGGTTGCATGGCGAGGACTCGGGAACAGTCAGTACTTGCATAATCTGCGTCTGTCTACCACTCAACGGCCTAGATCGATACCACCCTCCTGCCTACGACCTACCTACGACCCTACCTACGACCTGCCGACGACCTACCTACGCACAGCACACGGCGTGCAGTAGCCTGTAGGTATTCAGCATGCACTATTCAGCGTACGGCATCTGTACGGCATGTGGCGCGCAGTAACAAGCAGTATGCCTGGATATACTGTACGTGTACGGCTGTAGCAATGTTGGCTAGTCTTACGTGTGTGCCACAGGCCCGCTATCTAACGCCGGGTGGGTAGCAGTAGGCAGACGGTGATGAGTTGGAGACGCCAAGGACGAGAGAATATAGAGTAAAAGGACAGCTGAGTAGGTACTGGAGACTAGTAGATAGAATGAACAGTGTAGGTGCCTAGCAATACGAGGGACACAGCATATCTACCATGGGGGCGAGCGATCTGTGGCATGATGGTAAGTGTCAGAGGCTGCTATTCCGCCAGATATTGGGGTCTATGATAGTAGTATACCTACATAGAATGATGTATCTTTTCAGAGTGGCGAGTAATTAGGTATGTGTATGGATGTATGTAGGTAGGTAGTAGAGAAGGTGAGTGGAGGATTGAATCAAGGTGGGATGGATGGATGGATGGATGTAATGTCGGATGATGGATGGAAGGATGGTTCATGATAGGTAGGTAGGTACTTACCTCACAGCTCCTCTTGCAGTTATTCTGGTAGGCAAGTACATAGGTGCTAGCGCAGCCATTTGGCAGGCAGCAGGGGATGGCAGAGGTGGCAGGGGTCATACATAATGTGACTGGCAAACGCAGCGACGAATCAACGCGCATGTTTCCAGCCTACATGCACTGTCGTTCGTATCTCAAATACCTGATACTGTGCGAGGTGTTGCCATTAAATTATAATGGTAAGATACCTGCATCTACAGAGTACATATAGGTACCTATGTGGGTATGTCACACAGCATCTGTGCCACTGCATTCTGGTTCTGCGTTTATCGAACTCTTCATGATTTATTTATTCTTAGCCACTGGCACTATTCGCAAATGTGCCATGCTCCTTTCTTCTTGGTTTGTTACTACCTTATCTCGCTTTAAATTTGCAGTCGCTTAACGCACTGTAAAATGTATTGCGTCGCATTATTGTTATGTGCAGCATTATCCAATTCCTCTGGATTATAGACCCGAAAGGCAAACTAGTAGGTAGGCCATGTAAGTTTGGTTGTGTTAAAATTAAAAGTAGGTACTACACTAAGACTTAGTGCTGCAATAGTACCAGCGGTTGTACTTTTGGCTGAAACTATCTGTGAGTTAATGAAGCGGTAATTAGTAATTATTATCTACTTGGACTTTGACAATGAGGCAAAGATGCTTCGTAGAGAGGACAAGCTCTTCAGAGCCGCGGCATCAACCCGGACAACTCCCAAAACCATAATACCTATCCAACAAAACCATTCTTCGGTAGTTACCATGACTCGGAAAATTACACGGCCTCGCGCTAACACATATGGTTGAAAAGGGGGGACCTATACGTTTGTTACTTTATGATCATTGCATCGTGTATTGAGATGTGTACTACAACGAATGTCTAACTACCACTCGATATTATGGCCGACCATCCAAGCAACCCACACAACGTCCCACCTTATTTACCCGTGGAACGAATTGAGTCATAATCACAAGTTTTAGGCACTCACTAGTCAAATCGAAGCGGAAGGGATCATCTAGGAAAGGGAGTTTACTCTGTTGGCGATCATTATCATCATAGTGAAATTAAATAAACCCATTCGACTTGAACTGCGGCGGCATAATCAACCCAGCTGGCTTTGTCACAATGTCATGTCGACAACAACGCTTCTCTAGGGCCCGATCTTGCAATTGTCACGGTATCAAACCAGCACTAGGTGCACGGGCCACATACAAGGCTATATAAGCTAACCAGAGATAACTAAGAGTAGCAGATAGAACTTCTCTCTTTGTGCAATAACAATAAGTCTATACTGGAGTCACCAGCAGTCAGCACTGTGACAGCAATGAAGAAACAATTTGCCCACTGAATAGAGCTATTGCGGCGGATTCGTGTCTGTCTTCCACCGCGATATAAAAGTATGTGGTAGCAGGTGCTCCACCTATGAGGCGAGATATTATACTAACTTAGGGCGCATAATTAATGCCCAGGCCGTCTTCGCTGACTACCAAGGTGAGTCATTCTGAAATGAGCGTGTTTTTGTTGGTTCCTTGTGGTCTTCGTTATCTGAGGTATGACCAAAGTGTCACAGATATAGACAATAAAGGCGTCGTTTTGTGATAGAAAGAGGTTCTCCGTTGGCAACCAATGATGTCAATCGATCACCTCAACTACTAATCTAGGACCTCCACCTTGATGACTACTAGATCCCTTCAGGGACCAGCTCCTTAATAAACTTAATTTCAATCTCAAACACATACTACTGCGCGAAAAGTCGGCCAGCAAGTTCTACTCTTATATTTTCCCGTCTAATGTACCGCTTTAACTTGTCTCTAGTACCACTATTGACATGCGATGATGAGAAGCCTAGCCATCAAACACTCAAGGAGTCGCTTCCTCTTAAGGGTACAGTACGTAGTTACTAGTATGTTGTGCTTGTTAAAAAAGAAGCAGCGAAGCGTGAGGCGTCATTCTCCTAATGTCCGTCTCTAGCCAGTTTATCCTTAGGGAACGATGTGGCGAGCGGTGCCTTTAAGTGTTAAAAGTGGAATCGGACAGAATCTTGGCGTTGTCGACATGGGCGTTACTATAAATCCAGCTTATAGGTTATAATTATATCTCAATCTATTGTAGCATACCTACAATTCTATCTACGGTGTAAAGACCTAGCCATTAATGACTAACGCGAAACACTTTCATTCACTACCATGCTATTGCATTATACAATGCCCAACACTACCCACAAACAGCAATGTCAGTAAATCTAACAAAGACTTTGAACAACCAAGTAGTTAACATTGAGTCAAAGGAATTGTTTCCCCGTTATTTCTTGTAGAAGTCTATAAATCTCGACGTTAAGTGGACGTACTTGAATTAAAAACAACGCCACCCAAACCATACAAACATCAAATCGTCTAAACATCTTGACACGAAATCTAGATACGAACATAAAGAGTAAGCATCTTACACATCCATCATGTCCAGTTCATACCGAATCGAAGACCGTATGGGACGTTTTACCACCGTCCCAGCTAATTCTTCTCAAGAGGAGATCAACGAGAAGGTCCGAGAACTTCTCATCAACTGCGATATTCGCGATCACACTAAACCAACTTTTGGAGGGGGTGAATATTCCGAGGCGGCCGTCGCCGCCGCTAAGGCCGCTCGCGCAGGCTCGACAGTAAATATTTCCTTCTGGGGTGGTAAATATACTGCTCGCTGGAACTGAAGGAAGGCGTAGGAATTGGCTACTTGTGGCTCATACTCAGAATGAGTTACTTATTGTAAGGGGCATGCCCTGACTTTTCATTGAATATTCTACATAACAAGCGAGGTTCATTAGTTTCTATTACTCCCCCTGAAAATACTAGTAATCCTCCTATTTGACAATATTTTATATTATTTTCTGTAAGATGCGTAGACCTACGCCCCTAGAGTAAAGGTATGTGAAATAAAATTCTTGTTTTAATACATGAAAACACATCAAACTAGACATTACTACCACAAAGCCATAATCACATCCGAGCGGTTAATAGCTTGAAACTAGAATTTACACTAAAGTGATTACATATATAAGGAAAAGATGTCCCGTAACTTTATGTTTTTCTTTTATTAGACGCTTTACTAAAACCTAGCCTATCCTCACTTCGAAATAGACTCGCTAGGAACTATTGGGCATTTGTAGCCCCCCATGGGCTGGGATTTCGCAAAGTTGGGGGTCTGCGCCGCCAATTCTCTTGACGCTGTCGGTTCTAATATACTCACTGCCCTCGAAGCCCTGTATGTCGAGGCTACAGGGCTGCCCATCCTTGAAGAATAAGAACATCGGTATTGCGACGGCGCTGTAATTCTTCATGACACCGGATATCTCAGCCAACATTAACGCTAATATTCTCGGGGGTGAGGCATTTATGCACTGAGGTCTCGGCGGCGAGCTTCACTTACCGCCGACAATCAGAGCCTTGCAGGCCACTTGCATAAGTTTGATGGTCCGGGAAGTATAAGCTGAATGCATGTACAACCACCGAGTCTAGCTAGTCTTGCTACATAAAGACCGCGAGAGGGCCATACTCGAAACAGCCACATATGAGCTGCAGGGCAGGTTTTCATGCAATTCGCTAACGAAGCCAATACATCTCCAGCCACTTGCATTCTGTGGTTGCACGCCCTTGAAATGGCCCAATCACAGACCTATAACACAACAGCCTGCCGACGCCACAGGCCAGAAATGGTTCCGAAGGTCAATCATCTCTTGCGAGGGCTTGCCATCACAGACTATTTTTGGAAAGTGTGAACGAAATCACGCATATAGCCGCATTGAATGCGGCTAGAAACTATGAGCGCCTATGGCCTGGGCCTAGCCGCGGAAAAGGATGCCGCTGGAGAAAGGGGTGCCAGGAGCCGCCATCCTCCAGCCTTATAAAGCACCAGGAATCCAGCCTAGTCGCTGTCCTTAAGTATTAACTCAACTTCCTGGTGTGATACCCGAGGGCATACTGAGTCTTCTCCTCTACTCATCGATCTCGGCACTACTTGGGGTAGTTGCACTTGTATTGATCGCTAAAACAACGGATATCCGAGTAATCATCATGCCACTCGCCTCCATGGGACCCCAGGGCTCCCAAATGATCAAGCTCGGAGATAAAGAATATTGGCTCATGCCAGTCACAGACGCCACAAGGCGCCATCAAGACAGGGCTCAACGATCAGAGCTGCAGCGATTTGACAGCGAAGCATTGAATAAAGTACCCGAATATAAGTATAAAAAGCTTCCAAGCGCCGACAAGAGGATTCGCCTTTTACAGCTCCGTAGCGGAACCACTCACGGACCAGAGATATTTTGCGAACTCGTTCAGGCCGATTATGATAACGCTTTCCATATTCCCACTCAGCTGGATGGCGGAGGCGGCAGGGGGGCGCATGTAGAAAAGCCGCCCAAGGGAGAACCTCGCTATAAGACAGAAAAAGAGAAAGCGGAAGAGCTCGTGAAGAATTGGGAAGACGTGGAGGCAAAGAAGATAGAGTATGAGGCTCTGTCATGGTGCTGGGGCACAGACCCCGAAGATTACGTCCTCAAGATAGAGGAGAACGGCAAGACCTACAAGAAAAGGGTCAGGAAAGAGTTGGCGCTAGCGTTGAAGTATCTCCGGCTGCCGTACCAGACAAGAACACTCTGGATCGACGCTATTTGCATCAACCAGGACGACCATGAGGAGAGAAACCATCAAGTACAGATGATGTCGAGAGTGTACACCAGAGCTAAGGAGGTGTGTATCTGGCTTGGGGAGGATACAGATGAGAGCAAGACCGCCATCGACTTTATCCATTCCGAAATCATGGAGCTTAAAAACTTTGACACTCTCTGTTCCGATAAGAGTTATACAGAAAAATGGCAGGCCCTGATGATGCTGATGCAGCGAGATTGGTTCTCGCGGCGCTGGGTAGTTCAGGAGATTGCCCTAGCTACTAAAGCTTGCATATACTGCGGTCCAGACTCCATACCATGGAAAGAGTTTGCTGTTGCCGTCGAGCTGTTCGTAGAAGTCGAGACGGCTTCTCATCGCCTGTCCGAGATCATGCAGAAAGACGAAAAGTTTCGCCATATTCCGAATTGGTTTGAGCACGTTTCGGAACTTGGTGCTAGTCTTCTTGTGCAAGCAACGGGGAAGGTCTTCCGTGCTCAGAGAACTCCAATGCAGGACGATCCTGAAGACATACCTAAGGAAGAAGACCGTAAGAAGTACGAAAGATATTTAAGGAATTACAACAAGGAACTTAAGAAGCAGATGCTGGAGTTCAAGACCATTGACCCATTGGACCGAAGAAGCCTACTTAGTCTCGAGTACCTGGTATCAACCATGTTCATCTTCCAAGCCACCGAGCCAAGAGATGTCATCTACTCTCTGCTTGCCATCGCGAGAGACGCAGCGCCTTTCGCGCGTGCGTCAAGTTTAAAGAACCAGGACGGATCATTCCTGGCGGTATCACTATTAAATGCTTTTCTCGAGGAGAAACCTTTCGTCGTCGACTATAATAGGCCCTATGCGGACGTTTGTAGGGATTTTGTCGAGTTTTGCATTCGTCGCAAGCACAAACTCGACCCAGCGCAGGCTTTGGATATTTTGTGTCGGCCATGGGCCTTGGATCCACAACCAGGAAAGTCGATTCGAATCAATTCGGACTCAAATGATTCAGGAGGAAAGAAACACCGCATCTTCCCGCAAAGAAAGGAGGACTCATGGAAGAAGCGAGACGCAAAATACGTTGATAGAGATGATGGAGACAGCCCAAAGAAACAACAGTGGAAAATCGTTTATGGAGATAATTGGACTGAGGATAAACGCACCACAAGAGACTATATAGAAGAGATCAAGACCAAGGTTGAATGGAAAGAACACCCTGATTGGATTGTGCCACTGGGCTGGGCCAGGATAAAAACGAGATACTTCGGGGAGAAGGAGGAAGACAAGAACAAGAACCGAGGTGCGGACATAGACACCGATTCGGATACAGATGACAACACGAATGGAGTACCCAAAACGGATGACCCGCACGAAAGTGAGAATGAGCTGTTGAAGTTGCCTTCATGGGTGAATCGAGCCTCAAAAGCCCCGTTCAATCTCTACCATCACGCCGGCCAGCCGATATATAAAACAGGCCGGGCGGCAGCGGACCCACTGGTTGGGCACCCACAAGACGGCCACAGGAACTACAGCGCCGCACAGACAAGGCCATTGGATCTCAAAGTTCTCAAATTCAGGAGGCGGCCTCAGCTCGGGCACTACAGTCTATACGTGAAGGGATTCGTACTGGACGAGGTTAAGATAGTGAAGGACGCTTCACAGGGAGGTAACATACCTAAGGCATGGCTTGACCTAGCAGGGTGGGAGGCTCCCTATTCCTATGATCCCCCAGATAAATTTTGGAGGACCCTCGTGGGAGATAGGGGCCGTGACAACCGCAACCCTCCTTACTATTACGCAAGGGCCTGCAAAGAGTCTGTGCACAAAGGTGGAATAGCCAGCAACAGCGTGAATACTTCGTCTCTGATTGATCATGAGAGGAATTCTATCGTTGCCGAGTACTGCAGACGAGTTCAGTCCGTCATTTGGGGCCGTCGCCTCTTCGAGACCAAGAGTGGCAGGCTGGGTCTCGCCCCTGACGATGTACAGAAGGGTGACAAAGTCTGTATTCTGTACGGTTGTACAGTTCCGGTAATATTGCGGAGGCATGAGAAGAAGGACAAGGATATTAAGGCGGAGGTGGAAGAAGACAGAGTTGAACATCTTAAGGCTCTGATCCGAAAATGGGAGCAGAACTGTTTGCGCAGGGCCACTTACAGGCCTAAAAAAGAACTCTATCAGAAGGAGGGGGAGTGGGACAAGATGATGGATGCGAAGGCTAAGGCAGAGAAGGCCCTTGAACATGACGCAGAAAGGCCGAAAATCACAAGCTCGAGTAGCAGTTCCGATGACCCCAGTTACTCCCAGGAAACCCCCTCGAGTACAAAAGATAGCGCCGGAGAGAGTGAGACTCACCACAGCCAAGAAGAGCCTCACCCCCCAGTACCTAGAGGTCCGAAAAGAACGAAAACAGCCCTCCAACAGAACAAAGAAGACGCCAAGAAGGACAGTGACGGCTGTTACTACGAATTCGTGGGAGAAAGCTACCTGCATGGGATGATGGATGGCGAAGCTTTGCGGGAGAGATTCTACCAGGATTTTCCGGATCGCACATTTGAGCTTAGATGAGTAGAGGAGCATGCGTAAGGCATCTAAGTTTGGATTTAATTCTCATGCTTCATCTGTATTAGTTTCTTAGGAGGAGATGCTATTGTCGGACGGTCAACTAGTCAGCTTTACTTGCAACTGTACCAATTTATTTCTACTCTGCTCATGACTCCTTCTTCAGCCTCTTCTTCCTAATATCGGGTTTTTCTAGTTGTTCCCGAAATTTCAAACCCCCACGGATGCCACTTTCAAGTACAAAAATAATGACGATGCAATAGCCACCCAGCGTCGACCGAAGGCGTTGCAGAGTTGACCGGAAAACGGCTTCGGCCTGAAAGGCAACGCTGTTAATTCATGTGCTTATGTATGCATTTACACTAGAATTAAAATAATCTCAATACGTATATGAGAAACTGCAGATGGTCACGTTGTCCGACGTGACTACATTCTACTTTTGCCGGCGGTATAACTAGTTTACCGGTATAGTAGAGCTGCAGTTCTGATCCGTGGCAAAACTATATCCAGAGCTAAAGGAGATGTCCCTAAAACAATGAAAATAATGCACAGGGATTCCATTCATAACCACGCTACTGCATTAGACAAGTGCCTTCTACCTATTGCAAACAATGAAAGAGATCGTAAACAGGGACATTAGGTAACGAAACAATCAGAGAGTCAAGTCAATGGGACTGTTTCCGCGTCCCTCTCGTAGCAGTCTATATATATCCTCATCGAGCCGGGCGTGCTAGACAGTCATCAACACAACATTCACCAAACCACACTGATAACCAACAATCCAGGCATCCTAACGCGACCTTACGACAAGAAGCTCAACATTCACATACAAATATTATCCAGTCATCATGGCCACTACATCTCCATACCAAATCGAGGACTCCAAGGGGCGCTCTACCAGCGTCCCACCCGAATGCTCGGATGACTTGCTAAAAAAGAAGGCCCGATCCTTTCTTATCATGTGCGATCTTTTCGATAGCATTCCTGAGATTACTGTACCAACTGATTATTCAGACGAGCAAATCGCCATCGCACTCGCCGCTCGCGAAGACTTCGATGTCGATCTTTCCCTCTCGAACGGTATATATCTTGCCACTTGGGTACCTCGTGACTAGGCTCTCGAGTCCTAGAATGAATATGGCGAGTCCCTCGGAGTGCTGGTCACATCCCGAGTCGGTGAGAGCAAATAGAAAATAGCAAAAAAAAAAAAAAATTTTCCCCATAAACCTAATTTGTTAGTTATGCACATAAGTGACATGAAGCGCAAATGATTGCTATTGTTCCCCTCTTCGCCTGAAATATTAAACCGAAGTATGCTCAGCGTAGTAGGATATTCACTACAAAACAATGTAATAAAGGTAAATATGTGCGGGCGAGTCCGATATTCATGAGGAGCCCGACGCGTTGCTAAGTGCGTAAGGACCTGCTGGCGAACTAAGAAAGGAATAGGGGTTGCCAGCCATAGACCTCTCTAATACAAAGACGGGAAGTGGCTCATTGTTGTCGGAGCTAATTTCACAGTACACCCCTTGTAAGCGCTATAATTATAAGGGTAGTATTAGACCGCAACATGTCGCAACGCCACGACCTCGTTCAACAGCGTCTAGAAGATGGTTCCATTAGAACTTTGCTCTCTACATTTCTGTGAAACTCTCTTGAAGGCCAAGGTAGTATACAGGGTCTGATATGCCTCATCTATTATTGCCGTCCCGCCCTGGCCTATAATTACTTGTAACTTTGCTGTACTTTACGTACATCATCCCACGTGAAATGCAGGAATGGTACTCCGAGAGCTTGAATACTGGTCAAAAACGACAAGAGGTTGTACTTGTCCAATAGGCCGGCTTGGGGTCCAGCGACATCTTGGTGCAGGAGCTTGTTGTGTACGATTCGGAGATGAATGGAGATCAATGCAAGTCACTCCGATCTGGCCTACATGTGCCATAGCCGCTTTTACTCCCGTGGTGATTTGCGCTGTAAATGACTGAAACTTTTATACATATGTGTGTGTGACAGCATTGACATCTGCGCTGTCGTCGACATTGTTGTCGGTTTAATAGCTGATGAACTGGTTTGATTTCAACATACATACCCACATACTTAAGTATGCAGGTCTATCTATAAACTCGCCTCAGTACCTCAGGTCAAGTTGATTTTAGTTGGGCCGCTACCCATCGTCTATTAGGTACTTGCAGAATAGGTACTTACTTAGCTACAACAGGCTCCAGCTAACGCTATGTTTCTTAAGTAAGAAGTAGGTACCTAAAGCCTACAGCCCTCAATCATTTAAACACCAACCTACCTGCGAGTTCTTGAGCACTTCTATAACAATGATAAATCAAGTATAGTGAAATAGCATGAACGTAACTAGTACGTCCTCATACCGTACTCATAATACCAACAACCAAGCAACATGGCCTTCTAGATGTCTATAAATGCACTATTCCGCATTCGGTAGCTCCGACAGAATAAGTTTGAACTCGCTTGCTCTTGCACAGGTCAGGACTGCGCCTGACCTGACACCTGTCGTGATCTAGGCGCATGGCGGGACGCTTTATAACGGCTTGGATGAGAAATACATGGCTAAATGGGGCCACGCCGCCCAATTGTGCTTCTTTTTACCCAGGAATTAACCTCTTGGCGGAACACGGGCACAAAGTAAGGTAGAGCTTACAAACAAGAGCCCGTTCAAATGCGGAGTAGACCCATGGGGTACAAAACCTCACTCATCAGCTGCAACAGACGGGCCTTGAGACCGACAAGGTAGACACGAGAAAATAAAGAGTCAGGTATAAGAAGAAGTCTCTGCCCAGAGCTATGCTCAACCGTCGTTATTTCCCCGCCAGCCTATTTCTTTTCATTCTCTTTCTCGTCTCAATCGTCATGGCTACCAACACCACCCCTTTCACGCTCCAAGCCGACCCGAACACCGACATCTGGCGCAAGCCCCCCACAACCAACGTATGGAGTGGTAAGTGTCTTTCTTCCTCACAGCTTGATCGGACCCAGCATCGTCGGGATTACTAGTCGCCACGTGCTAGTGTTAAGACCCGCATCATCATCCTCATCACCACCACAACAACATAGATAATAAGCCTAACAAAGAATCTCTCACCCAGCGCCCATCTCGCGCACCTCCACAGGCCCCCTGAAGAACTTCCGCTCGGCAAGAGTGACCTTCTGGGCACCGTGGACGGAGCGCTACGACCAAGCCGGTCTCCTCCTCGTGCCTAGGCGGGCCTCCTCCCCGGCGCCGACGACGGGCTCGCCGGCGCCGGAGAAGTGGCTCAAGACCGGCATCGAGTACTACCGCGACCAGCCGCAGCTGAGCACGGTGGGGTGCGACCGGTGGGCGGACTGGAGCATCGGCCCGCTGTCGAGGCCCGTGGACCCGGCGCGCGGCGTCACGCTCGAGGCCGTGCGCGAGCGCGACGAGCACGGCCTGTCCATATGGATCTACCACCTCGTGCTCGACAGCGACACGGGCGCTGTCCTCGAGCGCATCCCGCTGCGCGAGGTCGCCTGGATCTTGGCCGACGCCGAGGAGGATGGGGGCGAGGGCGAGGGCTGGGTCCTAGACGTCAGTCCCCTGGTTGCGCGGCCCGAGAAGAACGCCACGGCACCGCTGAGCGCCGAGTTCAAGGAGTTTAGCGTCGTGTGGGATTGAAAGCTATCGTGACGTGACGTCTCCTCTTCTGCCGCGGGGTCGAAGGTTGAGTCTGGAGGGACTAGGGTGAGATTTGCCAAAAGGGTCGGGATCAGACCCGTTTGGAAGGCTGGCAAAAGAAAGCTGCTGGCGGAGGCCTCATTGTCGAGATTGCGACCATCTTCACCATGCCGCTGTCCTAACTTGCCCCCCTTTAGCTATGTCTTTACGTTAGCGCGTTCTGTCGCTTGTCTCGTGTTTAGCGAAGATCTTCACAGTCTAGATAGTATCCCGCTTGCGAGAACACAAAATGCTGAAATCAAGGATATTTATTATTCACTGATTAACAGTGTGATCATTTCGGGAATAAATATATCGGCAATATACAACGGCCGCCCAGCCTGCCACAATAGTCCAACCTAGCGAATATTCACATTTCAATCAAGCGTGTGGCGACGTATAGTCATTTCAGGGTATGATACCGAACAACCCGAGTGCTGTTGCGTTGGCGAGAAATGCGAGAAGCATGGGAGCAATGTGGTCCCTACCAAAGTACTTAGGGCTTTGCTGGTCGCGGGAGAAGGTTGTTCCGTACCATTCATTCACTCACTCACTCACTCACTCTCACTCACTCGCCCTCTCACTCATCCTCTACGGCATTTGACGAAACGCAATACACGTTCTTGGATGAAGTGAGGGACGAGGAGAAACAATCCGACCACGAACTCGAACACAATCAAAAAGAAAACCTCAAGCTCTCCAATTAAACGTAGAGAACGGAGGCAGCTAGCTTATCAACTCGAGATCATCGAGACAATTGTAAGAGGGGCTTCGAACCACTACGCAAACCAACCTCAAGCCAGCGAGCGATTCGCTTACTAGACTAAGGTACTGAGCCGGAAGGAGTCTTCAGTCTGAGACATTCATTCAAATAACAGTCGACGAACCCAACCGCGCCGCAGAACCAGGGTCCAGGGCAGGCAAAGCAAAGCAAAGCAAAATGGCTCCCCGCCCAACCCTCCTCCCCCTCGCATACCGCGTCTTCTTCCTGATCATCGAGCCGGCATCGGCTCTCGTGGGCGCCTTCTACGCGCACTTCCGACAAGACGCCTACCTGCGCCTCACGCATGCCTCCTCGGCGCCCTCCGCCTCCTCGATCCCGCTGGGGACCTCCATCGTCCTGTCGCAGCTCGCGAACCTCTACCTCCTGTTCGCGCTGAACGAGGCCCTGGTGCTGCGCAGCACGAGCAACCTCGCCGTCTGGCGCGTCGTGCTCCTCGTGCTGCTCGTCGCCGACCTCGGCCACCTGCTCTCCGTGGCCGGCCACGGCCCGCGCATCTACTGGGACTTCACGCGGTGGAACGCCATCGACTGGGGCAACGTGCCGTTCGTCTACCTCGGCGCCTCCATGCGCGTCGCCTTCCTCTCTGGCGTCGGACTCGGCGGGGGAGGAAAGGGAGGGACGGGGGCCGCGCCCCGCAAGTCAACGTGATGATTAGGTAGGCAGCAGAGAGCGAGCGTGGTGTTAAAAGCTACATATAGTATGGTAGTAAGGGAGATACCTAACTTATGTACCAACCGCTAGAGAGGTTTTCGATAATTCTTATCTATAAGTAGGAGAGTGAGACTCGCAGATAGCTTATCCTCGTGTTGTAATAAGAAAAGAAAATCACTTGGCTGGTTTGTGCTTTGTCCACACTTGCCACCACGAAAGAGCCACCGATTGTGACACCAGCAACTCGTACAATAGCTCTCCATATTGACCTTACCTGGTTATTGCTAGAAGGTTATATTGGGCATATAGGGCTAGGATAATAGGACAGACTGGGTAGGCAAGGTGTGGCAAATACCTAGTGTAATTGAGCTGTTAAAGACTGCGTTAGTGTCAAGTCTTTGAGGTTTGCTTTACATAAGTCAATTCGTGTGTCCTTTTTCTTCTTCCTCCTTTTTTTCTTTTTTTTCTTTCCAAATTAAGCTAGGTAGGACTAGTTTTTATAGTTTTTATACGCACTCCTTCCGAAACAGGGCTAAACATTTCCAGAAAGAATATTACTTTCGAAAGCGTCCCTAAAATAAGCATATTTCCGGAAATAGGTTAGGCTCAAAGGATTTTATAGAGCCTTGATCCCTATTCGTTTAGGATTCTATTTTGTAAGTTTAAGGCTTCAGACTTCTGTTTTCGCTTGGTCTAATATCATAGCGCTCGTTCGCAAAGATCGTTCCTTATCAGTGCGCTCATCAGTGTGTTCATATGAAACATGAGCCCGTAGTTTTTGTTATCTCGGTCCCAGCTTTAGGCGTATCTAGACTTGTCCCCGCCATATTATTGGCGGAATATCTTTCCCGAGTGGCTGAAGGCGAAAACAACGGTCGTTGCCGCTATGGTCGATGTGGACCGCAGCACCGCGTACCAGAAACTAATAGAACTAAAGCTACAAACATTGGGGTAGGATTACCATTTCGTCTACCTCATGTCGCGGATAAAATATGCAAGTCTGGGATTTGCCCCTCATTGAAGCTCCTAAGGTGGGGGTAGAGTAAATATATCCTGAGTACCCCTCCTAGTCGGTCGCGGGAAGACAATGAAGAGCGTGCTGCGTTTCTTGCCTACTGCTACCTCCGTTCCTCTTCGATCGTCTTCGATTACTTGTGTCTTCGGCCAATATCGTAGAAATGTCTCAGTACGATCAGTTCACCGGCTTCCAAGTCCACTCGTCCGACACGTGGACTACTTTTCACAAGAACAAATTCGACGTGAAGCCATTTGGCGACCATGATGTCGAGGTCAAGATAGAGTGCTGCGGCGTGTGTTCTAGCGATGTGCACACAATCACTGGCGGGTGGGGTGAGCAGAAGTTCCCGTTGGCAGTCGGTCACGAGATCGTGGGCAAGGCAATTCGCGTTGGCCCGAAGGTCACCCTGATCAAGGAGGGCGAGCGTGTCGGCGTCGGTGCCCAGTCATGGTCCTGCCTAGAGTGCCGCCAGTGCAAGAACGACAATGAAACATACTGCCCCAAGCAAATGGATACGTTCGGCGCCGTCTGGCCGGACACCGGAATCATTACCCAAGGTGGTTTCTCGTCGCATGTACGGACACATGAGCATTGGTAAGTTTGGCAGCCTCAACATGTTTGTCGTAATTGGTCAGGGCTCTGATTAACCTTACAGGGTATTTCCTATTCCCGACGCCATTCCAAGCGCTCTCGCAGCCCCGATGATGTGCGCCGGCATTACGAGCTACAGCCCGTTAGTACGGAATGGAGCTGGTCCGGGCAAGAAGGTTGGCATAGTCGGCCTAGGCGGTCTCGGTCACTTCGGTGTCTTGTTCTCGAAAGCTCTGGGCGCCGAAACCTGGGTCATTTCTCGATCTCACAGCAAAGAGGAGGACGCGAAGGCCATGGGGGCCGACGGGTTCCTGGCGACTCAGGACAAGGACTGGAACAAGGAGCACCTGATGACGTTCGACCTGATCATCAGCACGGCCAACAGCTTCGGCGAGGGTTTCGATCTGGGCGCCTATCTCGCACTCTTAGACGTCCACGGCAGATGGATCTCCGTCGGCTTGCCAGAGGAGGCGGACCTGACCATCCAGCCCCAGAACTTTATGTCGAACGGCAGCTTGATCGGGGCCTCGCATCTAGGGAGCAGAAAAGAGATGCTGGCCATGTTGAAGCTAGCGGCGGAGAAAGGCATCAAGTCGTGGGTTGAGATGGTGCCAATCAGCGCCGAGAACCTCTCTACCACGGTCCAGAGGCTGCACAAAAACGACGTCAAGTATAGGTTCACGATGGTCGACTATGAAAAGGAATTCGAGGCCTAAGACCTACCTACATATAATAAAAATGCCGGTCTTATGGTGAGAAAGGCATAAACCAAGTTAGGTCTCATCAGCAGGGGTTCTGTAGCGACTGGCAGCTTTTTAGGGCCTAGATAAATAAGTGTACTATGAACTTCAATTTGTCATCGAGTTCAACAATAGATTTGTGATATGTCCTTCATTTCTGAATAAAAACCAGTAAAGTGAAGGGGGAAGATAACCAAAGCATATATGCCTTCTTTACTTCTTTGGAGCTATACAATCAGATAAAACTCTTGGCAGCTGACTACCAGTTGTCAGCACCGCCCCATATACTGTTCGGCTGCATGAAGGTCCGTGCACCGCCCACAACTAATGTGTCGAAACTACCAATCTACGCTAACATTTCTCCATCCAAATCTTGACCTCGTCCTTTTTTTTCTTTCTTTCTCCCACGATCCCTCCGACGAGCCACCCCACCCTCGACGAGACAAGAGACAATCCCGCAACCATGTCTATCAACAAGATCGCCCCCAACAGCCCTTCGCGCGCCAACCCGTCGGAGCTGGAGACCAGCATCGCCGGTGCTCTCTTCGATCTCGAGACCAACACCGCCGACCTCAAGGCCGCGCTCCGGCCTCTCCAGTTCGTCTCGGCCAGAGAGGTGAGATAGATAAAACCATTTTTCCCGAGCCTCCGCGCGATGGCTGCCTAGGACCGCGCTCGATCTTATTCCACACACTCCTCCTCCTCCTCCTCCTCCTCTTCGCCGACTCGGCTCGTGCCCTCTGTGTCGATCGTCGATTTATGCGAGATTGCCACGACCCGTCTTCGACTTGATATGGAGAGACGGGTTGCCGCGTCAGGGGCACGAGGAGAAGAAGATGGTGATGGGAATGCTCTATAAAAAGAAACAGTGGAATAGGACGGGAAGCGGTCCAAGGAACACATCTCTCGACGTGTCCTGGAGCTCGCCGGCTGACTTTGCGTCTGAACTAGATTGAAGTTGGCCACGGCAAGAAGGCAATTGTCATCTTTGTCCCCGTCCCATCCCTACAGGGCTTCCACCGAGTCCAGCAGCGGTAAGCCTACACTTCTCCCTTTCCTCCTACCTTTTTTCCTACCTTTTATATATATATATATATATATCTCACTCTCTCTTTCCCACTCGCGTGGTACTGACCCATCACCAACAGCTTGACTCGTGAGCTCGAGAAGAAGTTCCCCGACCGCCACGTCCTGATCCTCGCCTCGCGCCGCATCCTGCCCCGCCCCAAGCGGTCCGCCCGCTCGCGCAACACCCTCAAGCAGAAGCGCCCCCGCTCGCGAACCCTGACCGCCGTCCACGACGCCATCCTCACCGACCTCGTCTACCCCGTCGAGATTGTCGGTAAGCGCATCCGCACCAAGGAGGACAGCAGCAAGCTCCTCAAGGTCATTCTCGACGAGAAGGAGCGCGGTGGCGTCGACTACAGACTCGACACCTACTCCGAGGTCTACCGCCGCCTGACCGGCCGCACCGTCACCTTTGAGTTCCCTCAGTCTGGTTCCTCCGAGTACTAGGGTTAGTCGGAGATAGAAGATGAGCGGGGAATGGATCGGGTGGGGGAACGGTTAATCATTTGACATGGTACGGGTTACGTGCTACATGACGAATGATGGCATCAAGGGATTCTCATGGGCCACGAAAAAAAAAGGCCACGGCGTTCTGACTTGGTAGCTTGTGAATTCAAATGGAACAAGCCTCGTTTCTGAGCCCACACTCGCTCTCTATTGCTCCGTGCTGTGCTCCATCATGTTTTTAAAAACTAAATCCTCAACAACAACTCCACCCGGGGGTATCGTAGATTTTTTTTTGTCTATTCCCGACTAATGCGTCCGACGCCAATGACACACCAATACGCCAGCTCCCTCTTCTCCTTCGCATCCTTGTCCTTGCTCGTGGCCGCGCCGACCTGATCTTGTGACGCCTCGCTCTCCCATTCTAGCCGTACGAACATAGGTATCTCCAACACGTCCTCGTCCTCCCTCAGCGGGCCGAGATCCGGCTCCGGCCCGCCTTCCTCTCGAAGGATGTCGGGGGACGACTCCATGCGGAGCGACGCGGGTATCACCTCGACGACGATGCTGACCCAGTTGCGTCCCCGCTCCCAGACCTTGCCTGCCTCCGCCTGCTGTATGCCGCCGCTGCTGCCACCACCGCTACCGCTACCGCTGCCGTCGTCCCCCCTCCGCCGCTGGCCCTCCCTGTCGCCGTCCTTGAGGACGTCGTCCAGATACATGTCGTTGTCGGGGTTGGCGTCGATGTGGAAGTCGGGGCACAGGACCGTGACCCTCGAGGCGAAGCGGCCGGGGGTGGTGGCGGGCGTCGCAAGGGTGACCTTGACGTCGTCGAAGAGGGGGTTCTTGAAGGTCAGGAGGAACTGGGCGGGCCGCAGGGGCCGGAGGAGCAGGCCCGATCCCGAGCCCGAGCCCGGCGGCGGAGGCGGCGGGTTGAGCGGCTTGACGGAGATGGTGGGTATCGAGTTGTTGGCGATGAGCCGGATGCGCCAGCGCGTGTTGCCCACCTTGGACTCGGGCTTGCTGATGATGTGGCGGCAGACGGGGCAGCGCTTCGACCGCTTCGCGCGGAACAGCGACGGGATGGGCCACAGCTGGTCCGAGAACTGGGCGCCCTCCTCGACCTGGTTCTTGGCCTGGTCGCCGGTGACGGTGCCGTCCCACCCGTCCCGTCGCAGCTGGGAAATGGCCGAGCTCTCGTCTAAACTGCTCGGCCGGAAGCCCTCGTTGGCAGCGTCGGCCTCTCGGATGATGGCGGATTTGTTCTTCTGTTTCAGCCCGCTGATGTTATTGCCGGAGTAGATGCTCATGATGCGCGTCAGGGCGCCGGGCGAGCTGAGGCCGTAGTCCCCGAGGCCAGCGAGTCCGGCGCTCGGGTTTGCGTCGACGGTCTGCGAGCCGTAGAAGGACTTCAACGCCTTGAATCTAGCCTTCGTGGTCTCGGGTGCCGAGTCGTGCTTGGCGGATGGCATGTCCCCGCCGACGACGTGCTTGGACTGCTCTTCGCCGACCCGCAACTTCTGCAGCTGGCCAAAGATGCCCTGGGGCTTGTCGAACTTGACGCCGATCTCGGATGAGTTCCAGTGGCAGTACGAGCAGGTCAGAACCCACGGACCAGAGGGCATCGGGGCGGCGGCGGGGCCGTCTGCCGAAAGAAGCACGGGTTCCGGCGGGGGTTCGAGAGCTTGGACGGCCAAGGGGCCGATGCATATTGGACATTGGAAGCAGCTACGCGTACACCTGTGACGAAAGGAGATTTAGCAGCTATATCATGGTTTGTGTGCCAAGCTGGTGACGATGAATCGCAAGTGCAAGTGCAAGGCAAGGCAGAGGCAAGCATCAAACGTCCAGTCGACGCTCATATGTCATGGTACGTACCGGTTCCCATCGCTCTTCAGACTGGTGCTCCCCACCTCGAACAGGCAGTTGGGACAGTATATAGACACAAGCTCTTCCGTGACGCAGCGTGGACAGCGGATCTGGTGGCAGACGTCGCAGTAGAGGAGATATTCGAGGGGATACAGGCTGAAGGTCGAGCGGTCGGCGCGGGGATCGAAGGCGTGGTCGTCCTCATCGTCGTCCTCGGTCAGCCCTGGCGAGGGAGGCGCTGTCGTCGTCGTCGGCGGGTCGTCGGTAGGCCGGCCCTGGGACGTGGCGTCGTCATGGCAAGGGCATTGTATGTACGTGTAGGGTGTGAAGGATGCCATGGAGAAGGTTTGGGGCTGCGATTTTACATGGTGCCGGGACGGAGGTAGCAGCTGTCAGAGAGCTGCAGGGTAGCTAAGTCGGCTAAGCTAGAAGACTTCAAGTCGGGGATGCATAAGTGGGGCTATGCTTCTATATTTTTGTGGGTCTGTCGGTGGGGGCGATGTCCGTCTTCTCCGATCTTTTATTATTGTTGGATGCAACCCGCAACAATCGGGGCGCCCCTTATCATCGCCGCCGGAAGGCGAATGCAGCAAGGCTTTTGCTTTTTCAAGATTACCTCTCGCCATCACCTCTCGCCTTCGCAATTGTCCGGTACTTGCGTTCTGCATCACAGACAATATTGCGCCACATTCTCTAGCAGCACGGCCCGTCCCTCTCTTTCCCTTCTCACCTCAGCTCGACTTTGCACACTAGTTCGATAATCCTTCCAGATCAAGGGAAAAAAGGAGGAGTGCTTGAGACCGAGGCGCTCATTATTGAAAATGAGCCAATGGAAGAGATTCAGTACTAGCTAAACCCATCGTTTCTTGCAGGATGTTAGGGAAGGCGGCTTGAGAGCACAGAAGGACGTACGTAGGTTTGCAGAAGAGTGTCGGTGGCTTGGTGAGAGAATAAGGCAAGAGAAGGTTGACTATAAATATGCCTACAATAAACCGGCATTCACACAATATTCTCTTCTTTTTAGAGCATAACGAGGGTACGAGAAGTCATAAGCCGATAATACTGTGATCAGGAACCTTTTTTTTGCTAGAAACTTATACCAAGCTTTTCAAGTCGTCCGCCATGGTTAGCCAACTTTCGTCACGAGGGAGAGCGATTGCCTCGGAAGCTCTCGAATCAGATTGTACCCCGGCGTCGTTTCTCCAAGTGGGAGCGCTGAACAAGGCCATTGCCACCTTGAACCTTCGCACGGCGGAGAACTGGCTTGTTCGCGAAGAGGTCACGCTGCTGTACCGTGAGCTAGTCAAGGAGCACCTGGATCCCAGTGTTAGTTAATCCAGCCCAAGCTCTACCCTGAGACCCAGAGAGCTATCTGCGCCTGCGTGACTCACGCTCGTCACAGGACTTATCGTACGGAAGCGGGTTCGGTGGTGATCCAGAGTTGCTGGAGGCCACTGCCGCCCTTATCAACACGTACTTCAACCCAGCTCAGACTATCGGCCCCGATGACGTGGTTATTACCACGGGGGCCAGTTTGTGTCTCGACGCTCTAATGTTCACCCTCTGTGACGAGGGAGATGAGGTGCTCATAACGGCGCCGTACTGGAGTCAGTGTCCCTGCGACCACCTCTCTGTCATTCTCACACTTTCTCTTTCTCGCCTTGTCTCCCGAAGAGAAGTTGTGGAGCTGATTCGTTTCACCACGGCGTAGCTGGCTTCGACCAACATCTGGTCTTGCGAACCGGTGTCAAGTTGCTACCTATTCACGCAGCATCCGCCGATATTGGGTTGACTCGCTCAGAAGACCTCCTCAAAGGCTCTCTGGTGCCGGCTCTCACGGCGGCCTATGAGTCAAGTTCCAACCAGAGCCGCGTCAGGGCTCTGGTGGTGACAAACCCGCATAATCCGTACGGACGCTTCTATCCGGAGAGCGTCATCCGCGAAGCCATGAAGTGGTGTGCAGAGCGAGATATCCATTACGTCTCAGACGAAGTGTATGCCCTGTCGCAGCTCACGGCTCCGGGCGAACACCTAGGACATGGCGCAGCGCACGGGCGAGAGCACCACGGCCACCAGGAGGTTCCGTTCATCTCGGCGCTTGCGGTGAAATTCGTGGGCAATGATGGGGCAAAGGTCCCCGAAATCAGTGTCGTGTGGGGCACCTCGAAAGACCTGGGTTCCAGTGGCTTTCGCGTGGGCGTATACGTCCATCGACAGCCTCCGGGGACCGGATCGTCGCGGGCACCGCACAAGACGGCGGTATCCGGTGTTTCCACGAGTGGCAGGCCGCCGACCAACCCGCTGGACCGTTCCCCATTGACCACAACCCTCTCGAATCTCACGACCTCTCACCTCCCGACGCTGACTACGTCCCTGCTCACTAAAGGCCTGTTCACGTCGAGGGCGCTCCCGCATCTCTTTCAATTGAACCGCACGCGCCTGCACGAGCACTACATGCTGCTGAGGAGCTATTTGCAAAAGTGGCGTGTGCCGTACGTGGAAGTGCAGGGCGCGCCATTCGTCCTTACGCGCTTAGCATGCGCAGCCGCGCGGGTTCGCAGGGCCGAGGCCCGGGGTGTTGGTCTGAGCGCGGAGAGGGGAGCAGAGCCATTGGGTTGTACGTGGGAAGACGAGGAGTACCTTGTCCAGACGCTGTTGCGCGACCGCGCTGGTGTGCTCGTGGCTCCGGGGCGGCAATATCACATGGAGAAGGAGACCGAGAGTCATCTATCGGGTGGTGGTAGTGCTAGCCGTGGGGCTCCGGATAACAAGCGGGCAGGTTGGGTGAGGATCACATTTGCGGTGCCGCTTCCTGTGCTTAAAGACGGTATTTCCCGCATTGCTGCGGTATTGGGCCTGGAAGGGTAGGAAACGCCGTAGCTAAAGATGTTCTAGGAGAGACGGTAGGTATTAGATATGTAGGTACTTGGTTACGATCCTTGAGCGCGGGACGGGCCGCTATTAGACCCACACGCACGGTCCTAGCGTCTACTAGCTAACTCGTCTGCGCTAAAACACCGTTTCGCGTCTGCATCACTTCTGCAACTCCCGATGGCACTCTTGCGTCGCCAGGAGAACAGCAAGGCTTTCATTTACCTACTCTCGTTTCTCCGCCACAATTCAAAACTCAAGATGACCGACAGTTTCTTTAAGACAGATAAGTTACGGGGATTGATCGAGTAGCTAAGTCATGCATGTCAAGTCAGGTTCTCTATGTTTGTGCGATGCCGTTTCCTAGGCCTAGAGGACAACTTCAACCATGTAGTTCATAGAGGAGGGTGGGGAGTTGGTCCTCCTAAAGGTAAGTTCGGATCTCCCAACTTCCCGCAACAAACTTCAGCCGCTGCTATTCCGAGACGTTGTGTGTAGTGTTGTCACATAGTTAAGATATGCCAAAGGTCTTGGTCCTGATTAGGATCCATTGGAGAAGCATCGCTTTCTGGAGCGATTGAGCACCCGCGGAAGCAACAGAAAGCAGGGCCTAGAAGCCTTGTTCTCTGGAAGGATGAATGAACAAGGTCGACTTCAGGGACTCCCTGAGACCCTAGGAGAGTACTGTAAAGCTACTTAGACATAAGCTCTTGCTATATTTAAAAAGTTCAGATTTACTAGATTACTGGGTTTTCTTGTATATAGTTTAGTTATGCTTAAGCTAATTTGTTCCTGTAACTCAGTTGCTTTGAAAGCTTTTTTGTTGCTATTGCGCTCTCGCGTAAAATCTTACCCGTTGCTAGTGTTGGCGGATTTTATTCTGTGTATTTTAACGAGTATTTTTATACAACGAACGGCTGGCGTAGCCCGCTATAGCAAGGATGTACGTCCAGACTAAAAAGGGGGGTTCCCCAAGACATATAATAAGCGGCTATATGGTAGTACGGCATATGCACTGAGTTATATATGACGGACAATCACACGCTGCTATTAACAAATTGTCACGGAATAGTGGATACAACAAGGGTCCAGAGCATGCCAGGTCACTTGGGTAGCAAGTCACTTAGTACCCAAGAGCACCGATATAGGCCTGATATGCTCAGGCTGTCTATAAAAGCAGGTCAAAGGACCCTCGATCATGTAGATAGATTCTAGCTAGCAGGTTCAACTGAATACTACTCATGGTCCCGTATCGTCAGAGGCACTGGTCTCCTATTCCCACCAGATTTCCCCACACCTCCGTCAGACAAATTGAGTATTAGATCTTCCAAGAGGGTATTACAGTAGACTGCTCACCTAAGACCAAGACATACCATAGCAATTGAATGTCCGTGCTTTATATCATCTCAGGGATTGTGATCAACATATTTCTATAGCTACTGCACGGTCATAGTCGCAATCACAGTTTCTACCGCTTCAGATTTTCGAATTTTGGCGGCATATGCAACTGGTTTGCATGTGTCCTCACAGGCAGACGACTTTCAATGTGCTATTGGTTCATTATCAACCGTGGAGGAGTGGTTGTGGAGACGGTTCACACATGCGCTCCCTCATTAGAGCACTTTGCAAGCTATAGTAGCGATAGGATGTGGCGAGCTTGAAGACTACCTACCTACGTACTTAATTACACGTACCTACTCTTGCGTCACCGCAACAGGACTTACTCGGCAAGTTTCCGTCGCAGTATTACACACCTGTCCCATACCACATCCCATAGAGGCTCTCGTAGTCCATTGGTGCAAACTGCCTTTTGGAATGAAGTGTGCACCCACCCACGAAATCCAGACAGACCAAAGGACGATTACCCTTCCCGATGCGGACGTCGTTGGCGACATCAGACCAACGTTGCAATCAGGATAAGCACTAGCCATTTTTTATGATGACGGTGTATCGTTATAGGTAATGAGGCTCTGCTCACATTGTCACAGTTGCTCCGCACCAACCGTTTCGTAGCCTTGAAAAGAAGATTTGTTCCCAAGGATCCCTCAACCGGGGTGCGAAGTTTAACTTGTCAGGCCAGCTCCTTGAAACACAAGTAGCGGTGACGAATCTGTATGTTGGTAAGACGAGGATCGGCTGGGAAGAACACCCGCATCAGAGCCGACGTGAAGCATCCTGTTCATGCTGCACTGGCAACATGAAGGCGCTGTCGGTGGATACGGATCTTTCGAAGCGGTAAGTTATATAATATATTTAAGTAGGTCTCGTAGAATATAGAGGAAATCATTTTAACTCAGGTATCTCGAGATCTAGAATCATTACAAAGTGTCGGCATATATACTGCTCTAATCAGGTCGATCTGTCTTTTGATACAAAGCAAATCTCAATGAAATATAGTGAACCATATCAGGCTATGGGATCAACAAGGTATTATCATCTGATCCCGGATACTAGCTACACCATGCAAGTAGTGTATTATCATGTACCCTCAGGTAATATGAGAACACCCTTGTCATCGAGATGTGCGTAGGATCATTTGTTCGCGCCGACGTCAACTCCATGCCGTAATCTATAAAACGACGTATCCCTCTCAAGCACTAACAGATGCTAATTTACATACAGTCAGTCTATCTGTTTCATCCAACTTCCCACACAGCCAACTCATCTGCGTCCTTAACTTCACCACTACGGAGTAGTCTCTCAACATGATTGCAGAAACATACAGGCGACGTGCCTCCGTATTGGGATCTTATCGAAACACAATATCTGTCTGGATCAACGCCTTCACTTACCATTCTTATACTGCATATCTGTTCATTCGTAGCGATCTTCGAACACACGTCGCTCTCAACCTTCTGTTTGTAGTACTACATGCAGGCATAGCCCCCGAACTATCTCTGGGTCCTCGTCAGAGTATCCACCAACTGCTCACTTCATCGCCCGGAATCTTGCTATGGTCCTGGAGTAACCTCCTTCTTTTCAACATTCACAATCAGCGTCATACCGCGGCAATAGACGAAGACGCAATAAACAAACCCTGGAGGCCGCTCCCTTCTAAACGCCTGACCCCTCAGCAAGCGACTTGGGCCATGTATGCCATGTATCCCGTCACGCTATCTATCACTTTGACGTTCGGGGGCGCTTTCCCGTGCCTCTTCCACGCTGCTCTGAGTGTTTGGTATAATGAGTTCGGTGGAGACTCCACCCCTTGGACCAAAAACCTCCTGAACGGTTTTGGAATTGCTTCTTTCTTTGCAGGTCCACTAGAAGTAGCCAGTGGCCATTCGATATTTGCTGGGACGGGAAAGGCGGCGTGGTGGCTGCTCATCATCGCTTCCGCTATAGCTACAACAGTCCACTGTCAGGACTTCAGAGATGTGGAAGGGGATAGGGCAGCTGGAAGAGATACAGTCCCCTTGGTGATGGGAGACGTGAGCGCAAGAGCAATGGTAGTCGTCGGAACTATATTCTGGACTCACATATCGTGCTTGTTTTGGGAGTCCAGCTATACGGCAAGACTATCCGGCTGGGGTACCGCAACAATCATGTTACTGAATTTATTGGTTAGGAGACACAAAGACGGCGACGTGTCTCTCTGGAAGTTATACGCGTTCTGGCTTTTGGGGCTGTTCCTCATACCTGTATTTACCTACCTATGAAGCGCAAAGAGCTTCTTAAAGGTTTGCGGGCTGGCTTATTCTGCTATCTATGCTTATTTACTCATGATGGCGTCGAGTTAAACAAATAGAGGCGAGAAAATGGAGTGTACCGATCACACCCGAACATGATTCAAGGCTTAAAGGGGTAAAGTGTTACGCCTTAACTGCGAGGGCCGGATCAACGGGATAGGATGAGACAGTGCGTCAAAATCCACGGATTTCTATACGGCTTGGGTTGCTGCGGTCGTTGACTCTCTGCATTAGTTCTGTAGGATCCTCAAAGAATGGTTTCGATACGGCGACAAAGTCGTCGAGAGCCTCAATTCTGGACTCTATTCTAAGCGCTACTATAAGCGAATTGCCAGCTACTGATTTACAACTTCATATCCGGGGCTCGGCTCAAATCAAATGAGGCGCCATTACTGTACTGCACAGGCTGGAGAACATCCCAAATCGTTTCGAGCTTCTCCACGAGGGGTTTACGCAGTGCATATCGACTCAGCCGACTCGTTGAGAAACAATCCAAGGGACGCCCTATGAGCGCTAAAGAAAGCACCTTTAAAGTTGCGTAAACCTTTTGGGCCGCCATGGCTAGGCGTGCGAAAACACCTCGTATCCCGTAGGACAAAGGCTCTGAACCCTCCAGGGCAATATTTTCAAGAGACGGATTTCTGCTTGGCCCGTCATACTATCATTTGTCGACAGTGGGCGGTACTCGGCGATAGTCGAAAAGGCATTGTGAGACGCAGAGAAGGATTGCGATTTCTTGTTGTAGTTCGTTTGGAAGGTGGCGGCTTCTGTCAGATTTAACCACTAGACCATTGAGCCAAAAGCATTATGCGTTATTTGCTGTCACTCTGTACTAGCATATATTTAACAGCTTCAGCCTGACCTTGGAACGTCGCGGCGCCGCCGGCCAAGCTTTAGGTTGCTGCCAATCGTGATAGGGGTTGGCCCACGATGGCTTTTCGGGTAGCTGTCTTGGCGTACAAGCGGATAACCCCTTTACTGCGCCGGACTTTAGCAAGTGCAGATGACGTATCAAACATCTACCTAGGTATACTTACCAGATTATTGTAGGACTACACGAAGCGTACGGGTGCTCCGGGTGGCGCAAATGCCTCGTCGGGCTTGGGCGGCAGCCACGGCCAGAGGATATAGCGAATAAGAGCGCAAGAATCCGGTGGAGTACGGGAACAATTGCCCTGTAGTTGGTCCTTTTCGAACCCTTTTTTTACAAATACTTTGTGCACAATGAATGGACAGCTTCTAAGCCGAACTACATTACATATGAGATATCTTCTAAAGGTGGCTATGCCCAAGTCGCAATTTGAGTTATGACTAAGGGAAAAAATCAGTTATAATGTCTCAATTTCATCGCGTGTATCGGTTACGTGAGCCGCAGGCGCTACCGGGGACGCCATTTTCGGATCCCAACGCCTCCGGCCCTAACGTAGCCGCTAATACCCCAGCATCGGGCACCCCAGATCGATCTACTAGGCCGAACTTGTAACTTGAAACTAAACTGTACCTCCTAGCAAAGACAGTTGCTACCCATACGGCCTCTAAATGAAACCGAGAGGTTTTAGACTAGGGGCACCTAGGGTTCATCGCTGCACCCCAACCCCAGCTCAGAACAAGTGGTGCAAAAAGAGGGGAAGAAAAAAAAGACTCTCTAGTTTAACTCGAGACCTTTTTTGCGAGTCATAACAGGGTTATAATTTGGATATCATATATTGAGTATGAGTAGCTCAAAAAATGCCTTTGTTTTTTAACGTAAGGAAGAACGACTGGGATTTTATGTAGCAGGATAGAACTGATAGCACTTCTCAATTCCCTACCTCACTTTGATTGTCTATGATGCAACTTACCACCACGTGGCGTTGTTCATTTTGGCATAGGCGACTGCTTTGGTATCCATGTGTCTGGGAGCAAGTCCCTATTTGGTAGTCGGGGAGAACGCTACATGTAGGCAGTTCCTCATGTCGTCTTACATGGACACACGTGCGCGCTGCGTAGATTTGTACAGGCGAATTATTGAATTAGGTATCGATATAATTGCTACATGTAGATTAGCCCACTTATTCCAACATTTGACTCGTATTGGAACCATCCCCATCTCTCCGCTCTGGTCTCGTCTCTTGAGACCGATATTATCGTCGCTCGCCCATCTCTCACCATCCGCATTAATGTGTATATGATCCAGAAGCCCGCCGCCGCCGCCGCCGCCGCCAAATCCAATTCCGATTTCCCCGTGCCAGTCCGTACACGCGCCCATCCCTCATTTCATGTCATCATGTTGGGAACGAAAAACATCTCGCATAAACGACGAATGGATCATTCGGGGTGATCCATCCGCCCGGTTTCGCAACGTATCGTTTAGATTTCTAATCGCGCTTGACGCCTGCTCCCGACACGAGGTTGTTCACAATCTCGTTTCCCAGCTCGGCGACTATGAACATCGGGGCAACGAGCCAAGCACCGCTGCAGAGAACCACGTCAGCCCCGTCACTCCAGGATGTATTTCTTTTAACCGAGAAGGAGCCATCTCCTCTCTCATGTAAGGACATAGGGGGATGAGACTCACTTGGGGATAATCCACAGGAAGATCAAGTCCTGCACACTGTTGTGGCCAATGTTGTCGAAGCCCGAATAGTACTCGCAAAGCCCTAGAGGATCTCGCTGTTAGCCAGGCGCGTTTCTCTCTCCGCTCAGCTTTCGCCACGACATAACCGAATCTTGACCCGGACCGATCACCAAAACGCCCCCGAGAACAAAGGCCGGCAGGGCGGGACAAGCAAACAAACAAGGCACAAACTTACAATACAGCACCGTCTTGCTCAGCGTCATGATGGCGGCGGCAAACGCGATGAGGACGGCGATGGCGGCCTTGCGCCCGACGACGGCCTTCCTGCCGCCGAGGGCGGCGACGGGGGCGGCGTTGCGGTAGTACACGACGGCGTAGTAGATGTACATGAGGGTCTCGAAGACGTTCAGCAGGCCCTGGGCGCCGGTGAAGCCGTTGTTGGCGTTGAAGGCCTTCCACCCGTACACGTGGTCCACGTTGCCGTACAGCTCGTACGGCACCCACAGCGGCCAGTGCAGGTCGCCGCCCGGCATGGTCCGCGGCCGCAGCAGCACGTAGCCGCAATCCCAGATCACGAGGGGCACCGACACGGCGAGCCAGAAGAGCGTGAAGCTGCTCGGCGCGTGCGCGAACGTCGTGGCCGCCGAGGAGGAGCGTGTGGTTGCTGCCATGGCGTTTGTCTTGTTCGCGAGGGATCTGTTGGGTTTGGTCGTTCGCCCGTTCGTTGCTGGGATCTTCTCGTCCTTTTTATTCTCTTTCTCTCCTCTTCTTCCCTCTTCTTGCCTGTTATTAACTCCTTTCTCCGGTTGCTGTAGGTCGCTGACGCGAGTTCCACAGAAACGTCACACGGATGGATGGAACGGTCGACTTCTCTCGTGCCAAATTACACCGATTGGACTCTCGGCTTCTCTCGTATCGTCTTGGGTCAGTTTCACGTAGTAGAATGCGTTCCTAGTGGGAAACGTATGTATAGATGAGGGGCACTTGGTGTATTAAAAATCTTTGTAACAAGGAAAAGGGGACGGACTGAGGAAACGAGTTTGAGAGAATGTCTCGGGTGAAGCTCAAGCTTTATGGACCGTTTAAGGATGTGGAGAAAAAAAGCCGCCCACCAGCTCACCGGGTAGGTTAAAGGAAGTACACTCGCTTGCTACCTTATGATGAATATAGGTTTACTATACGGAGTATAGTACTTATTTACTAAGATCCCGACGATCTACCTACATGTACTTGGGGATGCACATGTCGATAGCTCGGCTGTGGATGCCCTACGCAAGATACCTAGTATAGTACGGGTCTTTGTAGGATGCAACAAATGCAACGACCCCTAGAATTCGACTCCCTACCTATGCTACCAACCTAAACCCCCCTAGGTTAGGGATCTGGCGCAAGGTTCTAAATACCTGGTTGTTTTATTTGATTCAACCCCGCCACCGTGTGTGTTGTTTCTTTGTAAACCACAATCGATTGAGCATGCGACATAGGAACAACCTGCTGGATTCAGCTACTATTCTGTCATGGTTCATGCATAGGTAACAAAAAAAAACTCCCTCGGCCGCATGCCCTTCCGGTTCGTGGCTAAGCCAGTTGATCATCATGCGATTTGAAATTTCCCCGTCTCTTGCGTTTCTCGCATTCCCGAGCTTCTGATTGGCCCGCGACGCCCTCGAGCGCGTCGTATTCGTATCGCGCTGTTCGGAGCTATGCTTGCGCTATTACAACCCCAACCAACAGGCAGCCGACGGCGACCCCGCCAAAATATAAATTGAAATTGTGTATCGCTGATAGGTAAGAGGTACAGCCCATAATTGATTTGTGGACGATTGAGGCAGTGTAAACACATCATGTCATGATATCGATGTGACTTGTGTCATGCTCACAATATCATCACCACAAGTATGAATGCACGTTGGTTGCTAGTCTTCACACCGTAGTAGATTGGAAGGTAGCAGGTACGAAACCAGGCTATTATTGTAGTAGTGTAGGCCGAGGCTAATCGGTCGCGCACCATTCATTGACTATGTACCGCGTTGAAGTTGGGGGTAACGTGACGACTGAATATGAGATGGCGAATACGATATGTTCAGCGCGATGACAAAGTTGACGTTGTCGTTGTCGCCTACGCCTCTTTACGCTGTCGCAGTTTGACTCAGCCCTCGGTATTTTGATGGGACATGGTTTTTGTAATCGGTTACATTATTATTTCGTATACTTCGTAGTTAGAGATCTATACTGCTCCGTGTCGTTGTGTAGTTGGTCGAGATCGCAGAAAAAGCAATGGCTGTAAAGCTACTCCTCTTCTTGAGAGAAAAAAAAAAAAAAGAAGAGTTAAAATCTAACTAGAGGCTCTGAGCGGTTGCTGACGCTTTAACTATGTTTGTACGCGCCTCTGAGTGATTCTACTAACAGATGTGCCTGCCCTCATTCTTTGACGTTCCTGACCGCGCTCTGGATCAACATCCGGATATACCACTTGTGCAGGAACATAATCTTAGGCGGGACGGAATGCGTCGCATCCTTGACCTTGGGGGCCCCGCTGCTGAACAATGCCGACTTGAAATGGAAGACGGCCTGTTCCTGCTCGGGGTCGATCTTGGCGCTCAGGAAGATGAGGCCGTCGGACTTGCGCAGGCCGGGGTCGAGAGGCGACCCGCCGCAGCGGACCACGATCTCCTTGCCCGAGTTCTCGACGACCTCGAAATGGTTGGAGAACCGCAGGCCCTTGGCAAATTTGGAGACGGCGAGCTCAGACGTGCTCCAGAGGTTGTCGTCGGTGCCCGGCGGCTTGTCATACCGTTCTTGGAGAAGGCTCTGGGCCTTGAAACCTAGGAGGCGTCAGCAAGTCGAGAGACGAGGGACTAAGACGGCCGCAAAATTGAGGAGGGGAAAAGGAGCCGGAGCGGGCAACGGAGATAGATCGCGCTGAGCGGCGATCCTAGCCGGGGAGACGTACCCCATCGGCTCCAAACGCCTCGGCAGAACTCGAGCGTGAGGGCCGTCTCGTCATTGCGCAGCTCCGGGCGGATCTTGCTAAGCGGCACGGCCTTGATCACGTCGTCCTTGAAGGAAGGATTCTCTCTCGGGTTGTACCGCCTCCACGTCTTGGTCTTGAACATCGCGTCGTCCTTGGTCAGGGGCACGAAGCTCGACGACCCCGCCAGATAGGCCATTGCCCCGCCGATGCTGGCCACGCCGATGCCAACGCCACCGAGGCCGACCAGCGCTGCTATCCTCAATAATCCCATTTCTGAGCGGTGTCCCGTGTGTATTTCTCGTGGTTACCGCCGTGAGAGAGGTTGGGCAGATTGGGCGAGTGAATGAGCGATGGAAGAGTCCCCGACTATGCTTGTACTCCGATAAGATCCGATACGGCCAACAGATACTAACCTAACTAAAATGGGGCGGCCACGGATCGGTGTTCAGCACCGGATTGCCACGGCGTAGCCTGGAAAATCACACGATCCCAGCTTCACCATTGCCCGGGGACGGACCATACAGGTGAGTAAGTGCCCACCTCTCCTGCAAACCCACGATTCGTTTTCAAACGGATTAAGGATTATGTAACAAATTTATTTGATACGACGCATATCGCGATTTTTACTTCACGCGGCTAGTTTCCTGATGACCCGCAACATTCTCCTTTCATGGCGGCTTGGCACCGACGTGGAACGATTAGCTCGATTGATTTGAGACTCATCAACCAAGACGTGTTCGACGCCGACCGACCGATCGCATGCATGCGCCTTGTATCATCTAGATGTAGAGCCGGTGCGACAAATGTCTTTGACAACCTGAACACCTATCACGGCAATTAAGTCTGAAGAAAACTCAGTACGAAGTATGAGGTCAATTGCTGCGTACGTTTGTTTTGTCTGTATGACTGCCGCCGCCGGCGTAAAATCCGCTCACAAGCAAGATGATCACATATTAAAACGGGCAGCAGTTCACAGGTTAATCTAGCACGCAAATATGACCGATAGTAAGTGAGCGAATCAAGATCGGTTGATTAATCGTGCAAGAAAAAGTGTAAGGAAAGAAGGAAGAAATCGCGGGCTCTGCCCATTCGCTTCGCTGGTCCTTTTACATATCCGCTGGGTGCAGTCACGTGATGGGACCCGTTCCAGCCGCTAATGGAAATTTGTTGGTATCTGTGTTTTGCTCCACACTCATTTTCTCTCTCTCTTCCTTTTCTCATCTGCATCAAATTCTTTCACTCCTCATCAATTCAGCATCGAGTCCACCTGTAAATATCTAAAGTGCAATTGTATAGCGAAACCGTCATGGCATAGCCAAAGCACAGGTAAGGCGGACTCGAGCTTCTCTTTTTTTCTCCGTTTTTTTCTTACTCCATGCTGTTTTCGCGAGTCGAATGCATCATGGCATTCCTACGATTTCGCCTTATTCAAGGCCACCCGTACCCTCCACACAATATCACCTTCCTGCGACTCTTCAGTGCGCGGGTAGTCAATTCTTTATTCATGATATCGTTCGTAGTGGAAGACTGAACAAGGGCCTAGACAGCCCGTCCAATCCACCCTGCTGTCGTAGATCTAGTGCGACAGCGGGACTATAGAGGACAAACATACTTGGTTCTCATTTATTCGTGGACATCTCTTCTGGAGATCATTTTCGTATCTACATACATGTCGTGGGGTATCCAAACGCCCTCCCCAGTTCATAATTCATCACATGAGCTGAAGTCAGCTCTTAGGTTCGTCGCCTCGTGTGCGACGACCTGTCCCATTCCTCATAGCCTCGCCCCAGCCCTTTAAGGGTTTCCAGGTGAGCCATCGTCCGTATTGATATCGAACTCGGGAATAAAAGTGGCACGGGCAGTGTTAAGATTCCCGGGAAAGGCCGAGTCCTTCAGCGCGAAGCCAGCAGAGCCAAAGTCGTAGGCCGACAGTTTATCGCGGAGGGACGTGCTCGGGAACCCATTCCACGAGACGAGGGGTCCGTAAAACCAGCTCCCAGTAGCATTCTCGATATTATCGTCGTCTGTATTGCCGAAACGGAAGGCGTGCGTGCTCAGGCCATCCTTGTGATAGACCATTTTCGGATGATTTCCGTCCCAGCGGACATCGGCTGCAGCCTTGACCTGGTAGCCTCCGTGCATTGACGCCGCTACATATTTGGCTATGCCGTCTTGCACCCAGACGACAATGTGTTCCCAGTCATTGCGGTGACCCGGGTCCAATGGGAAATTGGCCAGAGCGACACTGTCAAGATGAAGAGTCAGCGGTGGGTGTCAGGTCAGGTCTCGGGGATGGCACTTGATGCTTACTCTTTCTCGAAAAAATAATCGTAAACATAAGCGCACCAGCGATGATTACAGCGAGCCCGAGAATAGACGTTGTTGTTCTGCAGGTCGGACAGGTCGCGGCAGCTCGAGGAAAGCCCCGTGTTGTCGTGGCCAAGACCCGGGTTAATCGTGCCATCGGGGCCTATGGCAGGTGTATTGTAGCAGCTGTCCGTATCGAAATCCATTGCAGGCTGGAACCTAGATTCCGCCATGTTAGTAGCATTCGTCACCACCGACAGATCATCATTTTGTCTCACTTCAAGTCATTGCCGGTAGCCCTCTGAGGCAAAGCCTTAGGAGGGTCCCTAGTGACGAGCCTAAACGGTAGAGCATTGGTAGTAGTGGCCATGAGAAGCGCGAGGCCAGTGGCCTTAAAGCCCCATTGCGAAGGCATCTTGCTAATAACGCGTTTTTTTTTACTTAAATAATAAGTTATGGCGAGCCGTAGAGGGTCTTCGAGGCGTAAGAGAAACTTGACGATGGTATGTATCTATCTTCCACCATAATAAACGAGAACCCAAAGGGCCTTGTCTTTTATAGTTTTCTCACAAGCTCATGTCCGTCTATGGCCTCTCCGCACTTGCGAAACTTTCTCACGATCTTAAACCCCTGTTGCTCGGCAACTCTTAAGATGCCCCCCCGTTAAGCTTAAGTATTCGTAGACGAACCTAAACCTAATATGGAACAACCTCACAAGCTTCAGGAAATAGGGTAGATCTCTAGGCTAGAAACCGACCGCCTTACATAAGGACTCTCGCTGACAGTTCAGCTAACATGAACTGTACTCTTTCGATAAACCTTGCATTGCCTTCTTGTCAGCCACTCTTTATTTTAGACTTTCAAGTTTTGCTAGTGGCGCGTAAAGTTGTCTTTACCGAAGTAACTTACAGAACAGGCAAGAATTAAACAACTGAGTAGCCGTTGTCGAGCAGTCTCGATTAGGGTTAGGTTCATCTACAGAGCAGAGATTCGTCTAGGAATATTGAACCCAGGAGTTGGGATCTTAGAACAAATCGATCGCACGAAACGTGCTAGGATGTATTCGCAGGGCAGGTCGCTTTCCTACCCGCCTTCCTTCTTAGGTAACGCATAAAACCTCCCATCCTGCTCTTAGTAATTGTCGCCGTGCTGATACAACGCACTCACGCTGTCCAAGGGTCGGTATAATCGGCAGACGTTCACGAAAGGTAGGTCAGTAGGCAGGTGAGAGACCTAGCGTTCAAAGCAGGACCGAACGAACCGACCTATCGTCATTCAACGTGGTCAGCCTCACAGGTGGTTATTCGCGCCACGATCCAGGTAGCTTGCCTCGGACCAGCAGAGCCAAGAATGCGCTCTAATCTGTGGTGGGATGGCACGAACGAGCGTCCTTCCTTCTCCGATCATGCATTTACTCGTTCATTCATTTATCCCCCCATCCGCTGCATGAATGGAACAATAAGGTATGAGTGCCCATAGGGAGATAGTTAGTTCGGCCGAGATCTCTCCCTTGGCCCCTGGTTCCTGAATATCCATGATTAACACATGTAGGTCAGCAGAGATGGAATACGGAAATAGGCAATTAATTCAACACCACAGCTTCTACAAGGAGCTTAGCCACTCGCTAATGCGCTAAAACACCTAACCTAACCTAGGCAGGTTGAGGTGAATCCCCCTTCCCCTTCCGCGCCGCCCGCTCGACTCTGAGCGATCCGCGCGGTGAAGTCGGTAGGCAAGGCAAGGCAAGGCAAGGTAATGCCTCTCCGGAGATTTTTCCAGATCAAATCGAACGCCTGCCTGACGAAGGCGCCAACCACCACCCCACGTTACAACTTACCAGAGGACTAACTAGTTTGGATCTAAAATGCACCTCGCTCTGATCAATCCCCCGATCCGATTGGACCCCGGCTTTCACGTGCCGGCGTTAGCAACCGAGAGTCGGCAATTCATTCTGTCGAAGCAACGTCGCGTACCATGCATGCATGAACTGTAGCTTCGGCTCTTCGGTGGGTGTCAACGGCGCACGCTGATTTGTCGCTGCGATCCCCTTGTTCCTGTATGTACAAGTAGCATTGAGGGCGCTGTTCTTCGAGCTGTGTGTGGTAGGCGGTCGGCGTGATTGGTTAGTAAAATCTACGTGCAGATGATGCCAGCTGTTTTTTTGGTCAATACTACTACAGCATAACTATTTTAGGAGAGTATATTAAGTTGATAACTATCATGATGTCGACTGATCTGGAGTATGTAATCATGTTGCCTTTAAGACTCTTGATTCTCAGCAAAGCCTAACTCCGTTTGTGCTAATTATCAAGGCCAGGCAGCGGGTTGGGTGGGGGAGCAGGTGAGACGCAGAGGCAAGGGCCATTTACGAAACTCAATTACGGACAGCCCTTAATCATCCATAATTGAACCTCATTCAATCACGTACGACCATACCTTCCGGAGAACTCGGCATCCCGTCCGCTCTGCCCTAGATAAGCCGGTGAGGGCCAGATTAGTAGTTGGGTCGGTGACGACCAGCGAATCCCTGGTGTTGTACGTTTTTTTTTCTTTTTTTTTTTTCCCCCTCTCTCTCTCCCTCTTTCCCCCTTTTTCTTTCGTCTTTCAGTGGCGCTCTCGACGAATTCCCCTCGGTCAGCATACAAAGAATAACCTCCGCTTATCGACATTCATAGTCGCTTGTTTTCATCATATATGTAAGTCGTCAACATCCAGTGCTATCACCGGTAGACTCGCCGTGTGTAATGACCGAATCAATCCGCTATGGGAAAAAGGCCGTAAACTTCTGTTTGCTCCTTTTTATAGTTTTTTCTTTCCTCTTTTAGCAGAAGCATGTCCCATCGATTTCTGAGTACCTGCATCGGTAGCATAACAACATGTAACACGGCCTAAGCAGAGCCTAGGTCTAAAATCGATCGATAATTGTCCGCAGCATAATATCAATTCCTAGGGAAAATTGTTCTTGTTGCTGAAGATTGTTTTCCGCAGCCGACTAAAATCATAAGTATCTAGGTTCAGGGGAATGGGTTATTTTTCGTAGCCCTCCAGAGGGAACGCCTGCCGAGCTCCAGTCAAAGGCGGAAGATCATTAGTTTGGGGCGAAAAAGTCCATAGCACAGGTTTAGTGTAAGGGATCCATCCCATCTAGACATCTAGAAGCCAGCGCGTAGTTCGTGCCGATACTTTGGTACTTCAATCTACCCGAAACCAACGTTATCTGTACAGTGGCCGAAGAATTAGAATCTATGTAGGTGAAGGACAACTTTGACGGACGGGATTGGTGTATGGTCACAGGATTGGGGCCAATGCCTTAGTTATATTTCAGAACTTTCTCAGTGTGCAATGTGCATAGTGTATTCTTCGGTTTGATGCGCGCGATGCCCATGATAACTAAACCACCATCTTAGTTTTCAATTTCTGAGCATAATTTAGTTGGAATATGTAGAACTTCCCGCATACGACGTTTGATAACCTACGATCGTGACAGGGGACATAAGCAGAATGGTATGATAACAACAGATAACAAAAGTAAAATTTTCTCTTTCCTAATGAGCTTTTTAGAGTAAGGCAGAAGCAATCTCATTTCTCGCACTTATGCGAGTTTATCTTCTCACGGTTGAACGTCTAGATTGATGCTCGCCTTGGAGAAAGTTCTCAAGCTGTCAGTCCAAGCACCAAACCGGCGCTCCTCCCCTTCCAACTCCGCAAAAATAGCATCGCCATTCAGACAGAGCTCGCTAAAGAGGTACGGGCAGGCAGCTTGCCACATCGGAAATCGGTTAGCCGGATTTGTGGGAGCTTTCATGTGTTCATGGTCGGAACGGCTGCTAACAGACGTGCATAGGGGTTCGATTTAGGCAGCGGGTCATGTAAATTGTCTGGTAAGTTGTAAAGCGTAAGAATCACGACTACTAGTGAGAGGCCATCGGTGAGTAAATGTAACCCACCTACGTTTGACAGGTCTTCATTCTAGCAGGTGCCAAATCTCTACTTCATTTGTCACACTACCTGATCGAGGTATAGTTATAGCAGAAGTGAAATATAAAGAAGTACTCATACTTCGTAATATCGCAACCGTACTTTGTACCTCTTCGACTATAAACGGTTGGTTGAACGCCATATATTATAGCTAGTTTTTAAGGCAGTTGGAGTAGCGGGTGGAGTAGTAAATAAAACAGTTAACTAAGACATATCGATGGGAAGAACGGTGCGTTGAAAATATGCCGGGCGCACGAGCTTGGCTACGCCTAATTAATCACTTGAGGTTGAACTCTCGAGCAACGAGACTATATACAGACACACTCTTACGCTGATGCCTCTTTTCTTCCACTTTCACCGCTCACCTTCTGAGAATGAGACCCTCACATTCTCCCATATTAATCTTCTCTAAATACCACCGGCTGCCCGAGTTCAATAATATAAGTCTAGCCGGAACTCGGATCGAGCATTAATTTTTCAAACAGCGCAACAGAGCTGCAGATGTTCCCCCCTCGGAAAAAAAGGGTGAAGTGATGATCACCTTTCTTTTCTTTCTAAGGACCGTACCCGGAGGCAGCCAACTTCGCGACCTCACGCGCCGCAGCATGCTGGCCGGGGTCCCTCTGCACGATCTCGCCGAACCCCCTGGCCGTCTCTCGGATGCGATCGCCGGATTCGCCGCGCAAGAGGACCGCGGAGAAGGCGTCGCGGAGGCAGTCCGGCGTCCAGAAGGGGCTCGCGTCCCGGCAGCCCCAGACGCCGACCCCGATGTCCTGCGCCAGCTGCGCGAAGCTGTAGTGGTCCAGCCACTGCGGGAGGACTATCTGGGGTACTCCGGTGCTGAAGAGCGATAAGAATATACTCATGTCAGTTTGAATTTCCAGCTGCTGGCGCAAGTGAAGTGAGGTGAAGTAAACTGAAATGCCGTCGTTGGACGTAATAATTACTTACCCCAGCGCTTCCGAATAGCACCCCGCCCCGCCGTGGTGCACCGACGCGACGATGTTCCCCGTCTCCAGGAGCGAGACGGGCTGGATCTCTAGCCACGACTGGATTCTAAGGCGCCCTCCCTCGACGAAAGGGAGGAGGCGTGCCATGGACTCGTCACCCGCGGACTTGGCGCCCTCGACGCCGCCCTGGGACGGGGCCTTGGTAAACTTCCACAGGACCTGCAGGTCGGGCCGCGCGAGCAGCGTGTCGGCCATGGCGCGCGCCATGGCGTCCACCTGGGCGTCCGACCAGACGACCAGGCTGCCGAGGCTGACGAGCACGGTGGGCGCGCGGCCGAGCCACGCGGCGAGGTCCGGGTCCTGCTCCGCCGCGGGCGCCGGCGAGAGGATTATGGGCCCGACCAGCGTGACGTTCCGCGGGAGGACGTCGAGCGGCGTCGAGGCGCCCGGGAGAGCCTGCGTGAGCCAGGGCACGGCGTCGTTGCGGAGGCTGAACCAGCTGACGCGGTTCGTGAGGCCCTTCGACACCAGGTACTTCTGGACGGCGGTGTAGTGAGGCATGCGGAGCATGGCGTAGAAGTAGCGCATGTTGATGTAGAGGTTCTCTAATAGTCTGGTCCAGGGTACGGGGTATGGTATGCCGGAGCCCATGCTATATTATAATAATCAGTCTGATCTGGCGCTCGATGGCAGCGTAGATTAAGTAGGCAAGGATCGTTTAGGGGTTCCCTCGGTTGGATTATTGGAGATTACGTACACTGGATACTTCCATAGCCAACCTCCGTACGGCTGCTCGAGCGGGAACACCTCCATGGGGGTAAGAGGGGAGATGAAGGCATGAAGGCGGCTGCTGTTCCGCGCCGCGTCGATGGCGGGCCGCAAGAAGGCATCCAACACAACAAGCGAGGGGTCTACCTCGTCGATTAAGTCTATCACATATATTTAGATGCCATGGGGGCCTTAATTATACTCTATTTCAACATCATGCAAATCGTCTCTTACCTGAAAATATGTGGAAGAGGGTCATATGATCCTCTCCCGACCACGGTGAGACGTAGAGGGGCATATCCTGAGTGATCCAGTCGAGACCAGCGCGGCCGGGCGGGTGCACGACATTTCGCGGCGCTCTCGAGCTCCTCATCAAAGCCACCAGGAAGTTGATGTCAGGGATCTCGTGATAGAGGACGCCGCGCGCCGAGGGCTGCTTCTGGCGCGCTTGCTCGGAGATCCGCTCCAGCCTGGAAGCGATCGAAGGGAAGGACGCGTAGTGCACCTCCACCTCGGGATGCCGCTCGAGAAGAGTGTATGCCGTCGCCGCGAAGACATTGGAGAGCCCGTGCTCGCAGTTTGTCAGGAATAGGATGGTGTTGTTGCGTCCCTGCCGGATGGTCACGATCTCCGGCACGGACGGCGCCGTCAACTGACTAGCGAGGAGCGCCAACGCCGCGATGGCTACGGCGGCGCCGAGGAATACGCGTCTGAACATGATGATATTGAATCATGGTAATTATCTCTTCGTTTTCCTCGCGGAAAAGAGGGGTTTTCCTTTGGGATTGCTCGGCGGGGGGGTCTCGCATAGCGAGCGGTCAGCTTATGGTGGGTAATATTTCTTGGGGGCGGAGACTTCGAGTCCCAATCGTGCTTCTAACAAGCCTAGATAAGTAGCTGAAGACATTTCTATATGTCGATCTCCAATGGAACCCTTGGGATAAGCCGGTGCCTTCCCGGGGTGTCGTCTTGTGCGTGAGAAGATAAGGCATGGATACGCCAACTGATATTCTACATGGAGCGGTGTACTATGGTTATCGACGCGAATAGGACATTTCGAAATGACCACACGTTGAATATAGCTCTCTTTTATAACGCATGCCAAGATCGAAATAGCTAGTTATATATCCCATTATTTTCGATAGGATTCCTATAGTTTAATTTAAATAAATAGGACTTTTTATTTAGGAAATTTCCTTCTATAATATTACTTCGCTTTCCGAGGTGCAAGGCGATGCTTTTTAACCAGAGCGCATTCATAAGTACACCTGCCTAGCTTCAACTTTCAACCATTTACATGTATGCTAGACTAGGTTACCTCACTCGATACTCGTGAAACATATTTCATTATAATAATTTCGAAACGACATCCAGACTCTGCCATTCAGCAGCAACCCGGTACGTTGGGTTGCGGACTGCATAAATGTTACTAATGACTTAATGCCAGAGCAATTTAATTTACTCGCTGTGCATTTTTCTATAGAAAATGCGCCTGAGCTTCTCTTGTATTTTGTATATGCCTAGAAGTACAGGCAAAGAGAGCGCGCTGCGCTTCGTTTGCGATGATAAATGAAAATGCGCCAATGCTTCTGTAGATAAGTGCCCCATAAAAACAATACAAACTGACCAATAAAAGGGTATCGTGACGTGTACGCAAATACATAAAATGATTACACATGATTGTAGCCTTACCAAATCACATCTTACTTCCCTTCTCCGCCGACATCGACGACGCCGTCTGCTTGGCGGCGTCCGTCTCCGTCGGCGGTTCTCGAACCCACTCGAAAATGCGCCTCCAGACCATCTCTCCGTCGTGGGGCGTGCTCATCAGCATCAGCAGACGGGCCCAGGCCTTCTCGTCACTCAGGGCGTCGAAGCCGAACCATCGGGCCGAGTCATGTAGCCGCAGTCTAGCTGTCTCTTCATCTTTCTCAGGGTGACCCTGAAATGTGAGGACGGCGTTGGAGTCGCTCAGAAAGCACTGGTTGTCGTGAGCGAGTGCTGTAAATCCATGCGGCATGACGGCAACCTCGCGACGATGATGTTGTTGCAGCTTAAAAGATCCCAAAGCCGCTGCATCGGGGAAGAACCGCCGTCCATGGCTTGTCAAGTCCACGGATGCAACTCCCATCTGCGACTGTGTTAGTCTGGGCAGCTCTCCTTCTCCGTACTTTCTCGTCATCTTATCTGCCCTTCTCTCGCACCGACGAGTCTCGGCACTGCAAGGACAGTCGAGGCAGTGTGATTGCACTGAACCGCGGTATACGACCCAGAGAGAGCAAGAGGATGAGAAAGGGGGTGTTCTACTCACCTCAGGGATAGCCGCATCCACGACTTTTCCGCCAAACACGCTACTGATGGTCTGATGGCCCCAGCAGATGCCCAAGAGCTTCGTGTGCGGATAGTCTCGCACCAGCCGGCGCACGAACTCGTGAACCTCGAGGATCCAGGGATGTCGCTTGCGCGGGTCGACGTTGCTGCCGCCGAGCACGATGAGGTGGAAGTAGTCCGGATCCGGAAAGTCGCCAGGGCGGTTGGCGGGCTCGTAGAAGGCGAGCTGCGCGTCTGGCGCCACGGCGCCGATCGTGCGCTGGTACGACCCGCGGATCGCCGGTAGGAAGCGGGATCGGTACGAGTTGAGCAGGATGGCGATGCGGAGGGGTCCAGCCTCTGGCACGTGCTGCGCTTTGGATACCGATGCCGGTGCTGGGCGGTGCGGGAAACTCTCCGCGGTCGCGTCCGGACTGAGCCCATCGTCTGGCTTTAGATTTGGCGACGGCATTGGCTTGCTAGGCGAGGTGGGCGCATGCAGGGAACTGGATGCTGTGGTCCCGGCCATGACGAAATCGTGAGGGGATGATGGCCGAGGAGACGAGTACGAAATAGCGAGAAAGGCGATGGGGTGTGTAACATGTTCCAGTATCTGATTGCCGGGCAACAGGTTGCTGCAATAATACTGTCTGTTGAAGACAGTGTCGGGTCTGGAATGCGCTGTTGAAGGCCTTAGAAACAAGGATACCCCAACTCGACTTTTTGATGAGAATGAGACAAGAAAGGGAGGAGATAAAGTGGTAGGTTAGGTAGGCTGTTAGAGAATTAGTCGTACGAGGTACCTACAGCTTTTTGCAAGTGAAAACAGACAAGGATCCCAGGTCATGCAGCTGCATCCTGAAGTTTGCAGCTGGCGGAGCACTCGCTAGCTTGTCCATCCGCCATGGTGCAGAAGTGCCGTACAGACCTGTCGGTACCTGGGCAACTGACCAATGGCCGGATGCATGGACTTTACTTGGTAGCAGCCTGGAGGTGCTTTGCAGGCTGGCGCGCTATGCCTTAGCGCCCGTTGCTAGGGCAGTGCCTGAGTACCTAGGTGCTGAAAGTATATAAGTCAGCACACTAAATTTGAATAACCTCAACTCCACGCCGCCGCGGGCCACGGATACCGTTGCCGTTGCGCTAGGGAAGTACCTGCACCGATCTGGCTCTTGACGTAACTTGTCTCAGCATCGACGAGTTACCGCCACACTGGCAGCGGGCATGGGTTCTCAAGTACAACATTATCAACTTTATGCACAACTACGAATATACATGCAGGTAGTAGGGATATGGCAAGGTTACATGTACATACCTTGCACGGATTACTAAGTTGAGACGGCTGAAAGTACTGCCGTCTGAACCATTTGAGGAGAGGTTATTACGGAATAAGGGTATGACCAGATTGGATGGTCTCAAGAGTTTGCATCTAATTAATCTTTCTTGGATTTTTTATCCCTAATTAAACAATCCCGTCTTGTTGAAAAATTATGAGTGGTGGCGAGTCACGGCGTTTGTGAGTCCCCAGGTCGCAGAGGCGGCGTTCGAGAGCCATCCCTCCCTCTATATTCCCGAACAGTGCTGATAATGTTCCAAGGAGACGTTACATGCATGCTCAGCTTGTAGAAGTGTAAGCCATCAAGGTGTTTGATGGCTGTGGTCATCAGATGGCGTTCGTGAAGAGAAGAAGAAAAAAAGGGGGAGAGAGGGGGGAGGGATGGGATAAGTTTACTCTTCGGCAAATCGAGGTTGGACGATCGACACAGCGTGGGAAGCTGACCGACAATATACTTCTTTCCTTTTGCTATGATAATGAGAACCTGTTTGCCTCGAGCTATTGTCGCCTGGCTTGTGGTTGCATCAATAGCTCCTATTCCCCTCTCACCGAAGCATCTCGGCAACGAGCAAAGAGTCCATCGAGGGCTTTTGTGTGCGGTGCATATTGGTGATGTTTAGAGAACAAGGGTATTATTGTTGCCGCCAGGCAAAAAGAAAAATGGGAAAAAAATTGACGAAGGCTTTCCCACTGCTCCTGGAACGACCGCAGATATCCCCTATTGGCTGACGAAGTTCCTTCAGCAGGAGGAAGTACAGATTAGGAGGGGTTACACGGCGTTTCCTAACTGCCATATTAGTCTGACGTCTCACAAACGAGTGATGGGAACGAAAAGGAGGGGGCTTACGAGATGGCCGGACGAGATGGCCGGAGCTTGGGTGTATCCGTTAATTATGCTAGCTGTCTGCGGTTCTATTTTTTTTCTTCGCCTGTCAGCCTTCAAGTTTGTATTCCGGGTATTTCGCCAAAAGAATGCACTACTTCCTATGGATATTATGTAGGTACCTTGAGTGACATGGCTGTTGGCAGATCCCATCTACCTACTGATATGCACGTCAGAAGCGTTGCATCGCGTGGCCACCGTGGATGTCCCCGAACGCATATCACCAACCCGGTTCGTGGGGAAGAGAGAGGAACTGTTCCGAGGATCCATAACACAATTCCTACTATTGTACTGGTTCGTTTAGGCCAACTAAACTCGGATATCGTGGATACCGTCGAGCGCTGCTGCTAGAGATGCAGAAACGGTTGAGCATGGGAAACAGCCTTGCACATGACTGATGTATCTACGGGCTAATACGTAGCATGGAGAGCCTTGGGCTGAGGAGAATGTTTGCAATATGCAAGAGGGGTTGTGTCTTGGGCGCCAGGGTCACCCGGCTTTGGTCAATGGATGACCCACACATGCCTGGATGCACATGATTTTCCTGCAAGTAATCCCCTGGCTACAGCCTAAGGGAGTGTCTCCTGTTGGCTGAGACCGTCGACTTGTAGACTCCATGACGTACATGCAGCGGTGTCTGTAAGCGGTTAACCCCCCTAAGAAGATGGCCCATGGTCGATTGACATATCGTCCGCCACTAGGAAACCCAGCTGATTTCCCTCGTTTGAGAGCATATATTGACCTATTATATCCAGAGACTAGATATGCATGTGCATTATTTGATGGAAATATCGAGATGCTTTTTTAAAGCCATCTAGCTTGACAAAAGCTGACTGAAGAGGGAATATCTTGATGCATACGTAGGGGTGGGGGGGTGGGGGGTCAAGATGAAGCCACCCCTTTCCTAGGCTCATCGTGCCACATAAAGAGAGATCTTGGAATCCTACCCCGGTTATCGATCGAAATTTTTGGGCGATGGAGATCTCGACAGGGATCACAAAATCGGGTTGGGTCGTATTCCTCGACGGCAAGCCGTTGGCTCGTGGGGTTGAGGTGTGAGGCTGGTATATGCAGAAGACCGCTATCTCGGGCACTAGTCGTGTCTAGCTGTTACAGCTTGCCTTTTGATTTAACTTGGTTAAAAGCTGGTAGGGAAGCTGGAAGAGAGCTCGATTCGGTAGTCTAGGCCAACGGCTGGCGCGGTAAGCGGATTGGGCTACCGGCGTATATAGGGAAGCGAGAGGGTGGTCGGGTTTGGGTTGAGCATACTAACAAGCCACTTCTGTATGGCTGCCGTTATCTAAGCACTACCTGCGTACGAGACGCCCACTGGCTGCCACTAATTACAGTGCTTGAACCACAGGAATTGCCTTTGCGGCATCGATGCGTGCGAACAGTTTGCCGGTGCGTGTGAGTCTCTCTACATATCTTTCCGCAGTATTAATATGCATGTGACATGAGAGCCGCACTAAGCTTGCGTACAGGGGACGCCCCCGGGCTTTTCCCTACGACCTTTCACAGTGCTTCTCTGGATATGGAACTACCGAGTCGGGGGAGAGGCCTCGATGCGCCGGCGATCGTTTTAGGTAGTTGCTTTTACGGTTTCGAGACGGGCTTGCTTCAGCCTTCCCGAGCCTCTCCACTTTCATTCCTGTTTCTCCACACAATTTGACGGTGCCGAAATGTCCTAAGCATGGCACCTAATCCAGCTAGACGCCAGCGAGGTCGTTATGAGGAGGGTGATGGAGGGAAGAGGACGCCACTGGCAATATCAGTGACTGGACTTCCCTCTCGAGGTCTGTCGGAGCTGACCTGTGTATCTCATTTTCACCCTTTGGAATCTCAACCATGTTTTAGCCTCGTTGGCTCTCGCTGTTGTTAATATTCTTTGGCGGTTTGAAAGTAATCCCTACGTACCAGCCGACAAAGACTTGACTTCAGCCCAAGCTGATACCTAGAGAAGTACTTGCTGTCGGCCACAAACGCGACAGCCTCTACGGTCAGTGCGAGCAATCTGGCAGAGAGCTGGCCAGCCGTCTTGGTCGCCGACACCGATTACCTAGCGAACTAGTTCCTGTCGTTCTGACAGGAGAGCAGTTTTGGCTGCGGTTCTTGAGACATCTTCGGGAGGTCGCACGACACTGCATCATCAAGAACGTAGGTTCCTGACCGCTACGTCTCTCCTGCAAGTATACCCAACACTCCTACCAGCAGCGCATTTTAAGCGGGGTTGTCAACGACATCCGGTGGCCACACACCTGGGGAGAAGGCTGATAGAAGCGGCGGTGAACGTTGGGCGTAGAGGACGACACTTCAGCAGATTAAGACAGCTGTGAAATATGCTTGATATGAGGCCAACACAACCTCCCTTCGTCCAGCCAGTCTGGCCTGTCCGTCGCGATTGTCTACCGGGCAAGTCTCACCTCCAACGACATTGCAGAGGAGACTGGCTTCCGTTCTTCCAGGACAGGCCAATAGACCCATATGGATACCATATTGACCAGAACTCCCACAACCCCGTCTTTCAGCGAGTCTTGCAGCAAGTCATGGACAACCAAAGCCTGTACCAACAAAGTATCGATAGTGGCGACGAGGCCTGTTCAGTAAGGACCCCTTTCTATCCCCTAGTATGCGGGCGTGTGTGGAGCAGACTCATGCTGACATTCATCTCGACAGCTCAACTACTTTGCTGAAAGCTTTGTTGAAAGCTACCCTATGCCTGGTGCGGGCATGCAAAATGTCAGAAGTCAAACGACCGATCAGCCTGTCTCAGTTGCAAATTGCGGGAGGGACGTTGGTCCGAGTCATCCCCCATACAGTAACAAAGCGGTCCCAGGAAATGAGCATATGGTGTTCTCAAACCACCCCACCGCAAACGCCTACACACACAACTTGGCTGATAACTTCGACGACCAGCAGCCGTTTCAGTACCCTTCTTACAACCCCGACGGTCTTTGTAATTCAAATTCCGGTGTTGGGCTCCAGCACAGATTGCCTTCTTCAGTTAATATGTACCCCCATTATCCTGTATTTGCAGAACCCTTTGAATACGCCGATGTCAGCCCAGCTACGTTTCATAGCAGTTTATCATCTTCAGCCGGCTCCTCGATGGCCTCCGAGAGGATGGCGTTGATGACGCTCGAGCCTTGCCCCCAACATGACAATATGGTGGCCGTGGACTTCAGAACTACGCATCCCGCATCACCCACAAGCCCTCAGGGGCAAAACTGGGGAGCACCCTGCCCTGCCACAATATCTCCCAAATTGTTGCGAATCAACCCGTCCCCGACGCTGACGTCCTCTTCCGAGTCAACCCAGACGGGCATTCCAGCAACCGGCGGCGACTTGGACTTCGAGTCGTCTGCATGGGACCGGCACGAGGCCCGCAACCCTCTTCCTATGAAGCGCTCGAATCATAAGTCTCGCAAAGAGTTGCCAACAAAATCCGCCAAGTCTCGACTACCATCATCGTCGTTACCTCGTGGATTGGTAGCTTCAAAGGGCAAGAGTAAATCACCTGTACACCAGCATAGTCCTCACTCAGCGCTGCGGTGCCTGACGGAACCCGCTCCCACAAAACTGGCCCCCAGGGATCATTCCGTGGCGGAGACTGATGGACTGATGGAGACAACCCAGGTCGGTTCTGCTGACGTGGAACGTGATGCGAAAAATCGCTTCTTGGTGGAGTCCAAGCTTTCAGGTATGACATACCGCGAGATCCGCCTCCAGGGGGGGTTTACCGAGGCCGAATCAACTCTGCGCGGACGCTTCCGAACCTTAACGAAGAGCAAAGACCAGCGCGTGAGGAAACCTGAATGGCAGGACAAGGATGTAAGTTATCCCTGGCGCATAGAGCCAGATAGGAGCTGTACTCGATCGTACTTCCACGCTGGAATCTGCCCCGACTAATCAACCTGTGACGCGGACAGATTCGCTTGCTCAAGAAAGCTGTGCGAAAGCTTACCAAAGACGACTATGCCTCGGCCAAGGTGCCATGGAAGCAAGTCGCCGCGTACATATATGAGCATGATGGCTCATACCATTTTGGCAACGCGACATGCCGGAAGAAGTGGGATGAACTAATCGAGCAGGGGGCGACAGGGCTTTCTTGACTGACTGGAACCTGTTTTGCAGGTGTGGGATGCCGAGAGATAGGGCAGAATGAAGATGCTACGAGGCGCGTATGTGTAAGATAAAGCGAGTGACCACAATGGAACCAGACCGGAGTTTGTAATGGGGGACTGGGGCATACGTGGTGATTTACCTACAATGAAAAGGTCCAAGTGTATTAGTTTTAGTTTAGTACGTAGATAGCAGGCTCTGACCTCACGGTCTAGTAATTGGCGTTGTATTTGCTTTGAGGCTTCTCATTCATCTCCGTTGGCGTTTTTATTGGCGGTACGCCGATCTCTCTCAACACATCAAACAGAACCGTGCTACTCGTTCTCAAGGCATCCCACTCGACCTGGTTTTTGACGAGTGCTGTACCAGCTAGCACTGTTCCGTTGAGGGCCACACGGCCGATTTCATTTCCACTATCATCTTTGACCTGGGCACTCTCTGCGGTCCGCGGGCAGAGAGCCATACAAGAGGCTGTCATGGCAAAGTTGTAGCTTATTTGCGCCTCGCCTTCCTCGACGGCGTCTACATTCGCCGTGGCAGCACGAACCGCGCGCTTATACAGCGACAAGTAGGCAAGATGTCTCTGCTCGGGATTCATCTCTGCCTTGATGGGCGCCGTGGAGATGGTAAAAGGCAGTGTCGTTTCTCTCCCACATACTTTATCTGCAAGTATATCCCATTCACTTCCGTTTTCGGCAGTCTTCAAATCATATGCCATACGTTCCACAGGTAGCAGCTGGAGGTGTCGATGCGGTTGGCTCGCACCCGAGTGGGCTCCGGAGTTGAAGAAGACAAATAACCCTTGGCCTGCGCTGCGGTAGGCTTGGACACAAGCATATGCCGCATCGATATCCTCTCTCTCAAGAAGATGCGTCTGGGGTTTGAAATCCCTGGTCGCCAGGATGAAATGTTCTGGCACAATGGCAAACTTGTTCAGAACCAGTCTATGGGAGGGTGGAAGCGGTGCGATGAGTAGAGCGGGAGAGGGGTTTTCGAAGGGGTTGAAGGGTCTCGCGTTCGGCTCTACAGGTTTCGGCGGCTTAGGTTTTTGAGCGAGAGAAGGCGAGTAGCGGAGCTGGAACTGATCATGAACCGTTAGACCTTGCTAGCTGCACTTCCGGCCCACACCCCCGGCCTCGTCATTGTGTTGCACCTACAGCGAGAGATCCTATCGTCAGAATCGTGACTTGCGTTGGATAGTAGATTAGATCACCACTGGCTTGGGCTTTCACAAAGGCCTCTTTGACCAACACCGGGAGATTTGGAGGAACAATTGGAGGTGACATGTTTACTGCGGTCATTTTATAGGTCTCATGAGTGGTGGTACGATCGGCACCCCAATATTATGATGTCTTTGCAGCCCGTCGTCTGTCATCTTGTTGTTGTATTTGGAGAGCTTTAAATGCAGATGAGATAGCCAGGAGCCGGAGTCTTCCATGGGCGATTGCCGGCTGACGCCAGGTGAAGCCGGCTGACTCAACTTACGCTAGTGTCCACATAATCTCTTGTAACGCAGGTACATGTAGCGATGCACTTTCCGCAAGTCTGAGTCTGACCACTATAATCGCGTTGGTAATCGTCAATTCAAATACTCAGGGTAAGTACCTTATTCGTGTGCTTGTGTGGGAACTGTGACTGATTTTCCACTCTTGCGCCAGTCTTGAAGAACGGGCAGCTGCTGTCGCATGTACATACACACCTATTAATATACCGTACTGGGGTAGATAAGACGTACTAACGTACAAAGATCGAATGCTGTCAAGTACACTGGCGCAAATAGACCCAGATTGCTACTGCCGAAATTCGGTTTCGCATTGCCATGTGGTCGCACGTGGGCGACGTTGATTTATTTCGCTAACTTTGTCTCAGCGCTACTGGTCTGATGTCTTTGTTTCATGCCCACTGGCCATCAGAAGCTGGTTGGCTCCGATGAGGCTCGCACCCTTGATGAACATTGCCTGCCACACTACCACACCGCCCGGTTTGGTGAACAATACGTTGAAAGCTGGGCGGGCTGGCTGACTACTGTGGAGATAAAGCCTGCTCCAGCAATGGCGCAAGACGGGACATCGTGGGAAATGAAGTGTTCAGCGAATGTCTATCATGTCATCGGAACAGTGATCGGAAGAAGCACAACCTGGTTCTAGATGGTACCTAGCACAGGCGCACAGCATGAATACCTAACACCGAGATCAGACTGCCGAGATGATACCCTCGCTGACGCCCTACCTTGGAACCACATATAAAACTAGATAAGGCTCACAACTTGATATCCTGTCTGTGGTCGCACGACAATAGTACCCTCTATCTTCAGCGGGTTTAAAAAAAAAACCGGCTACGAATACGTGCTGCATTACAAAGTACACAGCTAGAAGATAATAGATATAGTAATGCTACAAGACAAGTCAAAATGAACTGGAAGCAGATTCTGGGGATGAGGCAATATATTATCAACCTACCTACATAGGGTACATACATGTCCTTACCGATGTCGTACTTGCTAGTAAGTACCTCTTGTATCTAAGTACCCTACTGCATGAACATATGTACCGTACAATGTATATCAAAGCGATCTCAATCTAATTGAACGTCTTTGAAACACTCCCTTTTTCTACTTAGGTAAGCTCCAGTAGGTTTAGTGTTTCCCTAAATTCTGCAATGACAAGTCGGGTTCAATACGAATTCTCGTGAAAGCTGTACCAGTGTACAGCAGATGTAGGAACAGGACTCGGGATATATCCTGTCCAGGGGCTGTTTAATCCGATTAGCTATCCGTGAGTGATCAGATCTACATACCTAATATGATATTAGTATCTAGATAGGTAGCTTCTCTGTATTAGATGCATGTAAACCTATCGACTGATCACTTACATATATGCCTACTTACTTCTAACACTCACGTAGTTAGGTATACTATGTAGTGTATTCATATCCAGTGATGTTGGTGTAAATACATATACCAGTAGGCAGGCATATGATGTCATGTGGGTGTGGCCGTCGGACGACGGTAGGAAGAGCATTCCTCTGCTTGGTTGCTACCTCAAACCTCACGTGTATTGTACCTTGGTACCGGTTAGGCGGTTGGCGCACCATTGGCTCATTGCACGCCACATGCCCCTGGATTGAAATGCAGGTGGTAGGTACCTACTTCCACACCATAACGGGTACTACCTTAGTAGGTCCCATCCCGGCGTAGGGTGTGAGTTGACAGCCAATCGAATTCCGTATTGGGAAATTTCCCAACACGTCATAGGCCGATCTTCTAAATCTAGTGGTCGGGACAGGGGAAATTGGGCGGCAGAGGAGCGCTAACAACAATGCGAGCCCTGCAAGTCCCTAGGTTCCTGGGAGCGATGATGGCCTACCGTCGGAATAAATAATAAAATGAGATGGCTAGATAGCATTACACCGGAAGGCAAATACAACATTTGTGTGAGCTCGAGCTCGGATTGTCATTCCCAGGTAATAGATCACCACAGGGATTGTTGTTGCTAGGTGAGATGAGGGGCTGTATAAAACGAATTGAATGCAAGTGCACTCAACATGCGTGGTGATTGCCTCGTTTCTTTTTTATTTTCTTGCCAATCAATACCTTCTTACCTAGAGCTCGGTTTCAGAGTTGTCCATGACGACACCTCCCACTTTGACCTGTTGACCTGACCTGTCTTCGCGCATTCAACGCACGACAACAAAAACAATATCACTACCACTACCACTACCTCTACCTCTACCAGTACACCATATCCGGGTTTACGTTATCCTGTCGTCTAGACACGTTCGCTTTTCCTTCTTGGTCACTCTCTTGGCCTCTCGCATCTTCATCTCGTTGTTTCACCTACTTCAACAACAACCACCTGGACAGACCTATACCTATACCTACATTCGTAACAGCACTCCTACATCCCTTCGTTACCCTAGGTATCTCTTCACCATATCCCTTCTGTCCCTGGATGCGCAAATCCACCGCCGGCAACTCGATCTTGATTGACAGCGGCAAGGTACCCTTGTCTTCGGCCATTGTGGGTGGTTCGGTCCCAACAAGGATAAGTCCATACCTACAAAGACTGTAAGCGCCCTCCCCACATCGTTTTGCATCTCTTCTCGTTTGTTTCAAGGCCCTTCTCCCAATCACAAACAAGATGCGTGATGCACGAACCGCCAGAGCGATTCTTTGTCGCTCCGCTCTTGTCTTCCTTCATTTGCCGCCTTGCTGGCAATTCCTTGCACAAGCCCCGCAGCCCGTTCACCCTCGAGAAATGACAATGGCCGACTCCAGATTGATTGGCTACAAATAAAGAAAACATATTTGATTCAGCTGTTCTGAAACTATTACTTCTTTCTGCCCACCTGTCTACATATTCTTCCTCACTCACCATCTTATTTCCCGTTTTACTTTATTCTTCACACTCCTTCTATTACATTCGCAACACTTGAATTATTCCCCCCCACATCGATTACTCGGTGTCTTTCATTCCACTTCGCCTTCACGCATGCGTGATTATTATTAGGCAAACGACCATACTAATCAGCTGTATAGCGTCCGGTCATTACTACCTTCGTTTCCGTATTGATACTCTAGTTAGCTGGTTCTAACGTCAAGATGGGTCTTTTCAAGATCCTCGCAACGTCTGTAGCGGTGCTACAGCTTGCCAATCAAGGGCTCGCCGCCGCTCCCGGTAGTGCGCTGCAGCATCGAGAGGATGGAGTCGCTTCTCAATACTGGTTCTCAACAATTAAGCGCCAAGGAGTTGCTGCTTTCGCATCCGATCCCGCCTATAAGGTGTACCGCAATGTTAAAGACTATGGTGCGAAAGGAGACGGTACAACGGACGACACGGATGCCATCAATAAGGCTATCACAGATGGTCCCGGCCGTTGTATCGACAAGTGCGACTCTCGCACCACTCATCCCGCCATTGTCTTCTTCCCTTCGGGTACCTACCTGGTCAAAAAGCCCATAGTCCAGACCTACTACACTCAATTCGTGGGCGATGCCCATAATATACCGACCATCAAGGGGTCTGCCGATTTCTCTGGTATGGGCGTGATCGATGCAAACCCATACGTGTACGGCTCAGCCCAGGACCCACCTCCGAACTGGTACATCAATCAGAACAACTTCTTCCGCCAGATTCGCAACTTCATCATCGATATGACGGATATGCCGACTGGTCTTGGCAAAGCGACCGCTGGTATACACTGGCAGGTGGCCCAGGCCACAAGTTTACAGAACATTGTCTTCAACATGAATCCTGCCAGCGCCGACAATTATCAGAAGGGCCTCTTCATTGAAAATGGATCTGGAGGCTTTATGACAGACTTGACATTCAATGGAGGAGGCATCGGTGCTGATATTGGCAGCCAGCAGTACACCACTCGCAACCTGACCTTCAACAACTGCAATACGGCTATTCACATGATCTGGGACTGGGTCTGGTTGATGCAAGGAGTCACCATCAATGGCGGCCAAGTAGGTATCAACATGACTAGTGATGACTACGATTCCATCAAGGTCGGATCATTGCTCCTTCTCGACAGTACGATTTCGAATGTACCCGTCGGTATTAGCACTCTCTACAAGCCAGGCACCGAATATACCAACAATACCCTCATTCTAGACAATGTAGACATGAGCAAAGGTGTTCCAGTTGCCATCCAGTACGCAAGAGACGGGAGCTCATTGCTGGAGGGGAACAAGGTCATAGGCGGTTGGGTCCAGGGCCGAGATTACAGCATTGGAGCGGGCAAAGCCGTCCAGAAGGCTCAGAATAAGATCAAGAAGCCCGATGCCCTTCTCGCTAGCGACGGAAAGGTTTTCACACGTACCAAGCCTCAGTACGAGAATGTCCCATCCAGCGGCTTCATCAGTGTCAAATCAGCTGGTGCTGTAGGAGACGGCAAAACAGACGATACCGCCGCAATCCAGAAAGTCTTTAACAGTGTTAAGGACGGCCAAGTTGTATACTTCGATCACGGTGCATACGTCATCTCTGATACTGTCCATGTTCCCAAGAACATCAGGATCACTGGTGAGATGTGGCCTCTGCTCATGGCTACGGGAAAAAAGTTTGCGGACGCCAGTAAACCTGTAGCAGTCTTCGAGGTCGGCAAACCTGGTGATGTTGGCACTGTCGAGATGTCCGACCTGGTCATTGAGACCAAAGGCCCGCTTCCTGGTGCCATCCTTATGCAGTGGAATCTGGCTGGATCAGAGAATGGTGCCGCAGGCCTTTGGGATGTTCACTTCCGCGTCGGTGGCACAGCCGGGACTGAACTTCAGTCTGATATCTGCAGCAAGAATCCTAATGTGACTACTGCGGTCGACGACAAATGCAAGGGCACTTTCTTGATGCTTCACCTTACCCAAACGGCTTCAACCTATATTGAAAACTGCTGGTTTTGGGTTGCAGACCACGAACTCGATCGAGAAGACCATAACCAAATCAACATTTACAATGGCCGTGGCGTCTTGATCGAATCCCAGAAGCCGGTTTGGCTATGGGGAACAGCATCTGAACATAGTGTTCTGTATAACTATCAGATTTCCAACGCTAAGAATATCTTTATTGGCCTCGCCCAGACCGAGACTGCCTATATGCAAGGAAACCCCGACGCAACCCAAGGCGTGACGCTGCTTGAAGGCTACTTCGACCCCGAATTCAAGCAGACTTGTGATGGCTCATCCGACAAGTGCGCTCGAACTTGGGGCATGCGCATCACTAACTCGTCAGACGTATTCGTCCTTGGCGCAGGCATGTACAGCTTCTTCAACAACTACGCCCAAGAATGTGTTGACGGTCAGAATTGCCAAGACAACATGATCAGCATCGAGGATTCTCAGGTGAGCCTGTACGGTATTAGCACCAAGGCTTCGGTGAACATGCTCACTGTCGATTCCAAACCCGTCGCTCAAGACAAGGATAATCGCAATACGTTCTGCGCTGCCATTGCCAAGTATGAGAGTAGCAATTCTAACGGCTCCGGCTCCGGTTATGGATCGGGCTCTGATTCGAGCAGCTCCTTGCCAGTCCCTACCGCATCATCTACAAAATCATCACATTTGCCGAGTGGGACGCCGGGTAGCGGATCTGGATCTGGATCTGGATCTGGATCCGGGTCAGGCTCGGGATCTGGATCCTCAAGCGGTGGTGCCAGCGGCAACCCAACTCATACAGCGACCCAGCAGCCCGCATCCCCTACAGGCGGTTACGGTCAGCCTGGGGGAGGATATGTGACGGTTACGGCTCCTGCAGGCTCGGCATCCGAGGTAGTGACGCTTAGTATCCCGCCGTCAACCCAGAGCTCAGGTGGCTCGGGTAGTCCAGGCGGCGGCAACTCTTATCCGTCGGGAGATGCTACAGGTGCGGTGCCAACCCCAAGCGCCGGAGGTGACAGTGGTGACAACTCCCCGGTAACTGTCACAGTTACCGAAACGATTACTGCTGCCGGTACTTGTCAGACACCGTAGGAAGGAATAACTGGCATAGGCACAGAGACCCAAAGTTCGAGTACAGCGACTGTAACGGTACTGACGACTTTTACGACGCCTTGCATGCTTGAGACAACAGAGGTAGCCATTACGCCTTTGGCTGAGGGGACCATACCTTGGAGTTTTTCATTGACAGCAACGCCTACCTCGTCATCTTGCGCTTGATGCAGGCCTCTGAATTCCACCTCTCTGCCTCTGTTATAGTGCATCTACTTGTGCTGGCAGACTATCTGTCCGCCTCTGTACCTTTGTCTTCACACTTCTTCAAGTAGCCTTGGGCGGCGTTGGCTACCGGACTTTCTATTCGAGAATGGCACGGGGACTTGGTGGTATGTTTGCGGCTTCGGCGTGACGGAGTTTGGTTGAATTTGCGCCTGACACCTCGGGAGGTATCAGATCACATGTCAAAAAAAGTCAAAAGAGTGCATGGACTGCTCTATTTCGCTTCTAGGGACGCTTTAGAAATAATTTGATATACCCTTATGATTCTAAAAACTATTGAATGTCTATTTGTGACTGAATTAGGTACATACAGAGACTTGGCACTTGTAAACCTGCCGCTGCTGTGATTTATGTGTTTTGTACCTAAAGTACCTCGGTACATGGAAATAACTAACCTAACTCGGACTAGCGTACATATCGGACTCCATTCAACGTCATTCCCGTCATCGCCCAGACCCTTTTTCAAGACTCAATTGCCCTTTCAGCGGTCTCCTCTTTCTAGATTGTTCAAAACAACGCGTTTGGCGGCCTCGCCCTGCCTTTTCCCTGTTCCATTGCCTTCGGTTTCTTTCTTCTTCTATTGCCACAATACTTGTATGTACTCTCCGGTCCCAGCACCCCGGCTGTGATGGCTAAAGACCACGATCCCCGCAGACTACGAGGTGTCAAGATGGCTGGTGACCGTGGCAGAGACGACGCAGCTTCTTCAACACTGAACGGGCCGAAGATGACGACCACGACCACTACCACGACGACGCAGCCAACGACACGCAGCTCGCCGTTCCTACCCACGCCCCTCGAAACGCTCCTCCTCGCGGCGTACCCCGCCATCCTGGTCTTCGGCACGCTGTTCTCCGTCCTGTCCCCCGAGACCCGCGGGGCGCCCTACGACATCACGAGGCAGTCGCACGTCCAGGAGCACGCGCCGTCGTACTTCGCGCGGAAGGACAACCTGTTCAACGTCCTCTTCGTCAAGCGCGGGTGGCTGTGGATCACGGTCGCGTTCGTCGCGTTCGTCGCCACGCACCCCGCGTTCCGGAGCGGCAGGATGGCCGCCAGGGCGGCCGCGCGCTGGGCGCTCGTCACGGGGTGGTGGATCCTCGTCACGCAGTGGTGCTTCGGGCCGCCGCTCATCGACCGCGGGTTCAGGTTCACGGGGGGCAAGTGCGTGGTCGCGCTCGACGCCGTGGCGGCGGGGACCGCGGGCCGCGAGGAGCTCTTCACGGCGGCGGCGTGCAGGACGGCGGGGGGCAGGTGGAGCGGCGGGCACGACATCTCCGGACACGTGTTCCTGCTCGTCCTCGGGAGCTGCTTCCTCGTGCAGGAGGTCGTCTGGGTCGTGCTCAGGGCGGGCCTCAAGATGACGGGCTTCGGAGACGACCGAGCCGTCGTTATGGGCGACGGCGCGGTCAAGGGCGCCGGGGTCGAGTCTGATCGCGCTGCGGCGGCGGCGGCGCACGAGAGGGATCTGGGCGTCGGGGGGAAGTTCGCCCTCGGGGTTGTGGGATTGTCGCTGTGGATGCTGCTCATGACTGCCGTTTACTTTCATACGTGGTTTGAGAAGGTCGGTTCCTCTTCCCGCAGTCCCGCGCCGCATGGAGGCGTTCTTATTTATTTATGGTCGCTAATCGTCTTCGCAGCTTACTGGGTTACTCGTCGCCTCGATGGGCTTATACGTGGTCTACGTTATCCCGCGATGGACGCCGGCGTGGAGGGCAATCGTGGGGTTACCGGGCGTGTAATAGAAATTCGCTGGACGATTGGACGACATGACGACCGAACTGTTGGAGCATTGCATATAGATGGGATGCCGTCACGCACATAACGAAGCATTGTATGATTATGACGGGCTGGCGGCTTATTATTAGAAGCAGGACTAATCGGGTTGAATTATTACTTCTCTTGGTCACGACTTGGCTCCCATCACCCCCTTACTTTCAGGTGTTACTACTGATGACTTGCTACCTGAGTGACCTGGCATGCTCTGGACCCTTATCATATCCGCTATACCGTGACAGATGTTTAATGTAATGTTCTTTCTTTAGCACTGCAGGAACAGGCAGGCACCGTCAACACGTCGGGCTTCGTGCCTACTCGGAAAGCATATGACCCAAGCATTCGCACCTTGCCACTGACAACTTCCCAGAAGAGCTTGAGACAAGCACAACATCCCATTTGCAGCATGTCACCACACCGCCACACCACCACACCACCACCACAACACCAACATCTGAACCAACATCTGTACACCGACATATTTTGCACAAGGTCGCAATCATCTCATCTCTACCAACTCTCTCGCATCAGCAATTGAAAACATCCGACATGTCAGCCCCAGGCCACGCAAACCCGGTATGCACTAGCTTCGTGGTTATAAGGTCCGATGTATCAGGCAGGCTCATCTACTCCGCGATACCATCATTTGTCTCGAACCGAGACGAGGCACTTGCAGCCATCTCCCACCTAAAGCCAGATACCCAAGTCGAATGGTTGGCCGTCGGGAATATAATGAGTGGCAGCCTTCGGAGTACCGCACAAGGACGGACCCTACAAAACACGAGACAGATCGAGATGGCGAGACAAGAGATCGGGAACTGGGAAAGACAGGTATGGCACCGAGAAGCCGAGTCCATAGCAAACGCAGCCAGGACGCGCCATCGACGTCAAATACGCCCCAACGCCCAACTAGTGAGATTGCTCGAAGAACGTCCCCGAATGAATATGATGATCGACATGGTCCTGTTTGGCGAGCGCGTCGTGCTGCCCCTTAGGAACGAACCTCGGCAGAGCGCCCAGCCCCAGCAGCCTAGCAATGACCCGCCACGTCAATTGACCCCTATTAATGCGGTGAGAACAGCAGCATGACTGCTTTGTTTGCGAGACCGCGCTGACTGACGACGAATTCATATTATCTAGGCGCCCCAGCAGCCTAGTAACAACCCGCCACCTCAATCTACCCCTCAAGCGGTGAGAACAACAGGATGACTGCTTCGCTTGTGAGATTGCGCTGACTGACGGTGAATTTGTTTTTTCCAGGAGCCCCGGCAGCCTACTAATAGCCCGTCACGTCGATTTTCCCCTATTATTGCGGTAAGAACAACAGTATGACTACCTAGTTTGCGAAGCCGTGCTAACTGACAACGACATCTCAGCGGCCTACCAACAACCCACCACCTCAACCTACCCCTCAAGCGGTAAGAACAACAGCATGACTGCTTAGTTTGTGAGACCGCGATAACTAACAACGATTCATATTTCCAGGAGCCCCAGGAGCCTGCCGATGACCCGCCATCTCAATCTACCCCTCAAGCGGTAAGAACAATAGTATGACTGCTTAGTTTGTAAGACCGCGTTAACTGACAATGAATTTATATTTTCCAGGAGCCCCAGCAGCCTACTAATAGGCCGCCACATCGATTTACCCCTATTGTTGCGGTAAGAACAACAGTATAACTGCTTAGTTTGCGAAGCCGGGCTAACTAACAACGATATCCAGGTGCCTCAGCGGCCTACCAACAACCCACCACCTCAATCTACCCCTCAAGCGGTAAGAACAACAGCATGACTGCTTAGTTTATAAGACCGCAATAACTAACAACGATTCATCTTTTCCAGGAGCCCCAGCAGCCTACCAATAACCCATTACCTCAATCTACCCCTGCTAATGCGGTAAGAACAACATTATAACTGCTTAGTTTGCGAAGCCGTGCTAACTGACGACGAATTCATATTATCCAGTCGCCCGAGCGTAAATAAAATACATTTCGCATTGCACAGATCCTTTACCAGCGGCAGTTTGTTCAGGGAACCAAGACAGCAGGAGCTTGGTGCGCGCGGATGCATTGATATTTTGTCCTTTTATGATTGAAGCGCATGCATTGGCATATTTAGTTCTTCAGCGGGATAGAGGGCACATCGGCCTTTCGACATAATTATTTGAAATAAAGACACCACCACCGCGGTACATATACACTCTGCAAGCTCGGATCTGTTTGAGAACGCTGCAGATGGGGCTTTGACGTCCGTCTTGTCTATGCATAGCGAAAATAGGAAAAGAGTATTGTTTTTTTTGTTTTTTTTAAGACAAGCTTTCTCGTCCTTGAAATTCGTCAAATGTGACATGGGCTGGGGCCTCCATATTTATATGTTTCGACTTGAATTATAATTACACCTAATGGGCTTCCTACCCGACCCCTGGTTATTCTTCTTCCCGGCTAAACTTGTTCGTCCGGGAAGGATGCACTTAGCCGGCCGACGCTTCCGGCTCATTTATATCTTGGCGATTTCATTCGAGGAAGAATTCGTTTCGAAATGCCCGACTGTGTACACACTAATTCGAGGCGAATCCAAGGCCCGCGTGTCACTGTAAAAACGGCACGCCGTTGCTGTGCTACCATCGTAGCGGCCCATATATCCAATAATATTGAAACGGCAACCCCTCATTGCTGACCTTGCATTCGCTCGTTCTCTTGCTGTGCATCTAATTAATCTATCGAGATTTATCTGATGGGTGGGAAAATGCTGGATAGGCTCTTGTCGCTGACATTATTGTGTGTCTTGGGTGTTGCTGGCGCGCCGTCGCCTGAGTCTCTCGATTCGTCCATCAGGAGTCTCATTACCAATGATCTACAAGGTATTAGAGCCTCCACGAGGAGAGTAGGATATCCAAATTTGGCTAATAAAGTCCTCAGGCGAAGCGAGTCCCTTTGCAGACTCTGGTCTGATTGTTCTAGATCCGCGCTCATTCGCCGATGCTTCTCGATCCTGCCAGGCACTCGGCGAGCGGCTCTGGTCCCCCGACTTGAGAATATCCAATATTCAGAAGACCTTGGACTACTTGAAATATTCGGACCATCATCAAGAATTCTCCAAATTCTGGATTGAGCCGGAGAACCTGTCCGGACGGACTGTTGATGTCAATGGCCGTGTGTCTCGCGCGTCCAAAACCCTCAAGCTGCCTGTCTTATGCACGAACACCGCTCCCTTTTCAAGCGCGACATCGCAGGATACCACCGAAAGATGGCGTGTGACTATTCATTCCAATAATGAGTATATTACTGGGTACAGTCTTCTTACATGGCTCCTATTTACATGGCGGAACATTGATGCGGTTTCAGGTTTCGAGATCGCTTGAGTTTCCGGTTCCTAGGCGTCAGGTATGCCGCGCCGCCCGACCGGTTCGCGTACCCTAAGCTCTACGTCGGCAACAGCAAGATCACCTCGGCAATGCAATATGGCTCCATGTGCGTCCAGGGCGGGGCCGGTAGCGAGGACTGCCATTTTCTCAATATTTGGACCCCTTATCTCCCAGGACCGAGGTCCGAGCGGAACGTTTTGAAGCCCGTCATGGTAAATATGTCTCGATATGCGCTGGACACAGCTCGTGGTTTCTTTATTAGTGGGCTGATCTAATTATTCTGGTTGAATCAGTTCTGGATACAGTATGTCTGGTTTATATTTATTCTCTTCAGAAACACCTCAAACTCTCGTGCCAGTTTTCCCGCATTCACTGCTGACGTAGGTTGGGAAAATTTAGCGGCGGCGCGTTCTCCGGTGGGACTGCAAATGACGAGGACTTCGACGGGGGCAACCTGGCGTCCCGAAGCGACGTAGTAGTTGTTGCTATCAACTATCGCCTAGGGACCTTTGGCTTCCTTGCTCTCGACGATGGGGTAACGAATGGGAACTTTGGCTTTGCAGATCGTAAGTAGTCCCTAAAACCTAGTAACATCAAGGCGTATCCAATCTTCTATTTCCCTCGGATGGAGAGCATCACTAAGTCTAGGCTATTAAAGAAATCACCGCACTCGACTGGGTAAGGAAGAACATTCACAAATTCGGCGGCGACCCAGATAGAATCACCATCTTCGGCCAATCTGCGGGAGCAGCTAGCGTCCGAGCGATGATTGCGTCTCCGAGGGCAGTCGGAAAGTTCGCCGCGGCTATTCCTCTCAGCAACCTCGGCGGCATCAATTACGGCACGACATATTCGAAGTACATGACTATCGGCGAAGAGATGAAAACAGCCGGGAATTCGATCCTCGCGTCGAGCAACTGCACGAATGCCGCTTCCCAGGTCAACTGTCTCCGCGCTATCGAGGCGTCGAAGCTCAGCCAAATTGGCACCGTGGCATCTTCTCTGGTCGTCGACGGCACTTATCTCGTCTCCGAAGAACTCGAACTGGAGGGCACGAGGCTTCCTATTCATCTAATGATGGGTACGACCCGGGACGATGGTGCGGCCTTCATCAACTACCCGAAAAGCGCGAACCAATCGGAATATCTCGCATCCTTAGGATTTAATCAACCCTCCGCAAACCTATTTCCGCTCCCTGGAATTGCGAATAAAACGCTAGCGCTATTCAACATGACGGCCCATCTGGCCACGGATGGCATCTTCAGATGCATCGACCAGGCCACCGTCTACGCGGGCCTCTTAAACGACCGGATGGGGCCGGTCTACTACTACGAGTTCAACCGCACGTACCAGATAACGAACTACCCCCGACTCGACGTCTGCGAGCCGCCGAAGTCAGCCTCGCATCCCCTCGGCGATCCGGCGGGGGAGTATTTCAAATGCCACTCGGGCGAGCTGTACTACCTCTTCGGCAACCTCGCGCGGGAGGGTCTGCCCATGAGAGACGCCTTCGACCTCCCGTTCCAGCAGTTCGTCGTCGACTCGTTCAGCGCGTTCGCGAGGGCGTACGACCCCAACCCCGACCTCGCATACCTTCGAGCGAGGGGTTACGCGTCTACGATTGGGGAGGTTGAGCGCAGCGGGAGGTGGAAGGCCGCTACGAAGAATCGTGTGACGAAGCGGATACTGCAGTGGCCCAGCATTGAGAGACCGTTCAGCGAACTGGATGAGTGTAGGGATCTTGGCTTGCCTCTTGATTACTATCGCATTTCGCGGTAGGGATAGATGATTATAGGGGGGAAATATGGTGATGCATTAGGCACTAGGTGAATACATAATATTCCACCCGCCACACTAGCCGTACTAGCTGCTTCTGATAATCCATATCTTGCTTCTATAGCGTAAGCTCAAGTAGTGATCATGAGGTAGTTGAACAATAACCATCTGCCATGGTCACGGGAAAACTTCAGCCCGCACCCATCAGGAGCTTTAATATATTGTAGACAGTTTTGACTTTAAGCGTACCAAAACGGAGCGTTCCATGCGCACTTCCGTACCCTGGAGACCTACACCTAGGCAATTCACAGAGATTTTGAGAGAAGAATCAAATAGATCACTTTGAAGGTATTCGCAAGGGGGAGCACCTTTCTTCTACTACAATCTCTCTACTTCAACAACTCGCCAGGCCGATAGAATTACTATTTCTGGCTTGGTGAACGGAGGATTTTAGGCCTGGCGAGTACCAGGCTTGGCACCTCGGAGGCCTGCTCTATGCAAATAGATTGACAAACCTGCATATGCAGATCAAGTTGTCAATGAGTATTCTTACCCATCACGTGACTCAAATGACCTCACCTAGAGATTTGTATTCTAGTGCTCCGGACTACCTTCATTGCCCTCAGTGGAGTTAAGCACAGCCCCTTTAATTAATTACAAGCTTCTGGTTCTATATCATATAGTGTAGTACAGCTGAAGTTCATAATACAGGCACCAATGCCAAGATATACCACAGTTAACAAACCTTCTACTTTATTACTGGCCATGTTATTTGGCCCTGGCTTTCATTGGCATTATTGGCAAAAGCCTTGCTATTATGAACACTGTTACTTCGGCGTGCAGAATGTTTACATACTTTCAAGGTTACTCTAGAGGCCACAAAGACAGGCAACTACATAAAGATCACAACATTTCTTAATTAAGGCCCGAATATATATATACATCGCTATTTATACCTCAACCTAGCACTGCACTGTGTCCTTACAGTAATGATGAGAGATGCACAATTATGGCCTATTTGGGCGCAACAGCCAAACATATTTGCGCAAGACTGGCACATGTGGATTTTCGTCCGAAATAAAGACAGCTAAGATGTTTCAACTCACCTGACACAGCGTTGTCCCTACTCACGCCATCTATAATTATACTGCTACCTACTGTTAACAGACTATGATTCGAGCCAGACATACTTTCATATATGCTTGCATATGTTGTGATACAGAACAGCACAAGTGGTGCAGCAAAAAATTACTACACGTGAGTGTGCACACGTACTATAATGAGGCAGAACTTAGCCTGTCTTCAACCAATGGCCATATTGCTCAGCCACAATAACTCTAATAGAGATATTGAGAATGTCATAGGTCTTTTAGTCCTCAAGATATATTGTGCTCCAATCCTTTGCCACAAAGCATAATAAGAACAACCTGCTGAGTAGAATATATTCATAATACATGGCTGCTCTAGCCGTGCTATTATTACCCAGTGCTGAAACAGCACAACTAATATGAGTCTGTGCTATGTAATTATTAGATCATGTGGATGCATATCAATCATGGAGTTTTGTATTGTGGTTCGACGAAAATTCCAGTGGACAATGCCATGTTTTAGCAGCTCATGGCTCACAACCCACAGCTGATCAAGTCGGCGTGAAATCCTGCCACCCCCCGAACCCTACCGCGAAGTGACACAGGTACCAGGGCGTCACACTTTGCTGCGCCGACGAGGTTGGTGATCCGCTTTAAAACTAACCTAGGAAACCACTGGTCTGTTTGTTTGTACGCAGGCTGTTGCCGCCAACACTTCCCAAGTCTCTGTACTTTTTCTGTACCTACTTAACTGTGAATCACCCTCTCCAGATTCACTTCCTTCCTTCTCCCACCCTCCATACATACAAACTCCTTCGCAATCCTTCCCAAGCCAGCACAATCACTCTACGACCCTACATGACAAGACAAACACCTGTACAAAGCCTTCAGCTCTTGTTTCACTTGTGAATTTCACAAGTTGCGGGCATTCTACTCGTGGAGTGGGCAGTAATGTGCATGAAAACTCCGTTCTGCATGCATCTTTCTCACCTTTACATGCTTGCCTACCTTCATCTGCCACCCTTCCCATACACCTCTCACCTTTGAGACAATCTCCTTGCGAAGCTTTATCCTGCCCTCCTTGACGCCTTTGAGGCCTGACACATTCATTCAACTCTATCTATGTGTACAGGTTTGAAGAAGCACGCAGTTGATTCACTCTCCACGTCGCACGCTTCTGTTTTGGACCATACCTCGCCAGCAGAGCACCCGCAGCCCTTTCAACCCCCACCCCCAGCTTCTTTTGTTCTCATACATCGGTCTCTTCTCCGTCTTGAGGCTTGTGTCAATAGGTGCAATTGATACCAACTTGTCAGAACAGTGAAGCAGTTACTGGCTGGCAAACGTTGCACCCGCCGTCACCGGTCATCGGAAGGTGGATTTCGTCACCTCGCGTTGATAATTTTTGTTTGTTTTCTTGATTTGGACTTGGTATCGGTAAGCAATCATCTCTTCCGACCCCATCTGGATGAGGCTCTCTATTATGAGAAGCTGGTGGTGATGATGGAGTTCACTGCTCAGCTGCTGCTTCAACCGAGTATCTTGGCAGTGCCACAATATTACCCTCTCGCTCTCGATGGTCGGCATCAGCAACTGATGGATCAATTTTCTAGGCTTTCCTGTTTGTTCAGTTTGTTTTTTTCCCTGACCGCCAGGCCTGACTTCAGTATTGGTAAGTGAAACCTGCCAACACCCCCATTACACTGACAATAGCAGCAAACCGGGCATTATTCCTATTCCCTTATCTATTTCATCAGCAGGTTACAGATAATGATCGCTGACTGCTTCTGTAGGGCTTTTTCTTGCGGATTACCGCCATTTCCGTGTCTGGATTCCGTCATTTGAAGGCAGTAAGTTTCTCATCAGTGTCTAAATCTGGCCGAGGGCTTTAACGAATCGACAAATTTCCACTATGAACACTCCATCTTTCTACACAGCGGTACAGAAACTGGCTGACAACTAGTAGTTCGAGTTGGCAAAGTTTTTCGTCGCGTTTGTTCCTTGACTCTCGACTGAATACAGTAAGTTATCCTCATTTTTATTTCAGTTGCAACAGAGCTCTCGATTTACACGCCTTGCGCTCCAAAGCGACGGGAGGAGGCCCTTCTCGATCTATCCAGCAATAGAAATACCGCTTGGGAACATGATGGCTAATTTGTTCACTTCAGACGCGTCTGCATCCCGGCTTCCTAAGCTACGGTTCTGTTTTCATTGGTTTTTTTTTTCTTTCCTTTTGACATTCGATTTTCGAGAGCAGTAAGTGACCCTTCAACACCGTTCATCATGGACGAAACATTTCAAAGACCCTCCTAGGCTGCTGCCCACGAGTTGCCCGAATCGTAGCCTTACAGCATCGCTCAAATCAATGTAGACTGACAGGAGTGCTCTAGAAATTTGTTTCTGAAGACCTTGTTCCGCAAAACGAGCCACCTTCAATTTCTGTCATCGAGCTGAGGTAAGTTATCCATAGAATTCTCATCGAAGCTGATCACGAATCGTAATTGTATGGACAAAACTACCGGGGATTCCCTAAGACAGTTGCCTATCCCTATTCAATGATGAAGTTAGCTGACCATGCTGCCAGAAGGTTCATCTGTCGAAGACTGGCATATAAAGATGGCCCCATCCGCTGTTGTCCCCCTCTATGCGAGGGATGTTATCGTAACAATGGCAAACGACATATCTGCGACTGAATCAGTATCAGATAATGCTTCCAGCCAAAAAGCCATCAATATCGTAGTCGCAATCCTTAGTGCCGGAGCCCTTGTCGGTGTTCTCACATTGGGCCTCTATTACTGGAATCGAAGACACTCAACCGGATTCCGGATTCCAGAAGCACCGATCCCTCTCCAGGGTATTCGACCTCCCAGCCGGGCAGGTACCAGATCTGGTAATTGAGATTCTCTTGTCTCTTATATGTTTCCTCCACAAACCGTGTCAAGCATACAATCATGAAAAAACTACGTTTCAGCTTATCGTCTGAAGAAGGGGTTGGCTAACATACATCATGCAGAATCCAGAACCCCTGATCTTTCGGCTCCAAACCTACCTCCCCCGCGCCCTCTGAACCAGTTCACTATGCCGCTCAGCTCACACCCGCCATCGCTAAACGACCTGGCGGCTGCAGCTGCAGCTTCTACTTCTACTTCTGCTTCTGCTCCTGCTCCTGCTGCCGCGGATGCACCGCACCCAGTTGACAACACTCAAGAGATCGTGCCCGCTGCTGTGGAGGGCCTTCCAAGCCAGCCCTCAAACACGGCATCTCAGAGTAGCCAAGAAGATCCCCCTCTACGTAGACGCCGTGAATCAGTTTCGCACGTCGACGATCCCCGACGCCATGGTAGGGTGTTCAATCTAGATGACGGCGAAGAACGTTCTCCTGGCCACGAGACTACGCCAACTCAGTCACGTTTCTCAATCACCTCACTAGCTGACTCTGAAGCTCAGAGGATGCAGGAGACTACAGAGGATACTCCAGAGGAGAATCTTGAACGCAGTGAGGAGAGTGCCTCTGACTCCGATCTCGTCATAGCCAGCACAATAAATCGAGAAAGCACCTCAGTTGCCACTGGAGATCAACCTATTCGTCCATCGCCTAATAATGAACAGCATGATGAGGATGGAAAAGCTAGTCAGAGTGAGACCAATGACACTGATGATGCTGGCAGCCAACAAACCAGCCAGGCAGCTGAATCGGGATCATCTTTTTATGGCGGAGTACAAGGCTCCCGCGGCAACTGGAACTATTCGTATGAGGATGAGGAATACGACGCTAAAGATCCCCGTTTCGACGTCGAGGGCGCCGTCAGAAGATATGGATCGGGTGGGAAAGCCCTTAGCCGTATTATGGCGGCGCAGGGCACTCCGCAGCCTGGCAACCCTGGCCCGTCTCAGCCGGCCGGGTCGACCAACGTGGCCGACAATCAATACGCGTCTCTTCAGAGAGATTTTACTAATCAATCCCTCGTACCCAATCCACTCAGTACCGCTACAGGAAGTAGAGCTCACGTGGCATCGCCAGCTGGTCCGGCCTCTACCCTACCTGCCCCTGAGCTCGCACGTGAATCCGCGTTAGCCGCCGATGGCGACGACGACGACGACGACAGCATTGACTTGATCCCTGATCCGGAGATCCCGTCGGCGCGCCCTCATTCCTTCTTGATCCGGGGCCACCCGGAGCCGCCACCGCCGAACGCCACGTCAGAGCAGCAAACCCGGCATCAGACTCAATGGCAGCTGGCTCCCTCGCCGGAGACGATCAATCACTCCGTCCAAGACCACAAGATACGCCGGTGGAAAGAGGAGGTCGGGGCGCGCATCGTCGAGGAAGCCAGGAATAGAGGCAAGGTCTTCACAGAGGAGGAGATCGCCAGACGCGTGGAGAAGAAGTACCAGCGCAGCAGCCTCTTCAACCACAGACTACCACCCACGACTTACAATCCCCAAGCATCGCCCCAGCAATCCGGCGAGAGAGCCGCAGCAGCGACGGCGGCCGATCCTGGTCCCAGCAGCGGTCGAGTCCGCGCCTCGCTCCCCCCTCGTCCCCCGCGTCCCCCTCGCCCCGAGGGTGGCCTGTACTCGGCGCTCGCCAGAGGCGATCCCCCGATGCGTCCGGAACCCGCGTTCGCGTCCTCGCAGGTGCTGCCGCTGGCCGCGACCATGGCCTCCATCGCGGCGCACGACGACTTCCGCGGCGGTTCCCCTCCGCCCTCCCCCTCTCCTTCCCCGGCCCGCCGAGAGCGAAACCGCTTCTTGCGCCGCCACCACCAGGATCCTAACCTCGACTGATTCATTCATTCATTTATTGAATTCCGAGAACAGGATTGAGAGGGTGGAGAGGAAACAAGGAAGGAGAGAAGATGAGACAGCAGCAGAAAATCGAAACTGAAAGAAAAACACACGAAAAATAAATAAGGACGAAAAAAAAAACCTTCACACAACCCAAAAGAAAACCCACCAAAAAACTTGAAAAAAAAGAAAACTCCAAAAACCCCTCAGATCAACAGAGGTGTGCGTATGAGAAACGAGACAAAACAGGGAGCCGCAGTGCCCCTGAAACATGTCGGATTAGTCTTTTCTCAGTTCCTCAGTTGTTCAATTTCTTTTCGGCCTCCCAAGGTCTCGTCTCGCCCAGTCTTCCTCTCTCTTGTGGCTTCGCTAGCTTTTCCCGCCGCCAATAATAATCACTCACTCACCCACTCACTAATAATGACCAGGCGCGCCTAGGAAGGAAGGCTGGGCCACTCACATAATACTCATTGCAGGGCACAACCCATTTCCCATGTTCCAGACAGAGAGAGAGAGAGAGAGAGAGAGAGCACAAACTAAAAAACCCCAAAAAAAACAAAAAACTGGTGTAATTAGTTAGCTGCTAGAAAACCCCAAGAAAAACACAAAAAAAGTTTTAAAAAAATGAAAGGTTTCCACGTAGATGTGCTATAGTTATTTGCCGTGCTTATTGCTGACATTTACGTGTTCTCGCAGCTCTTTCAGCTTCGCGAATGAAGCTGTTCTTTGACTTGGCGTCATGCTCTGAAGAGACAGCGAGGTGAGTTCGTGATTGCTTCATATATAGCCTACCTAGCTCATGAATATGTATTTGGCCTTTTCCGGCCGCCCTGAGGACTAGTGATGCCTGCCAAGGCAGCTTAGTGCGGTGACTGACAATACCTCTTGATGAATAGATGAATAACACGACACATATGATTGCAGAAGTAGCCATGATTACCACAGTAAGATTATTCTTTTTAACATCTCAGATCCTGAAGTTCGAAGCCATCATACAGTTATCGTAGCAGCCGAATTCCCTTGACCTTATCAACGCCTGATTCAAAATAACCTGCCATCTCCACGACCCGGCCGATAGGAATGCATGCTGAACCCTTGTTCCCCAATATCCTCACTTGCACAATAAGTATGATACACAAAGAAATCTAGTGCCGAACGATGTATTATACAGGAGAGTATTCCCCCGGCCCCGGCCCTCTCCATGTTCGGGGCGGCATCTTCTCAAAGGTCCAGGCATTCCGGTCAACATTAGACCTGGAAGGGAACTTGGCCTCGAACGGTTCGTACATATGCGGTATCAGCTCGGCTTGAGAGCTATAAGGCAATACCTTTTTCTGTCTTGGTGTTCTCGGCAAGCCAAAAGCCTTCCTCTGGTCTTTCAGAATATTCCGTAGTTCTTGATCGTCATCCGTAATCTGAGCTTTTATGAAGCTGAGATCCCCTCCGCCTGGTATCATATCTAAGGACCGCATGATGGGAACCCTGGGTACGTAAGGAATCTCTTCTAACTTGGGGGCGAATTCCGCAGGGATAATGGATGGGTCGAGGTATGCATCGGCTCCCTTTTCCAGTAATTGGGTTATGTCCAAGCTTTCACCAACGTCAATGGGGGTTGAGTGGCTGGGCGTTACACAGTTCATGTATACTTCTTTGCGAAGGACGTGATCGATATCGACGGCGGAGAAGTAGGCGCATGCTTGAGGAACGTCGTTGATCCCGACTTGTTCGGAAAACATGGCCCGTGTCCAGAGGTTAGCGACTTGAAGCGCCATAGCGGCTCGATATTTATCTTCGCTTTTAACGAGGTAGCGAATCTCATCGTGCACCGTGATGGCTACACGAGCGTCGATGTTGAACCGTCTGATGAGATAGTCCATCGAGACGATGAGAAGATGGAGATAGTCAACACCGGACGATTGAATGGCCCAGTTGATACGAGAGGTGAGATAGGCACCTTTCTTGATATACCTGCCCATTAGTGCTTCGGTGATACCCGCTCCAAGGACCGGCGTCCGCGGCCGCTCCTGTTCTGCGAATTCTTCTAGCTTGTTGAAAACGAAAGATTCTGTGCCTCCTCTCCAGAATGCGCGTTTATGAAGCGATCTGCGATTGGTCTTTACGCCCTTCGTGTTGGCATAGAGCTTGCCGGCCACTTCGAGCGTCTCCTGCTCGGACAAGCTCGGGTTGAATTGTCTGAGCAGAGTAGCAGCGAATTTGAGTCCGGCGCCGTATATTCGTCCGTAGTTGAAGACCTTGGCATCGTTACGCGTGATGCCAAGGATAGAAGCAGTGCGGGAGTGCAAGTCGGTACCTGCAGCTTTGGTTCCTTCAAGTGTCATGAAGCCAATAGCATTGCCCCCATGGAGCCCGAAAGTAGCATCGCCAATAACGCTGGCAATCCAGAGCTCTTCAGAATCAACATCAGCGCCTACGAATGAGTATCCCGGCGGTGCCTTCACCATTGCTTTCAATTCCGAGCCAACCCTGTTCTTCTTTGCGTTGCTCGCCGTTAGCCACGTATTCTCCACAGCTCTTCGCGTAATAGTCCCCATTGGAATGACTTGGGGGAGGATAAATCCCTGGTCAGGGAATTTGGTGTCTGCAGCCTTGTCCGAATTATAAACAACCATCTGTGACTTGATTCTTTCCCGAGCACTGATCCAGTAAGAGCAGGATGCGTTCATGTCAAGCGCTTCCTTAGCATACGCGAACTCGGACGAGAGGATGCCCTTATCGAAATATGCGAGGTAGCTTTTCGCTAACGGATTGACACATCTCGCAGTCGGCCCATCCTTGTGTGGCAGTTTGAAGTATAACGCGCTGGCGTCATTCTTCAATGCCTCGACAGTTTCGTCAGAGAAGTCACACCGAACAAGCTGCGTGGAACTATACTTCGATGCATCTTCCAACGGTACCCTAAAGGTCCAACCGTATTTATCAGACCAATGTAAGGGATAACCATCCCAAGCAAGCCGAAGTAGAAGAGGGGCTACACGCGTCCTGACTGTCAGACTCATGGGTTCGCTGACCTTCTTAAACAGGCCCTTATACCAACGCGGCATGCCTGGCATCTTCTGATTGGCGGCAGGTCTGGGCGGGTCGTCTTTCTTCTTTCCCTTGGCCATCCTGATCTCTTGGCCTGACCAATCTAGCTGCCTAAGCCAGAGATCTGTGCTCCACTTCTGTTCATCATCCTTGAGATCTTTTGCCTTTTCTGCGAGGCCAATCAAGCGCTCCTGGATGGCGTCGGATAGCTTGTGATAGGTTGCTTCGGCGTTCGCAATATATGCATCCCAAGATCTGTCGATGGGTAGAATGGAGGAAGACATGTGTCGTAATGCAGCGAAGCTTACAGGGTGCGGGCAGACCTCCAAGAAATTGGGGAAAACAATCTTGTACACTCGGTGGGTGACAGCCACATCCGCAGCACAATAGTCCAACAGTTGATCCAGTTTACCGAGAAGCCCCTCGCGATCCAACTCGCCGAAATCATTTCGGATCTCCTTATCGATTGTGACGTTGAGATGAAACTTGGCAACATCCCGTAGCGAGTTAATCGAGCTTCGCTCAACCCAGAGCTCTTCCTCATCATCGCGCAAGCTGTCGCTTGCCAGAAGAATGGCGAGGTCCAGATCTTGAGTCTCCCTGCCGATCTTGTCCCGTAGCTCCCGGCTCTTTTTGTGTTTCATCCAGGTCGGTCGTTGTTGAGAGCACATGCCGTTCACGGCCACGTGCAGTGACATCGTATCTAAGAAGGAATTCCTTGTCTGTTTCAAGCCGTACTCTTCGAGAATGCGGGCGCGATCGTAGCCGATATTGTGGCCTACAATGATCCTCTCGTGGCTGGGGTTGCCCATCGGAATTAAGTGCTTGTCGGTCTCGGATTCGCCCAGGAGCCAAGGCGAAAGCCAGACATACCAGGCGGTCGGACTCATAGCACAGGCCATGACAGCAAACGGGCTTTCTTTCCACATGACCTCGACGTCGAAACATAGCATTTTCTCGTCCTCAGGTGCCTCAACACGTGTTGGCTCAGATGATCCGTCCTCAGATGATCCGTCCTCAGATAATGGGTCCGCAGGATATTTGGTCCAGCCACTTCGCCTTATCCATTCTTTTGGACGAATTGGCGCATTCTTGAGGGCAAATTGCTTGGCGTAGCTCAGGAAAGGCTCAGCACTGTCGGTACCGAGCCTGTAAAAATGTTCGTCCAGGGAGTCTCCCTGGATCGCCGGGATATCGAACGCAATGGGGTCGGTGTTTCCTATGTTTTTTCCGTAGAGGTTGTGTCGTCGCAGGTGATCTATAGAGAGGTTTACGAGCTCCTCCGGCGGTGGCGCGCTCGGCTTTCTGAAGACCTGGTCATACATATGACTGCTCAGGTGCTGCACCTCTATTTCGTTGAACCGAGCCTCGGAGGGAACTGAGATGTCTTAGATCTCTGACCATCAATCAAAACGCAGGACGCTTGACGGGACTAACCGGCTAGGCTTCTAATAGGGGGCGTAGGAGACGCAGAGTTGCCGAGAGGATCCGGGGCGTCAGTCGCATTCGCAGTCGCCGCAGTCGCAGTGGCGGTGGCGGTAGTCTGCCATCTTGGATGCGACAGCCAGGGCCGGCCGAGTTGGTGACATTGCGTCCGATGCCTCGCAAGGCGAACGCAGCGCGCGATTTGTGTGCCTGTCATATGGCTACTAGCATGTTGCAGCATTTCTACTGCACATCTAGGCACATGGCGGGTGGGTAGAGACGTGTCGAGCGTGTCGAGCGTGCCGAGCGTGTCGAGAGCGTCGAGATCGTTGAAGGGCATCGAAATGTCCGAAGGAAAAAGTTGGGCTAAAAAGTATGCGATAATGACGATGAAGAACTGACTAAGCTACATGTAGTCTAGACCTAGGAAGTATGTACCCAGGTACTGCGTGCGTCTTGAGCTTCACCGAGGAATTGTGGGGCTGTCGACAGACGACGGCTGCTCTCAGGCTCCAGCTGACAAGCAGTCGACAACGGCTGTCCATCAGTCCCAGCTATTCATTCATTATCAGGACACCGACGACACCAACAACGAGCGCAGACTTCCTCTTTCGTAACCCCTACCAACATGTTATCTCAGACATCTTTGGTCAACTCTGGCGCCCTCCATCTGTACGCTTCCACCTATCTACAGTATGCCCCTGATCCCATGTCAACCCACAGACATCCCCCTCGTTCATTGTCAAATGATATCGCGAGGCACAACCTAGCTTCGTCCTTACCTCTCACCAACGGCGTGGCGGCATTGGCTGATCTCGATTTGTTTCCCGTCTGATGGGGTCTGAGATCAGGTAAGACAAGCGTATTGTGATTATGCGTGTGTATATGCGTGTTCCCGTGGTATGTGGTATGAGCAGCTGCACGGGTCGAGATACGGCGCCCCCCCTGAACGGACCCTCTTCCCGGCGAATAGGCACAGGTGAAAATGATCATGTTTCACTTACCATGAGTCGCCGAATAAGCATGGTCATCCTGACCTTGGATGTTTCCTTTAAAGGAGCGGCTCTTGGGAACGAACTAGAAGAGCTTGTCATCCAACCCATTGTCAGTTCGGTGTGCGGCTTGCTAGCATCATCTTGGTCGGCATTGACGCAGTGTGCATGAATGAACCAGGTTCGTTTCAACGGGGAGAACAAATCTTTGATATCGCTACAAGCCTTGATCGTCGTATCGCCGACAGTCACCTCTGGGGGCGTCTACGTCACACCTCGCCATTTTGACCATGGTTTACGCCACGGCGATCAATCTTAAACATCGCGGTAGAGATGCGCGACATTCCTGATATCCATGATGCCGAACCGAGATGATATATCGAATTGTTCCCGAAACCACTTCCAGCTCGTTCACTTCACCGCCTCGGTCGAGTTTGCTGGCATGAGTCTGGCCATTTTCCTTACAAGTCGAGTCAGACAAGCGCGGTGTAAAAACAAGACTCGTTTCCTCGCCCAGTAATAACTGACTCCGCATATAGATAGCCATAGTTATGGCTCCTTCAGTTTACGGAACTGCTCACTAGTAACACCGACCCCAGAGCCAAATCCATGTACATCGTAGGAAAGGTGTGAGAATAGTTACACAATACACCTGTTGGTATGCAATCAGCGTTCCACCGCCAGATGGACCCTTGGCCGTGCTCATATCCTTAAATGATGCTCTTGGAAGAGTCTGGCATTGATTCTGAATACGGCCGTGAAGTCATGACACCTTCCCAAAGAGGCGATGAGAGCGCAGACACTCATGAAATATCCTGGGAAGACGAAGCGGTATTTAGGCCCAGCGCTATACCTCGTTCTTTGTCCGGGCGATTTTTTGAAACAATCTGAGCCATCGTCCGCAAGCGGTCTCAATTAGCCGTCCGGTTCAGAGCAATTCGGGAAATATGGTATCGTCGCCGCTCCATACAGCACATCAAAGTGAACAGACCGACGACCCATCGCATTTTGGAGCACATTGGAGTAGTGCTATGGAAACGACGCCGGATCTCTCGATGAAAAGCGCGGCTCATCACAGAGATGGTACGCCAGTGTCTATTAGAGCGGTTAGAGACGACCTCAATGTCGACGACGTTACAGGAAGCGGTAGCAGTGATATTGAAAAGACAGGCGTACAGGATAAGCGCGCCTATCTCTTCCTTGGAGAGCCAATGAGTATTATCCATGAGTTAGCATTCTTTGCGGTGGTCTCAACAGCTAATTTCACTCCTCGTAAGTGTTCCTGGATTCGTCCAAATCCCCCTTCTCCTTCGCTCAGGCAATTGCTCTTACAATCATGCCGCCTATACGAGACATCATTGCTCTAAATGAATCTAACCACTATTCCTAGACTCGGGCTTTCACCAAACGCTCTGCATACTTCACATTATAGCGGCTGATCTGGGCGCTACGCAGCCTGCACAGCTCGTCTGGTTGATGGCCGGGTATGGCCTCACAGTAGGGACGTTTATACTTCTTGCCGGAAGGCTAGGCGACCTCTACGGCTATAAACGACTTTTTCTCATCGGAAATATCTGGTTCGCATTATCTTCGCTTCTAGCGGGCTTCGCCATTTTCATACCTATACAGACCTCGGCGCATACTCAGGCTCGTTATGTCATATTCTTGCTCGCTCGCGTTCTGCAAGGGATTGGCCCTGCACTGATGATCCCTAACGGAGTCGCTCTTCTAGGTGTGACCTACGTGCCGGGGCAAAGAAAGGCCATGCTGTTCGCGATTTTCGGCGCGATGGCCCCCGCGTCCGCAATCATCAGCCCGGCTGTTACGAGTCTCTTCACGCTAGTCTGGTGGCCGTATGCATTCTGGGCTTTCGCTGTCGTGTTAGTCGGAGTGACAGTTGCTGGCTTATACATAATTCCAGGTCCTTCGACTACAGCAGAGGGACGCGGACAGAATATCGATAGAGACCAACATCCTCGAGGGTTCGTCGAATTATGTACCGAGCTTGACGTCCTAGGAGCCGTCACCGGCGTCTCTGGCTTGGTATTTATCAGCGTAGCTCTCAATCAAGGCTCGCTGGCCGGTTGGCGGAACGTGTATGTGTCGGTGCTGTTAGTTTCCGGCGTCATACTCTGTGCGGTTTTCGTCCTCGTCGAGAAGCGCGCTAGCAAACCTCTTATTCCGCTCGAGGCTCTCAATTCTGGTGTCGCCTTCGTGTTAGCAGCCGTTGGCTGTGGGTGGGGCTGCTTTGGCATATATATTTTCTACATCTGGGAGTTTTACGAGGTGTTGCGCGGCGCGTCGCCTCTTCTTGCCACAGCCTGGCACAGCCCGATTTTCGTCTCCGGCATCGCGGCCGCCTTGACTACGGGGCTCATCATCCACCGGGTCGGCCCCGCCACCGTGATGGCACTTGCGCTGTTGGCGTTCACGACTGGGGCCGCCTTGATTGCTACTGCCCCTATCGACCAATCTTACTGGCTACAGACGTTCTTCTGCAATGTCATCATTACTTGGGGCATGGATCTCAGCTTTCCTGCCGCAACGCTCATGCTCTCGGATCTAGTAGCGCCTGAGCATCAGGGCATTGCCGCCAGCCTAGTTACTACTGTCGTTAATTATAGCGGCGCTCTTTCCCTCAGCATTGCCGGCGCTGTAGAACTCCATGTGAACGGAGGCGGGCGGACACCAAACGACATACTACGCGGTTACCGAGGTGCTTTATATCTAGCCGTCGGGTTAGGCGCTGCGGGCTTTCTAATCAGCCTTGTATTCGTTTGCCGGTTTTCAAGACCGTTCCGAGCAGCAGCCTGACAAACCTAGAGCTGGACTGGGAATGATGAAGTTAGGATGAGAGCTATGGTCCTAGTTGACGCGTTGCTCACTCCACTCTGGACTCTGAGGTTTTTCGGTGTGTGGACATTGACGTGCGTATCCAATGATTTCTCCTCGCTCTGATACCAAGGGAATCGTCTCAGAAACCACTGGACTCAACCTATATTGGATTACAAATACACACAAATCTTGGATATCTTAGAGATTGTAAATTCTTGCACGCTTAGATAGAACTAGAATACACTCGTTCGGGCAACCTAAGAAAAATTTCACTGCCGTCCTATGAAAACACGTCACTTCATGCTAACTTCCTCCCATCATGAGCGAGAGGCATCTCTAGAAGACGTGTCAAAGCACAAAAAGTACCCCGTCGAAATCGCGTTATAACAGGGAGAGAGCATAGTACTCACCAATGCCAGTACTCCCACTACCTATTTCACCCGTACACACGTCCTCCCGTCAGAAGATCACGTGCGCGAGCCACGAAACGGTAACAATACTCGATCATGAAGTCATGGCGCCGGGTGGTCTCGGACGTCGGGGTCCAACAGTCTCATATCCGATCGATCAATTAATGCAATGCTGCCGAAACCTCATCATGCATTGGGGGGGATGTGGGCGGTGCCACGAGAGAGAAGAGGCTTCTTTAGCCGGGTAGGCATCTCATCACATCGGCGGTGGCACGACAGGGGGGACGCGCGAATGTGCCTCATCGACCCAGATCACCGACCACCTACTTACTGCGTATACATACTTAGGCAACGCAACACAACGCACGCACAGCACTGCACCCATGTATGTATGTATGTATGTATACACATGTATTTCATGCGCGCATACATCCCACGACGGCCGCAGGTGGGTATGACTGACTGCTCGCAGATAAAGAGAAGTGAGTGAGTGAGTGTGTCGCGTCAGGATCGCATGGCCCTCGTTGCCCAGCGTCTTGGAAAGGTTCTACGTACATACCAATACCCATACCATACTCTAGGTACCTACCACCTATCTTGCCTTGTCCTCCCATATCATACCATTATATGCTATGCTATGCTATGCTATTCTTATGCTGTGCCTTGGGACCTCGATTAGCTACTACCTTCGGCTGCAGTGCAGATTTAGATCCCTCGCTTCCTCGCTCGCACGAGATCCCGTGTCGCGTCGCGCGGGATCTCCTGGCGCCCGCTAAACTTGCGGGGTAAAAGCTTGTATGTCACTTTCTTCAACTAACTACCTCTCGGACGTCATCTTATAAGTCGGCGGATCGTGAGCAGAATGTTTATGTTAACAGGAGGGGGGAGAGGGAGATATATGTACTTAAGTTAGTTAGTTTCACAGCACCTTCGTCCGTGCCTTCTAGGGTGCCCCTGTTTGAGAATGCTCAAATGCGTCGGGGCACGCTTCAGCTGCCCGCAGGTGTTCGCAGGTGGTGTATGTAACCACTCGAGAATAAAACATATGATCCCACGGCGGAAGTCGGATGAAGAAAATAAATAAACGAGAATTTTGGGGTGCTTGTGTAACAACAACGGCATTCTTGAATATAAGATAGGCTGTTTCTGAAAGAACACGGGTTATAGTGTGTGATTTGATTTCCGTACTGTCCCGATAAAGGCGACTCCGACCAGTTATAGCCGCGGCTGGCTTTCAGCCCACACTGTACCTCGACGAATATAGTCCGTAGAAATCTGGATCAGATAACTGCGTCTTGGAAGCTTCCGTCTCGCGGTGTCGTATGGTAGACCGATTTTCCCACGTCGACGGGCGTTATCAATAGCTTTGTCGTCGATACCCCGAGGTCGTGGTACTTAGTCGGTAATGATGATCCCGGAGCTGGGGGTTGATTGTGGATATTATAGGCCAGGTATCAGGATATCGGTGATGGGACGGGCTGGGTGTAACACCTGAGACGACGGCGGAATATATATTGACAGGAACTCATGATAAAGCCAATACTCTTGTCAGTCCTCTGCAAAAATCAGGCTCAAACTGAGCCAGGTTTTTCTCTTTTAGATTACGGCCATCTTCTCCATTGTCAAACTACACTCCCTACAAGAGCTAGGATATGTTCCTACCGGCATATTAGCTAAGTCCATACATCAGATTCTCAGTTCGTTCTTCCATTCCTTACAGCATCAAAGTGATTAACTTGCTTGAGCTACTTCTCGGTGGCGTCTTCTTCTACACTTACTTCTTTATCCCGATAGCGCACTCCTTCTATCCGAAATAGATAACCGATGTGAATCGAAGCCTGAAGGGATTCCCGTGAGAAGCACTCCCCGTTAGACATATTCGTCCCCGCCGACAACCTTAGTCATACGTACGGCCTCACATGATCTTCTACGCTGTCTGGCACCTGCGCCTTCGCCCTTAGCAAACCGTTACGCTGCTAGCAGCTATGTGAACAATTAATTATGAGGCTTGCGTGCGCGAAGTCTTCAATGGTATACGACTCATTCCATCTATCAACTACAAGCCTTTTGAATATTGCGCGGCGAGGAGGATACATATGTTAGTATTGCCCGCCAGCTCAATCTCGACGATATACCCCCGTGGTTTTCGATAAGTTCATCACTCGACAGCACCAACTTCAAATCGGCGGTCTAGCGCGGCCGGCTGGACGGCCACTTGAGTCATCTGAAAATTCTGGGCGACAAAATAAACATTTGGTACGATTCAGTCTTAATTAACCCTCATTGTAGCCAGACGGAATTGGGCTGACAAGCCGAGCGAGAGCCCTAAACCAGCCGTATGAATGCCGTCAACATCCTATTTACCCATACCATATTGTTACAGTTTCCGATCCCTTCCCATTGCCCCCCGCCCTCCCAAATTGCCCCAAAACAGCAAGCAAATCCGGAACCGTGTCAAAGCCCCTTTTCGCCTCCTCTCGCCCGTTACACGGGATGACAAAGGTCAAGGTAAAAGAAGCGAGGACGCAACGCAGAGACGCCCACGAGAGCGCAAAGGTAACCCGCTGTAGGTACAAAGAGCTTTTTTAAAAAAGGAGATATCCAGCAAAGATTCGGAAAAGATCAGTCACCCCGCGTTTTTTCGGCTCAGATACGAAATACTCTCTTCTTCTTCTTCTTCTTCTTCTTCTGGAATGAATGTCGGTTCGAGTAGTTATTACATGGCGTAATATCACTATACGTTGCTGTGTCGGGGCCGTTTGCGCCCGGTGCCGGGCGTCATCTTCTCGTTTCGCTCGCGCTTCAGCTTCTCGTCGAGAACACGAGCTGGAAAAAAAGAGGTTAATATCGGTATATATATATTTCATCAACAAATAGGAGCCGCGACCACAAAGAATGGCCGCGACGGGGGAGGAAATGATAAAAAACTTACTAAGCACGTCGTAACCGAACTGAGGGAACTCCAGGCAGAGCGAGCGGAACTCGTCTTCGGCCTCGGCGCGCAGGGTGTGGCTGCGGGTGGCCCAGAAGTTGGCGACGGGCGCGCGCACCGTCGTGTCCTCCTTGCTGGTGTACTGGTAGATGTAGCGGGCGTACGTGATCTCGCCCTTGGCGGTCGAGTTGACGCAGTGGATCTTGCTGCTCGCCAGGCTCTTGAGCTTGTCCATGCCGAACTTCTCGGCTATCGTGTAGACGCGCGCATGCTTGAGCAGCTGCTCGCCCGTCTCGTCGACGGCCGGCAGGGAGGGGTCCGACTCGAGCAGGCGCTGGCCGGGCAGCTTCTTGGGGAAGTAGTCGCCGGTGTAGAGGTACTCGAGGAAGCAGCCGACGGCGTCGATCTCGTCGCCCACGAGCTCAACCTGTCGGGGCTGGTGGGAAGAAACTATGTGTCAGCGCGATGCGCATGGAGGGATATAAAGGGATAGACGGCGAAACACGGAGGCGCCGACTTACACTCCCGTCGTCGGCGAAGGCGCCGCAAATGTCGGCGAAATAGGGGCTCTGGACCAACAAGGCCTGGTGTGCGGTAAGGATTGTCTCACTCTCGGCACTGCCGACGATCAGAGTGACGACGGGACTGGTCAGGTAGCTGATGAAGGTGACGCGCGGGTCCGCCTCGCCTCCCTCGGCAAAAGGGAGCACTGTGCCGTCGTTGCCCGCGCCCTCTTCGCCCTCGGCCATCTCGACGTCACCGGCGGGATTGGCGGCATGCGCCTCCAGGATGTCTTCGTTGAATTCCTCGGCCATCCTAGTGGATCGGGCGGTGGCGCACTTATTTATAAATGGACCGACGTGTTTTCACTGGTAAGGAATGAATGGAACGCCGTGTGTCTAATTGCTTGGTAGGTACCTTCGGCCCTAGATTAACTGTCTAGATAGTAACAAATAACGGCTATTATCGCGTCAACAGGCTCCACCACACAGAACCTCGGTCGCGAGAGTACCTAGGAAAGAGAATATGAGGGAGAGAGAGCGTGTGTGTGATTAAGGCGGGGAAAGAAAGAGTGAGGGAGAATTAAGCCGTAGCCTTGGGACCTCCAATGGCTCAACTTAAAAAGGCTGGGGGCGTGGAAGATGTAGGTTCGGTCAGGTAGGTAGGTTGACAGGTTGAAAAGATGCGACGAGGCTCGCAAACTAAGGTGGGCTGGATTGGTCAATGCTGTTGCTTGTCGCACGCGTTGGCCGGACAAAAAAAGGGGTGGCTGGGGTAGCTCTCCATAATCTTGGCTTTTGATTGGCCTAAGCTCTTGCACTAGGCTGGTTCCGGCCTTCCTGTTTGCTGACCATGCTTTTTCTCCACCGTACCAGTTGCTTGAGCATTTTGTGCAGCTGTCCGGCGGTTGCCAGCGGCCGAGCCTCCTAAGCTAGCTTCACCTCAGCCTGATTCCCGATGATCAATCATATGGTTTTGCAGGCAGTAAGTAAACCTTGAAGAGGATGCCACAGGTATTCCACCATGATTTTCATCCAATGCTGGCTTCTTAGCCTAATACTTTAGCGAAGGTTATAAGAGGAAGAAAAAAGAAAAAGGAAAAAAAACTTCAAGCTTGAGACGGTATACGGTTGACTCTCGGGCTAGATGGCATCATTAGCATAGCATAGCCTGAGAGTCAACCCCAAGTCGAAACGCAGCAGGAGGAGACAGATGTGTTTATAGGCAGACAGCGAGCCAGCGATGAGAGTAAACGTGATAGTACCTGTTTCACTCACAGAAGCATCGCTGCCAGCGTGGTTGACATGGTAAGTTCTTATGCCAGACCAGACTTGCATATGAAATCGGAAGCCGGAAGCTCTGTCGGAGGATAAGAGAAGTAGATAGGTACTTCGTACACGTGTAGCGGTAGCGAGAGCGGGAACGAGATAGTCCCGCTACCCGTCGCTGCCTCCTGCTGTACATAGGTACTACCTACTCCCCGAGACCCCGATGCACCTCTGCTAGGTACTTCGGAGAAGCCACGGCTTTGGCGAGGTGGACCCGATCTCAGGTACCCGGTTCGTTGACCGATCCCTTCTACACTCATCCGACATGACCTCATTGACGTGTATGTAGGGGCAGGACTTACACACGTGTATGACTTACATACGTGTATACACCTAACCACATATATAAGTTTTGTGTCAGTTTGGGGTGCAAACAGCTAATTCAAGCCAACATCAAAGATGGCACACCTACTGACCCTTTTGTTTGACGGGGGCTATAGGTCCTGGTATATGGATAGGTCGGTTAGCGCGCCAAGCGTAACAACTACGCTAGATTAGGTGTGTACATGTATGGTGACAAGGCTAGTTTTTAGTGCGTACCTCGGTACACGGCGCCTACACGGGGTAGCGACCATAATAGCCATAATAGGTTATAACCGCCAATACAGAATACAGACGTCATAGCTAAGCGCAAGCTGGCCCTATACAATTGAAGTGTAGACATTCTTGTTTTTTGCCATGCATCTCGGTAGGCGAGCAGCGCCAACCGTACGTGTAAGTCCGGCGCCAATCATGTACCCAGTGGTTTGTCAGGTCTAAATACTTCTATAATACTGAATACATCATGATACCTAGATGCTAGGTACATATAAGGGACCAAGCCCCAGGCCCGGAGCCAATGAAATAGTAGTGTCACATTCGCTAATAAGTGTCGCGTGCGCCTACTCGGAGACATTAATGTAACCTCAGACCAGACTCAGGCGATCAATTACCTTATGGACTTAGTATCTCCAGTTCAATGAAAAATAAATGAGCAGAACCCACCCATATTAATGCTGTTGCGTGAGGTTCTTCAAGTAGGTATTGTAACTAAGATATAGCTACATAAATATTTTCAGCTAACTTAACCGGAACATACATGTACCGACGGCGCAGGAATAAATCTTCCCTAGCCGTGTTTGTCAGTCATTGCAATAGGTAAGCCCCTGACTCGGAACGATCGGCAAAGGTAAGGTAAGTACCTGCTCACCCTAACTGACGCCTTAAGGTACTTGCAGGTCCCAAATTGGAACTGGTGCCACGGGGCGGTATTATTTTACCCTGGAAGTACATTGTAGCGTAGTGTACATTACAGGCGCTCCAGCGCATCATCTCACTCCTGCGCCCCTCTTCCAAGATTTCCTGAGGAGAAAAAGGCGATAGAAAGCAGGGAATAAAAAATACCAGAATACTTCTTTCTTGTCTTGTCCTGTCTGTCTGTCCCGTGTGGCCTGTCTGCCCGTCCCTCCTTTGAATTGCCTCCACCTCATAATACATGTCCCTCCCTATTCTGTTTTCACATTCCTCAATCTCCTCCACACCACACCACGCTCACGCTTACTATTGTCGCGTGCCTCTCCCTCTCTCTCCCTTCGCAACTTCAAACCTCCGGGTTTGAGTTGCCATTCTAATCCTCTCTGGTCCTGTCTATGTTTCCGACCTTGCTCTGTACCGTTTCTTTCTCTTGGTAGCAAACAACCACCAAGTTAACATCCGTCAATATCCGCCGACATCCTTCGCCCCTTGATTGAATACCGCCGTATACTGCATTTATGAGAACACCACCGTAGACACGCTTTACGGACGGCCGTCAAAGATGGATCATGAGAATGGAGGCCCATCATGGCGAGACAGGGCTGAATGGAAGCAGCAGGTCTGGAGTCGGTGGATGGAGCCTGTGGTGAGTCTTTGCCTTGAAGCCTCGTCTCTGCGCCCGGAACCATGCTCGCAGCGGGCTGACCCGACCTGACTAACCATGCCAAGGTGATCGTGGGGTTACTCTTGACGGCCATGTATGTTACGCGGCGAAAGAACTACTCCATCTTTCACGGATCATCGGACGACAGTGCGCGATCGCTTCTCAGCCCCGAGTCCCAGAGGTCGTCCGGCAGCGACTGGGAACGGCCCGCGGACTTGCCCTCGCTTCATCCTCCCAAGACCCGCCGCCTATTCGGCCGATGGACCGTCCGGACTCCCAACTCAAGCCGGTTCGCGCGACACCTACATTCGAGAATCCTGCAGAAATTCCCCTTCCTTGTCGAGATGTTTTACTGGGCCATCGCGCTAGTTCTCTATCGCGGGACGATATTGATTACGAGTCATTGGTATGGTGGTAGCCAGGGTCTCTGGGACATTGCCCAGGGCCACGGCACATCGATCCTCGAATTCGAGGCACGGATCACGGGCATGGGGAGTGTCACGACCAATTCGCGATGGATAGAATGGAGGATACAGCAGTGGTTTCTGACGGGCGCCAACCTGGGTGACTGGAGAGGAAACGCTCTTGCTTTCCTCAACCGAGCCTATGCTCTCATCCACATCCCTGGGACAGCAGCGTAAGGCTTGATTTCTTTTCTGTGATTGTCGAGAACAGACTTGCATACTCACTCCTTTCTAGTTTCATCGCCTATTACTACGCCACGGCACCGACTCATAGACGTTTCTGCATTGCGCGGCGCACACTTTCGCTATCGAATTTTGTCGCATTCTTCGTCTTCACCCTGTATCCATGCATGCCTCCGCGTCTCCTTCCGAAAGAATATGGCTTCGTCGACACCGTAGAGGCTGAGGACGCAAGCAGTGTCTGGATGAAGGGAGACTACGTCAACGCACTCGCAGCCATGCCGAGTATGCATTTTGGATACGCCTTTGCTATCGGATGTACTTTGGTCTACGAGAGCGGGTTCTTGCGCCACCTCCACCCTCTCGGCGACGACAACAGCGATCTCGAAATGCATGGCATTCTAAAGGAAGAGAGCGGAGACGTACCGCGCTCGGTAGCCTCTCGTCTTATCCTCCTCCTGCTGGGCATCTTCTACCCTGCCTTAATCCTGCTCGCCATCATCTCCACAGCGAATCATTATGTCCTGGACGCATTCGCGGGCGCTCTTGTAGTGGGATTTTCGTTCTGCTGCAATCGCTTCCTGTTGAACTTCCTCGTAGTCGAAGACTGGCTGCTATGGGCCTGGCGGTTGGAGAAACCGGTGCCGACAACCGGATATGTTGCGCACGCCAAGTAGCTCGGGACATGGGCATACACATGATTGACCACACATCGGTCTCTCACAAACAACATTAATGGTATGAATACATAATACGAATGACTACTAATATAATTATGACCTTACTCCTGCTCGTCTCTGTTCAATTTCTGATCCTTTGAGTGTGCAGACGTTTAGGGTTCAGGTCATTCTAACCAGTTTCGTCAAACTCGTACATTTTATGTGCATTTGACATGAATAATCTTGTCGGTTGCAAGAACTTAGTCTTCTTAGCCATTATTGCTGCGCAAGGGGCAAAAACTCTAGTTCTGCTCTCGTGGTCATCGAGAGAAATAGTAATACCTACCTGTTAAACTGGTTCTCTTCCATCTTCTTCGTTCCCAACGTGACTCTGAATCATGCAACCTCGGAGGAAGCTGAAAGGGAAGATGAGAAGGGGCAGCAAATAAGAAGCACCGGTTTGTCTTTTTTTTTAAATAAAGAACGACCGAGCAAGTATGGTTGGGAGGCCTCTTCTTCTCTTGGGAGAGAGTCCTCGTAACCCCGGCCTATTTCCAAGCGTCTCCACATAATGCTTCGTCGAGAACTGCTGATCTAATGATTTGGAACGATGAGTGCATGGGAGCGTCTCAAGCGAGAAGGTGTGCCTTGCCCTGCTCGTGTAACACGTCGTGCACGGCCTGGAGAACTGCGGGATGGAGACTCTTGGGCGCAGCCACGAAGCCGTGGTTTCCGGTCATCTTGCGCCCCACGCTCAAGTCGATATCCTTGCCATCGACGTCCGTAATCTTACCGCCGACCTCTTCGAAGAGCAGCATGGCGCCGGCGTGGTCCCAGATCTTGCCGCACCTGTCGCGCCGGTTGTAAACCCAGACCGTCACGTTCGCGACGCCCAGCCCGAGCATGACCCAGCGCAGGACCCAGGACAGGAGGTCGCTGCCCTTGGAGGCGATGCCGAGCCTGGCGCGGACGGCCTCGTGCGCGGCGTCCACGCCCGAGTCCACCATGTGGTAGCATGACACGACCCGCAGGTCCGCGATGGCGGCGGGATCGGCGTGCGGCTCGATCCTTCGAGGCACGACTCCGCCGGAAGCGTTGTCGTCGTCGTCGAGCGGACGGATATACGTCCCGCGTCCCCGGACGGCGAACACGATGGACCCGCGCCCGCTCGGGTCGACGGTTGAGTTGTCGATCTCCCCTTCGGCGTCGGCGTCAACGGAGAGCGTCGGGCAGCCGACGACGCTGAGGACCTGCTTCCCGCCCTCGAGGAGCGCGACGTTGATGGCGTACGCCTCGCGGCGCACGAACGTCTTGGTCCCGTCGATGGGGTCGAAGACCCATACCCTTTCCTCCCCCTCCCCCGACTCCGACCCCGGCACGCCAGCGCCGCACCGGTCGATAAGCTCGCACATATCCTCAGGCGAGGCGGGCAGCGCGCAGAGACCCGCGGCCTCGTCGTCGCGCAGGTGGAGGAGGAGCAGGTCCCACACGCGGCGCAGCAGGTCCGGGCTCGCGCGGAGCTCGGCGGCCGACTCCTCGCCCACGAGGCCGTCGGCGGGGAACGCGGCGCGCACGCTGGCGGCCAGCAGCGCCTGCACCGCGAAGTCGGCGGCGGTGACGGGGCTCAGGTCGTCCTTCTGCACCGTGCCCTTGTCGTCGGACGCGAGGACCGACTGGCTGATCTTGGCCGCGCACTGCACCGCGCGGATGGCGGTCCGCAGCTCGCGGGCGTAGGGGCCTTCGTCCATGGTTGGGAGACCGGTCGTTTGTGTGTGTGTGTTCTTTGCTTGATTGATGAAACCTTTTTAAAGCCCTACTAAGTAGGTAAGTAAGAGGTAGACAAGGAAGTAGGGGTACGTACTTGTATCTGTTTGACCTGCGAGGTTACCCTTGGGCATCTAAGGCACGGATTGTATATCGGTGGTTTGGCGGTTTGACAACTGGCGACACTTAATACTCAGCTGCTGTTGGTAGCTTGCGGGTGACTATGGGAGTTGCGGAGGCCAGACTGTATGAATGGTCAGGACTGTGGAGACTTGTACGCATCCCTACTTGAACGGACTCGCATCTGTTCCTTCCATTTGATCACTCAGTTCCTGTTCTATCCCCTTAAACTGGGTACCTACAGGACCTAACCTACTTCACATAATTAATGCGTCTTAAGCTACATAAGGTAGTCCCTAGTTTACTGGTTAACGCTGAACCAAGTAAGCTTGGTTCTGTCGTGTCAGTGAATCAGATGATGTTTTTACATTTTGCTATTGAGGTCGGTGTGGTTAGATCTAGTGAAGTATAGGAGCTATTCATTTATTTCCATCGAGGCACTCAGGTCTTATGTGATTGTTGAATAACATGAACTTACTAGATTAGCAACTAGTTATTGAGTGTTAAAAGTCAAGTAACTTGAGGCGCTCCTAGAGTTGAGGGAGGTATGGTAGAATCCCCTTTACCCTGCTTTGCATCACAACCAAAACTAGTTGCCTAACACCAACTCCCAACCATAGCAAACCCTCGCCATACTATGCAACAGACATAGTCCCAAAGATAAAGATGCGCTAGCACCAATCACTGTTCTTCAAGTAATTCATACCACTTCGGAATATCCTTAACGAGACTCTACATATACTTATCCCGCTTGGCCGCGCACTTGCTATATACCGTCGATGTGTTGTTATACAGGCGACAATTCCTAAAGACCAACTTCAGATCGTCAATGAGGTCTCTCGGAGCGGCATATAGGTCTTGCTTTAATTCATCTTCTATATTTGATATAACTGCAGGCTTGAATACACTTAAAACGATTCGTGCTGTTTTTAAAGGAACTAGCATACATAACATACATGTCATGCCTTGTCTGGGAAAGGGGATTCGTCGTGGCGCAGCTGGAGGTCCAGCGCCTGGCTTCGGGCGCCTATCGTGAAGCGTCCTTGATTCTCTTGGCATCAGGAGGATTAATAGGACTTAATGATGACAGGGTTAACGAGCCACTCAGAGAGACGAATAACCCCCCATCACGTGACAGCTGAAGTCCTATTTAACCTTACTTAGACCTGAGTTGTCACGGATGTGTCGGTCGTTGTTTGCATATATCACGAGTTGACACGCCTCCCGCTGAAACTCATCTGATTCGACGTACCCAAAAGAACATCCGCCATGTCGTTTTCGAACAACAATGAAGTGCTCGAGCTCACAGCCGCCCAGGTCGACGTAGTGCAGATGGCCCTGCGATACTGGTCGGGCTCCAACCTCGTCCCCGCGAGCCTCGTCGACGATCTCCTGGCGACAGTCGAGGTCGTGGAGGAGAAGCACGACTTCAACTGGAACAGATTCGCCAAGTACACGTTCAGACTAGCCGTCGTCTGCCTCGCCATCGCCGTCGTAAGCCTCATATTTGACGAGGTCGTGCCGCAGCTCATCAGGCGCATCCTAGAATTGCCCGCCGCTGCGCGCGTGACCGCCACCAGCGCCCTCGCCGTGGCGGTGCACGCATGGGGATACCAGCGTTCCTTGAAGACGCCGCAGCAGCCCTATCTCAACGAGGCCATCCACAGTCTGGGCGCCCTGCTCTTCGCTCTCGCGGCGCTGCAGCTTGGCGTCGCTCTGGAAGCCGAGAAGAGGCAGAACCGTCCCATCCTCCACAGGATAGAGCTCTCGCTGGCTCTCGTGTACGGGCTCTCGGCGGTGCTCGTGCAGTCCAGTTTCATCTTGTCCTGCGGCATGATCGTCGGCGGCATCTGGTTCGGGTCGTTCACCGCTTATTCTAGCGGCCTGTACTATCTGGGCATGTACTACCCGGTACGGTTTGTCGTCGCCGGCGCCGGGCTCATCGCGGTGGCCGCGCTCATGCGCAAACACCCTCTCACGGCCGCGCTCTGGTCTACGACGAGAACGTGGGGCATGCTCTACATGTTCGCGGCTCTGTGGATCCTGTCATTGTTCGGCGATGACGCAATACTCGGCGACATCTTCGCTGGCCGCGGTGGATTGGGCAGCGTTGCATTCTGGTCCGCTGCATTCCTCTGCGCCGCCGCAGCGGCTGTCTGGCATGGTCTACGGTATGGAGACTCGACTACGAGAGGTTTGGGGCTGGCGTTTCTGTGCGTTAATCTCTACACGAAGTTCTTCGAGTTCTGCTGGAAACTGTGGTATAAGTCGGTGTTCTTTGGCATAATGGCGCTGTCATTTGGCCTTCTGGGAAGATATGCTGAATCTATGAACCTTGCGCTACATGAGCGATACTTTAGCCTCCCGAGCTAGGTCTTATCTTGGTTTTCTTCCTTTTTTTCCCTCCTTTTTTTTCTTTTTTTGCCCCCCTATTTTGTCTTCCTCGCAAGCCACGAACCATAGCAATATTTCTCCCAATGATAACCCTACTGCATAACCCTGAACTCCCGCTATCAAGCTCATCCGCTTCTCGCTATTCTCTGTGACACCCGTTTGTTGGCCACCTCTCAGGAAATTCGGGTTGAGCACACTGGGTCGGGTTTCTCAGGTGTAATGTCATATCTAGCCAGCTTGGGAGACGGAGGGCTATCGGCATGCCGTGGAGCAATCTTGGTGTGCGAGGGGCGAAAGGCCAAGGGAGCCGAACTTGCTCGACGACCATATCCATATACCACGCGGTTTCCACGACCGATTCCGACCAATCTGGTCAATGCTGGCGCGCTACGACTATACGCAGCCTTGGATAATCCGCCGTTGCTCCCCCCGTTCACCTCAGCCGTTCCGAGACTAGCACTCAAGCTTGATTGACGAGTCCCGTGGAGGTGAGTGTACGCCAATCCAAGAGGACCCAGGCCCTTATCTCCGAAGCTCTTCCGGGACGGGGTGTTGGACCTGATCTTCTCGGGATCACAAGCAGATCTCGAGGCAAGGGGTAGAGTAGTCGTGTTGGCAACTGAGCGTGCTGAGCCCAGGCTTGCACGGGTCTCATCTATTTCCATGCGCCGAATTGTGTGAGCAAGGGTCTTCAAAGTCGGCTTGCCTGCGAAAGTGTTGAGCCAGGCAGGATTCGTTAAGGGCATCTCTGCCAAGATCTCTCTCTCAGGTCCGTACACAACCAAAGTGGCCGAACCAGACTGTGTCGAATGAGAAGGTGCGCGGGCTGGCGTTTCGGAAAGACAGTGTTGCCATTTCGCATCCAAGCGGCCCGAGGCAGAAGAGTTGGTCTCATGACTATTAGCCTTGTCATCTCCTACCTCCGTGGCAGAAGAGTTGGTCTCATGACTATTAGCCTTGTCATCTCCTACCTCCGTGGCAGAAGAGTTGGTCTCATGACTATCTGCCTTGTCATCTCCTACCTCCGTGGCTGCTATCGCTCCTTCGTCTGCTTCAAATAGGCTATCGTACTGCTCGCTGTCCATTACTATAGATTCGCCGCCGCCTAGGATGCCTAAATTAGCAAAAGAGGCTGTGTGTTCTCCGTCTAGGTTCGAGCCGGCACCAAGGTGAGCTGTGCCCATGGCGTCAAGTTGGACGGGCTCTAGCTGTTGGAAAGTATGTCTGAAAGTATTATCCACCATGTAATTGTAATAGACGACCAAGATATCCCTGAAACCCCTTAATCTTATCATGAGGAACTGATTCTTGAAATCTTCCCTGGCAAGCGTCTTAAGGTCTGGTGAATAAACATCGCCATGGCCGTCCCAGTTAATCTTGTATTGAACCACGCTGGGCAACAAGCGAACGCCCGCACTGTTTGGAATGATCCGCCGAAGGATCGGCTGCATTGAGTTCTCAAGGGCCCCGAGATCTTCGGTGTTGACCAGTACCGCCTCCAGGCGATGGTAGAATTGGTTGACTGGGGCGCAATAACAGGCGAACTTCACTAGCATGACAAACTTTGTGTCTCCTTCATCCCATGATCTCTCAGTATTGGTTTCGGCTTCCTGTTGTGCTGTACTAGAAGGTTGTGCCGAAGCCATCGTGGGCAATGTGTAGATTTGGATGAATGTAGTACCAGATGATGATGTTCGAGACGAAGGGTGTCGTTTAGTGAGTGGTGAGTGTGAAGATAAAGTTGTGGGACGCGCCCTTGCGGGAGAAGGAATTATTGATATAGGACACCTGTACCACTGTGTCTTTCCTTCCTTTTCGCTTTCGATTGACAATTCGAAACGCGCCGACAAAAGAAACAGGCACCCAGGAAAACTCACCGTGAACCCCCCCTCTTTCAGTACCTAGGTAGAGTTCTCACATTCTTTGCTGTTACGACTTGCTTTATAGATGACGTGAACTATCTAGCATTGTGCGCCAACGCTTTCCATCTTGATAGATAGCGATGGGGAAGCGACAAGGTGTCTTCTAGCTTACTGCTTTTGCTACTGTTACCTTGGTATTATTTGTATAAAAAAGGGCACGGATCTTGGTAGTTTCTCCTTATGGCTTTGTCCTCATTGTAGATGAGACGGTAACAGGCTGTCTATATTCACGGTATTACCAATCGCTTCTTTAAGGCAATGCGAGAGAGATATGTATACATACATCTCATTGCATTGAATTCCATAACTGAGGCGTGTTCAAGGTAGTTGCCGCTTCGGATTCTGACTGAATCTGAGGAAGTAGTAGCACGTAGAAGGTTTGAGGATCATCGGGTTTTGAGATCTGTCTGTGTCATTCCATACCCCCGGGGAAGGGGCCCTGAATGCAATTCCGCGACTAAGACGAAAGCGCAATGAGCCTGTGATGAGTATTCATGGTGCAGTTTCGAGAACGCTTCATGTCAGGTGTAAGTTTTTAAGGTGTTAATCGGGACTACGATGATAACAACTCATCTGAAGTGTGCTGTCAAGGAGCACACTGCCATCATTTTAATATTCTGCTGTCGTTACGGTCAACTGTGCCAAGAGGCGTGTATCCCGTCCTTTAACACCAAAAAAGCATGAGTGAAGAGCCACAGAACGTGTTTGTGCATGGTATTAGCCAGGTTGTCCCTACTCCGGTGCTCGTAGATTGCGTAAGTTGGATTAGGTACTGTCAATTGCGGCTCGAATTGGTATATTTTAGTTTACGTTCAGCTTCGTTTTCCCGTATATTCTAATTGCGACGATCTCATATGAAATAGCAGTCACACTTTTCAATAGAAGATGCATGCTTCGCAGCTATCACCACAGCTCTGAAAAGGAAAATCCGGTTGTCGCCCAGCATCATTATATCTTGGAGAGGATAGTCCTGGCTTCAGCACGGAGTCTAACTCACCTACCCATATAACCAAGCAATTCGATACCTCCCCGAGGCGGTCACCGATTTGGTGATGCCGAAATTGGCCTGGGTGGGCACGGCACTCAAGATAATACGGGCCAGGTCTATTTTTCCGCTGGGGTTTCCGTCACGCATGCCAAGGACGTCGAGGCCATTGGCAAGCGAAAAACTCCACCAATTGTCAATTGGCGTTTTGCGACCGAACAATCTCGACGCAACCTGCCCGTGACAGATGTTGGCGATCGTGCTGCATCGTGAGTTAAGCAGAGTCGCACATACGTATTCACGTCTGAAAGAAGAGGGCAATGCAAATTCTATGTGATCATTTCTTGACCTATCCAGCATCATCACGGCAGCGAACCCCGTACGGGAAACGCGAACCCCAAGGAACCTTGCGGAGTCGACGAGTTTTTCCACCGGTCAAATCATAGGCAAGCGTGGCCTCATGTCTGTTTTACCACACAACTCCATTAAAAAGGATAATGCGTTGTTAAGACGTGTTAACCTCGTGATGTCACAGACACGCGACTCTTAGAGCACCAATACCCCCCAAGTCATCACATTTGTTCGCAACGCAAAGAGTGGCCTGGCTTGGCGAAGACGTAGAGCAGGATATATGAGAGCCGTGAATCACGAATAGCGGGCTCTCGTTACTCCCTCCCACCAAGGACCTATCTTGACCATGAAGTTTCTTCTACTGCCACTTGTGGTGACAGGGGTGGCCGTCGCCACCCCCTTAGCTACCATGGCTGATTCGTTCATCAAGCGAGGGGTGCCCTCGACTATCAACTACAGTCAAATGACGCTATATAAGGGGTTCGAGCTAGCGTACAATCTCACGGGCGACGAGAAGTACGCCTCATGGTACCGCGGGCAGATCGACGCCCTCGTGCAGAGCGACGGCACGATCAAGGGTTGGGATTCCAAGAAGTACTCGCTCGACAACTACCGCATGGGCAACAACCTCCTCTACTGGTACGAGAAGACGGGCGAGGCGAAGTACAAGAAGGCCGCCTCGGTCATCCGCCAGCAGATCAACCGACACCCGAGGACGGCCACCGGCGGCTTCTGGCACCGCAACCCGGAGTACCCCAACCAGATGTGGCTCGACGGGATCTTCATGGCCGACTCGTTTTACGCCAAGTGGACCAAGTCGTTCGATAACGGGAACACGACGGCGTGGGATGACATTGCCCGGCAATACGACAACATCCAGGCTCACACGAAGGATAGCAAGACGGGCCTGCTGTTGCACGGGTACGACGAGAGCAAGGTGGCTGTATGGGCCAACCCCGTGACGGGCGCGTCGCCCTTGGTATGGAATAGAGCCGTCGGCTGGTACTTTATGTCGCTCTCGGAGGTGATCCCGCTGTGGCCACAGACACATCCCGCGCGAAAGAGGCTCATCGAGTACTTCACAACTCTCGCGGCCGCGCTGAAGAAGGCGCAGGACAAGTCGGGCGGCTGGTGGTTGATCCTGAGTCAACAGTATGTAGGCGATGAAGACAACTACATCGAAAGTAGCGGTTCGGCCATGTTCACGTACGGCTTCTTGAAGGGCATCAAGCTAGGGTTGCTAGATAAAAGTAGTTATCTTGCTGCCGCACAGAAGGGTTACGATCTGCTAGTCGACAAGTTCGTCGTGGAAAAGAGCGACGGGACCGTGGACTGGGAGGGAACCGTTGAGGTCGGCTCTTTAAAGAGCGATGCTTCGTTTGAGGTGAGTCTTCCTGCGAGACTTTATCAAGATGACAGCAAGACTGATATTCGACAGTACTACGTCTCTGTGCCTCTAGCTCTCAATGACTATAAGGGCGCTGGTCCCTTTATGTATGCTTCGTACGAGATAGAGACGCTGTAACGCTCAAAAGCTTGATGACGCTATAGATATCACATTGAACACGTACTACCTATGTACCTACTGCCCACTTCCCGTCGTCAATTGATGTTCTTTGAATGAAAATTTTCGCCCCCAAGATGTCGGCTTACCCTGGTCTTGGCTGCTGCATTCGCGGTTCGCTTAACTGATATACACACACAGAAGACGAACTACCTACTCCAACCTTACGCAGCGTTGCGTATCTTAGTGACGCATCCGACCACCAACTGTGTTATACTGGCGCCCAATAACACCAATCGCCATGAGTCTCTTCTCCGCGTTAGTCCCATGCTTACTGGGGTGCGCCAACCCAGTGAACTGAGAGCAACTTCACGTAGTGTACATAGAATCCACTACTTAGAGGGGGAATTGGTTGATCAAGCGTATAGGAAGCATCCGAAATAATTGAGGAAAAAGTTCAAAGCTGGTAAGCTGGTAGTTTGGTAGTTTGGTTATAGAGGTGGTAAAGAGAAGGTTGTATAGGGAGCATCACCTAACGTAGCTAGGTCTCATGGCAGAAGATCCGATTAGCCATCAATCAGACCTATTCAACACCCCTGCTTGTTTGATTAACCACGGGCTTCCAGATCGAGCCGCCTCCCCCTGTGCTATTCTATGTCACATGTGAGGTGAGAAAGTCAATAGGGTTTACAAAAGCGACTGTCGATGCACCAGAACAAAACACAAGTGACAAGAGCAAATCTTAGCTCATGTTATAGGGGGTTACTTTTGGTCGAGCCATGATTAGGAGGTCATTTTTTCACTCGTTATTAGTAATACCGTATCTCCTCCGGCATGTGCTATTATCCCAGCCATTGTCTCCTCTAGTCCATAGCATCGACGGCATTGTTTGTCGATGAACTCAAGCAGTAACAACTCTATCTACCTGAGAATAGATTACCTTCTCTCTTTCTTATGAGTCTCTGACGTCTGTAGTTCCAGGACAACATAGGCTTCTGCCGGCAACAACTCCATCTGCTCTTCGAACATGTCCCCCGACGACTTGCCACTTTTCAGCAACGCTGGTGCGGCAATGACGCGTACCCAATCTTGTTCGGCGGGTGAGTCGCTTTCCGCCCTACCAGGTCGGCCGTCCGGGTCTTCGAATACCCAGCGAATCCAGGCAGCTTGCCTGCTGATCTCCCGATCCAAAACCAGAGCCTTTTGGATGATCTTATTGAGCAGGGCGTAATATTGGTCGCCTTCCCCCTCTGGGATGAACGGCCAAACGACCGGGTCGATGTGGTTTTCGATCACTGAGTATCCGTATTCATTCCATATACTCTGTACGTCCACCGAAGAGTCTGCTTTGAACACCATATTCGCGGTCGTGGCTCGCCAGGTGTGGAACTTCTTGAGATTTTCGTACTTGGAGGGACCCTCCGCCTCATCCCGGCTGCTGGTATCTTGAGCCAACAATGAGTCAATTTCCTAACAATCCGCAAGAGTGAGCGCACAACTTACTCGGTCTCAGATATCTTGAAATGTCGTTTAGACCTACGCCTATGTTGTCGTTCGCGGGCCATTGGTAACGCTCGAAAACCTTCGTCTTCAATAAGCGCCAGATAAATGATTGCGCGAGTACGGCGGATACTGGACAATTCCTGTATTCCTCAGGCAATATGTCCTTTGTCGTCGGCTTTCCCTCGTTTCGCTGGGGCCATCTCTGAAGTGGCAGGCCTTCGAAGTACGATTCCGAGAAATACCGTACATCGTACCTGAGCTCCGCAACCAGCTGTTTCAGGTAATCATCTGTCACAATATGGAAAGGCTTGGCCTCGGAACGCAGTTTGCCCAGTTCCTGAGCGATCTGCTTCCATCGCCCCGAAACTTTCTTGAAGTCGTCTTGTGCTTTAATACGTAGCTTCATTTCTGTGTCCAGTTGCTGTTGCAAGGACGCAATGGTATGATTCATTTGGTCGAAGACTTCCTGGCTGCATTGAACTGTGGCTTCATTCTCACTGCCCTTGGTGTCTAATAGATAATCAGTGTCAGATCTGGCGCACAGACAATGCGCGTTGATGCGCGAGATTTGGCATTGCTGGAGGTTTAAGGCAGAAAATTGGATAGCATTAAACTTATAACTTAGTGACTGACTCACTTTGCTTGCCTTTTGCTGCATCACCAGTATCTATCTCGTCATCCTCAACGGCGCCAGGCGGCGGGTTCACGTCCGGGGCCTCCGTATTCGTTGAAGCCATAACTCTAAACAGTTCGAATACTATCTACAGCACGGCTAAAAGAAAAGAAAATAATGAAGCTGGTAGGGTGGGGGGATTTAAGAAGTCTTTAAATAGCTAGATAACCTGTTAGATAACCACCCCTCATCTCCTGCTCCCCCTTTACGGGCTACTGCGTTGATATAAACCAGTTACCTTGGCCCGTGAAACAAAACGTAAGTCATAGTATACTTCTTTAATCTTTTCGTAGATACCTTATCGATCATTGCACGATAAATTAAAGCCAGCGGATGTGTCGTTTTCCTGCATAGTCTCAGCTCAGGACTAAGTCGGGTCACTTCTACTTTCATCCCATCACGTCCCCCTCACCACATCATGTTCTTATCATTGGGCGGGTTTGGACTGCAGGGTCAGCGCTATTGACAGCCCGCGACAATATTGATGCAAATCAACCTTGTGACGTGTAGCGTATCATGCCGGTGATTGGCCAAAGATACGGGTTAAAGGTGCAATTGTGAGTCGAGACCTGCGGTTGTGTGAAAGTCCTACGTCTATACGCTGGGGCTGGAATTGGGGGCCGGCGTCGCATAAGTTCGGCATTCGTTTTCTGCATGTCGTCTCTCCCAGCTTGACGTCTCACTGGAAGGGTCTTCGGTTATAAACTTCGTACGGCTCTGACTCTCGCCCTGTGAATTTTTTTTTAGCAAACCATATCTCTCGCTCTCAAGATGAATCCTTTTGACGGATTATCTGAATCCCTCAAGCCTGCTCTCGAGCAGCCTGTAGGCCTCTCATTTGATTTCGATGGCGATTACTGGAGACCGGGCTCAACCCCGGGCTCAAATACAAACACGGACGATGGTAACGACGATGTCTTGGTTATTGGCATCGACTTCGGGACGACGTATGTTATTCAGCGTCGATATTGATGTCGTATCTATCTAACACGTGAACTTGCTTACCCATGCGCCTTCAGTTTCTCCGGCGTGGCCTGGGGTACTGCTGCAGACTTTGCCAACGACAAGACGATGAATTCAATTATCAGCTGGCCCGGAACTGGTAGCGAACAGGGCAAGGCGCCAACTGAGGTATTCTACGAATATGACGAGATGTCGTGGGGCTATCTCGTACCCAAAGATGGCGACCCAGTCCGGTGGTTCAAGCTGTTGCTTGTACAAGAGGAGGATCTCGCGGATGGTCTGCGGTCTTCAGAGTTCATACTTAGAGCCCGCCAATTTATGGTCAACGAGGGGAAAACAGCCGTAGATCTGGTCGCTGATTACCTCCGTTACCTCTGGGCTCATACGCTCGAGACCATTGCAAAGGCACAGGGACAGGGTGTCGTCGATGCACTGCGCTTCCATATCGTTATCACAGTCCCTGCTATATGGAAGGGATATGCTCGACAGGCGATGCAGCAAGCTGCGCAACAAGCAGGCATGCTGGATGACAGGCTTGCTGGAGAGACTCGTCTAAGTTTTGTCCCTGAGCCTGAGGCTGCTGCGCTGTCGACGCTCTCGGAGCCTGGGCGGAAAGTAAACAAAGGCGACGTCTTCATAGTATGCGATGCTGGTGGCGGCACTGTTGTAAGTCTTCCACTCACCCTTTTGACAAAATAAAGTTGAACATGCGTGACTAACTAGTTCTCTCAGGACTTGATCACGTACAAGATTAGCAATGTTAATCCAATCAGAATGGAGGAGGCTGTAGAGGGCGAAGGTATCGTATCCCCTGCTTCATTGTGTCAGCAGCAACAAACTAACACCAGTAATTGCTACAACTAGGTGATCTTTGCGGTGGCATCTTCGTTGATCAAGCTTTTGAAATCAAGTGTAAGAAATGCTTGGGCAGAAGGTGGGACCGCCTCAGCAAGAATGATATCAACGACGTGATGCGCGAAGACTGGGAGAAGGGCGTGAAACCTCAATTTAAACTATCAGAGAAGCGAGGCTATGATGTGCGGGTTCCCGCAAGCGCCTTCTCTGACGGGAAGACAAGCGACACCAAATGCGATCCGATAATCAAAGATGCTCGGATGAAGTTCACGAGGTAAGCAAATTCCGTTGGTAGGCTCTCTCCCGCTAAGGTACTGACTATGTACGAAGTCAACATATCGAGGAAATCTTCAGCGGTGTCTTGAAAAAGGTGGACGCTTTGGTAGATGAGCAAATCAAGAAAGCGAAAGCCAAAAACCTGTCCATCACAGTAAGTAATTAAAGGCTATGAAACGGTAGTTATACAGTGACGCTGATTTTGTTTAGAGCATTATCCTGGTGGGAGGTTTCGGCAGCAGTCCTCACCTGTATGAGCATTTGAGGGACGGGCACAAGGCCGCTGGCATAGACGTTTTGCAGTCAGGAGGCATGAAACCGTCAGTATCAAGCTTTGCGTATCCGATTGGCGTACACTAACACTGCATAGCCGGACTGCAATTAGTCGAGGCGCCGTACTCAAGGGTTTCCTCGACATTGCTGCTCAAGGCCAGCCCAACAGCTCGATTGGCAACTCGGGTGACAACTCGGGTGTCAGTTCGATTGCTAAGACAATTGCCAATAGGCTCCCCATCAAGGTTCTCAAGACGATCTCTCGCGCAAGTTATGGTGCATCATACCAAACGCCGTTCGTCGAAGGACTTCATCTAGAAATCGACAAGGAGTGGGACTCGAAAGAGAGCTTATGGATGGCTAGCAACCAAATTGAATGGTATCTGAAGAGAGTAAGTAGTTTATTTTTTTTTAAAGGAGTTCGCTGAGCGTCTTATGTAACTAACTATTTAAAAGGGCGAGGAGGTCTCTACCAAAGATACTGTCCGCCACAGTTTCTTCTCAACTTTTGAAAGCGACTTTGGAGGGGTTCTCACCGTGGGCATTGATTATTCCGACGACAAAGAGGCCCCTTTGCGTAAGACGAGCTCGGTTAAACATCTGTGCTCGATCACGGGTGAAGTTGGCATACCCTTTTCCGAGCTGAAGGACCGGCAGACACCTAGCGGTAAGACCTTGAAGGTACTTGAATACGATATCGAGATGGTGCCTTCGGGGGCAAGTCTTGAGTTCAATGTCTACATTGAGGGGCGGAAGATGGGAGAATCCAAGGTAGCGGTGAGTTTCTAACGATACTGTCCGTGCAGTATCAGGGCTACGTATAAGACCTATTGTTTCCTACACAATCTTTGCCAGATTGCTAGCCTTGATCAATCAATTTTCCTTCAACTTAGTCAATGCTGTTTACCTAGAAGTGTACTATGTAGATATTCACAAGGGATATGCGTCTCGTTAGCAGATTATAAACATTTTGAAAAAAAAAAAAAAAACCCCCTCGATTTTGGACTCCCAACGTGCCAACCTTTTCCGTATCCCAATAGAGGCCCAAAAAATCAACGATATATGCGTTCTGGCATGCGTGTTTATACAATTGAAACGAAAAGACATGCAACCCCGCCCCCGGGAACCGTCCTTTTCTCTTTCTTTTTCCTGACCCGACCGATAATACAGATATAGTCTACAGAGTGAGCGCCGCTCCCCTCCGTCCTACGGGCGGTCTGAGCCGGTGCGGTCCAGCAAGGGACGCTGGTCCCACCGGTCGTCGTCGTTCAGCGCGCCGTCCTCGTCGTCATAGACAGCCTCGTCCCGGTCCCGGCCACCGTCGTCCGAGTCATCTTCTCGGTCGTAGATGAAGAACTGGGCGAAGATTCCGAGGTCGAGGAACAGGGTCCCCAAGCTGCCCGCCAGCCAGGAGGCGTTGACGAGGAGATACCTGCCGTAGATGCGACCGGCCTCCCCGGGCCGGCACCTCGCCTCGTGACACGCGGGGTCGTAGGCGAAGATGGAGAGGACGTACGTCAGGTTTCCCAGGCAGGCGAAGAGGAAGAAGAGCATGCTGATGCCCTCGGTCGATTTCCGCCGGAAGTTCAGCAGCATCTGGGGCAGCCGGGACCCGAGGTACAGCACGGCGCACAGCCAGCCGAATATCTGACCCCAGAGGTCGAGCGCCGGGAAGTTGTCTTCGGGCGCGGCGGGCTTTCCCCTCGCGTACCCCCGGCTCAGGAACCAGCCGAGCGCGCCGGCGGCGCAGACCATCAAGACGGCCACGGCGTTCCAGAGGAAGGTCTGCCGCTTCGTGGGGGTGGGCAGAGGGGAGGTGGGCGGCTCGGGCATCATGGGGACTGCCGGGGAGAGGTGTGACCAGCCGCTTCCTCTTCGCTCCCGTACATCGGCGAAGTAATCGGCCAGCAGTGCCGTCCCCTCAGTGGGCGCGCCGGCGGCATGGCCGTTGGCGTGAGCCGGAGGCTGGGGCGCCCTCGCCTCGTCAAAGCCGTACGTGAAGCCCCTGTAGTAGAAGCATTGGCCCAATAGGACGATGTCGGCGATGGTGTAGTACACGGCGAGGATGAGCATCGTCGGCAGGACGCCCTGGAGGACGGCGCCGAGAATGTTGAAGATGTCTCCCCATAGCCAGGCGATGATGAATTGGACCGAGAGGCCGTCGGCGGAGCTTCGTCGGAAGTTCTCTATGATCTGCGGCGAGAAGACGACGACCCATGCGGCGATGGAGATGGAGCTACATAAGAGGTGGGAGAGACGAAATTTAGCGGAAGAGCCTATTGCTTGCTACGTTGCACGACGTCGAGAGGTGACGTTCTTCGCGAACGTGAGAAGGATTCATCTTACCCGCAGATGCCCGATATCGCCTCGACATCAAGATTCAGAGGCCCCGTGGGCGGCACCATTTTGACAGTAAAAAAAAAAGAAACAATAAAACAGCGAGGCCGTGATGTCGTCTAGCTCCGTAAATTGTTGATAAAAAAGCCCCCACCGCCGAGGTAGCGTCCCTACACTAAGTAGATATTAACATAAGATCGTCGTCTCGCGGATCCAAATGCCTTTGGTAGGTTTGAATTGAAAATGATGGATATAAGGACATAAGAAAATGGCCATGCATACTCAGACACGGGCGAGAAAAGTCTGTTGTTGTTATTTTTTTCCTCGGATAAAACCTGTAGCAGAGTAGGTAGGCGGCTTGCTGCGGGATAGTGCCTGGTATCTATTATCTAACCTAGATTATAGATATAACCTTCTATCCACATGCAGCCAAGTTAGAAAATTGGACTTTCAAGGCTATACAAATATGTTATGTACCCTGCTGACCTAGATCTGTACATACATAAAACGGGCATTGATACCTCATGTAGTCATCTAGGTTAGGTAAAGTATTCAATCACTTGACTTGGCACGAGGTATTCTATCCGAGATGGAGAGCAAGAAAAGCTTTTCCCTCTTTCCTTCTTTTCTTTCTTCTAGTGACGAGCTAAGAATCGTCATTGGTCCCCAAAAATGCCAAATTCCTGGAGGCCGGGGTATGCCTATCCACGTCCCCATGACGCAGTGCTACCTAAGTACCTAAGGACTCACAGCCTACCACGCAGTGCGAGGTTAGTGGTATTCTAGCTCCACGTTTTACGCGTTGCGGTGCTGATTGCGGGGGAGCCAAGAGGTCCTCTCCATCTCAGAGAGGACTAAGCCCGCCTGCTTGTAGATACTCTTTTGCAGTAGAACTCCCAACTGTAAACGATACTCAGTGATTGGAAGTCCTTGTATAAGCTTTGTCTGCTACAGAAAAGGTGATTTTCGAAGGCTATATACTACTTTTTGTAGTTCAAATACAGCTTGAAGTGTACGATGGCCTAGAATTTTCGTATGATATTCGCGGACGTATGTACAGACAGAAGTCTCATTTGAGCACCGCTCGTCGGGAAAAAAAATTGACATTCCCTTTCTTCTCGAAAAGCGCTGGCTTTCTTTGTCGGCCGAGTAGTATGTCAATCCTTGTTCTAGGTGCAGATAGGTATCTCAGTCAAATCTTTCCTCACAATACAATGCCAATGCCTCATGTTCGCTCTATCATATATGTACGCTACTACTAAGGCTTGTATCAATATGCGCCATAGAGGCTATTGCAACATTGTCTCTCACTAGATAGGTAGGAAACTGGGGTTCCCGTCGTGGATTGGTAATCCAATCGATGCATATCGTGAGAAGCCCCCCCCCCAGCCTAACCTAGGTAGGTAACCCACCCAGAGCTGTTCTCGGAAATAGCACGAATCAATCTTTGGTTTATCTCGCACTATTTTCCCGTCATATCGCGAACCCAGACCTTGGGGCTACTATTACATCACAGCTACCTACATACGTCTCATATTCTTTGTCTCATAGATTTCAACAAGAGCAACATTAGCGTAGAAAGCACTCCGGAGTGCAAGACAGACAAAAAAAAAAACAATCCGATTCCGAGCCAGACGTCTAGGAATATCGCGGTGATGAGCACAGCAATCCCGGATCTGCCGATCCTCGCCGCAGACGACTCCATGTTGTCGCGCAAGTTCGGCCGCGAGGTCGCCAACTACTTCTCCGGCAGTCCGCTGAACCGCATCTCGTTCTTGCGTGGGGACCAGGGTTTTCTGAGCGCGGCCTTCGCTCATCCTTCGACGTCCTTCCTGCTATTAGACAATTACTCGCCGCTGGCCAAGGACACCAGTCGCCTCGCGTATGTTGGCAAGGAGGATATCGTGTCCTTGACGGGCCCCGAGCCTTTCCAGAAGACGGAGGAGGAGCAGATCAAAGGCTTCAGCTCCGCCGTAACCCAGCCTACTATCTTGTTTCTCGGCCTCGACGAGAAGAAGACCGACTTCCGATACCGCGAGTACAAGGGCAACCCCTTCTTCGCCGTCGACGTGACGCCAAAGGGGTCCATCGAGGAGAAAGCAAAGAGCGTGATCGAAGCCGTCAAGGCCAAGGAAGGGGTGAAGTTCATTCCGGGAGGTAGACTCCTCACCCTAAACGCCCCTGAAGGTAAGCGCAATCCTCCGCCTCGCGGATACCGATCATAGGTGAGGCTGACGGTTCGCCATAGCCGCAATCTATGCCCAGGCGCGTGCACTACTGGACTGGAACGCCCGGAATCCTTTCTGCGGTGGCTGCGGTGAACGGACCATGTCGGTTCATGCTGGCACGAAACGGGTGTGTCCGCCTACAGATCTCGCTGGGGTCCCCGAGGGCGGCGAGCCCAAGAAGCGCGCAGAATGCCCCACGAGACGTGGCGTCAGTAACTTGTGCTTCCCACGAACGGACCCCACGGTGATCATGGCGATCGTGTCATATGACGGCACGAAGCTTCTGCTCGGTCGAAGCAACAGGTATCCGCCAGGTTGGTATAGTACACTCGCGGGTTTCCTAGAGCCCGGAGAGTCTATCGAGGAAGCGGTTCGCCGAGAGACGTGGGAGGAGAGCGGCGTCCACGTCGGCCGCGTCGTCATCCACAGCTCCCAGCCCTGGCCTTACCCAGCGAACCTGATGATAGGCGCAATAGGTCAGGCCACACCTGACGGCGAGACCATCAACCTGGGAAATGATCCGGAACTTTCCGACGCCAAGTGGTACACATTTGATGAGGTTAGAGAGGCGTTAGAGAGCAGTGCATCTATTGCGTTCGGAGATCCCCTACCCGATGGAGAACGCAAACTACGTATACCGCCCCAGACCGCCATCGCGAATCGGCTGATGGCGGCTGTCATCGAGGGATACTTGAGCATTCCGCCAAAGATTTGATGATGCAAGACTACATCTAGTTGTGAGACCAGTTCTGCGGTAGAAATGAATGGGTATCGGGGTATATAGAATGTTGTGCCGTTTCAGCTACAGTAAAATGCTGTGAGAGCGATTCACACAAGGCTTGGTGTTTCAGAGGCATAGACAGAGAAATGACAACTAGACACGAATAATACTTGACCACATAATTTTAGAGAGTACTACTAAAGTTTACTTACTTCGTGTTACGCATAAATGTTTAAACCAGAATCTCGCGAATTCCAACATTGATCTGCGGGGACCTGGAGGGAGCCCCTTCCAAGCCACATCTTAAGGTACCTACATCAAAGTACCTTACCCAGCCACAACACCAGCCACCTGAAAATCTCGTTCCGCCCCGCACAACGCCCTGCATAAATTCGCGTCTGCGCTTTCTCGTCTTCTCTTCCTCTTCTCTTCTCTTTTCTTTCCTCATCATCAGTATGGGATAAATCTATCATCGTCAAATGTTAAATTTATTTTCTTACAAATGAAGGCTCCGCTACGGCGGCTTGCTGAGGGTTATTCTTCTTTTCTCAATGAGTTTCCTTCCGTTCCCGGCCTCCTCCAGAAAACTCCAGCCAGGCACTCTTCCTAATCAGCCGCCGACGCCAGCTCTTCCAGGTTCGGGACTGTGGGGTGCTTCGTACATGATTCTTTAGATAATTCGTTTCGACTCCTATGTGGCTATCAAATGAAAATGACCAACGTAGACTGCTCAATGTGTGCGCACGCATTAAGTGTAATTTTCGTCCACCACCGATTGTCGTAACATGGCATCGGGGGGTCTGACGCGACTGAACTCTTTTGGGCCCAGAGCGCGACCGGTTTGCTATCGACGATGACGTTTACTCGGGCAGTAAAAGCCGCCGTTATGTTCGGTAGTTTGTCAGATGTCAGAGACTATGACAGGAATTCACAGAGCAAATACACCTTATATGAATGACTGTTGGAGGTTCGCATTTATTGGCTATCTAGTATTGATTGGATATGCTTGACATCTTACGTGGCTGCAATACCAGGGCTACATCCTCCAGTGACTCAAAAGAGCCGTTTAGTAGAGACGTTTGGGCGGCGACATGGTAGCCTTGATAGTCAGGCTACCGACGTTCTGCCAGCCCTTCTTGAGCAGCGAGACAAGGTAATTGATGGCCAACATGATGTTGCCAACTAATTCCTCCGAGGTCATACCAACGTTGCCGACTGCGACACCCATGCAGAGAACCTTCTTCAGCTGGAACTTGATGGTAGACTTGACCTCGTTGATCTTGCCAGTAAGGTCGTCGGCGTGGGAGACGGGGGTAGGGAACTTGCCAGCTACAGAGATACGTCAATTAGCTTGCGTGTAGTAGTAGACAAAGCGTTTGCAGCTGCTTACCCTTGGACAGACCAGGACCCAGGAGACGCGGGATCTGCTTGATCAGAGCCTCAGAAGCGACGAAAGCATCGTATTTGCGAGCCAGCTTCTTGATGAGCTTCTTGTTCTTGTTCAGCTTCTTCAAGTCGTCAGCAGACATGGCATCGACACCACCGTGCTTGGCACGATCGATATCGTGCTGGTCACCGAGAATGCTATGTCGCAACTGTTAGTTATTGGGCTTCCACGCATAGTCTCGGCTCAACCGGGTGAACCATACCAGATGCTCATGTTGGGGCGAGGGACCGAGGGCAGCTTGATGGTGCCGCTGAAACGCTTATCACGCTCTGTTATCATGTTAGGCCGGCCGCTTGATTTTTCGGACAGACGTCGCTTGGATCAACGCACGAGGGTCATAGTTCTTGAGGCCGATCTGAAGCTCGACGGTCTCGAGGAAGTTACGTTTTTTTTGGTTGAGGGAGTATTCGAGGAGATCCTCGATTTGGGAACGCACTCCGGCTGTAGCAGGGTTAGCATTGCTCTCCGTCGTGTGCGAAGATCGCTGAGGAGGATGACGAACCGACTGTGATTTTAGACATGTTGACAGTCTTCCAGTAGATATTCTCTAATGGTGAGGATTATTGCGTTCGTTGGTTGCTGATGGAAAGAGGAAGCGGCTATTTCGTTCACAGTGGTGGAGTGAAATATACTAAATGGACTGGCCCCCACAAAATATTTTGTGTGGCCGGCCCCTTATCGGGAAACGGGCTTATCGGGGAACAAGGTTGGAGGGGAAGCGGGACTGAATAAGCCACAATGCTAACTGTTTGTACGTGGTAGGTACCTCCTATGGACCTTGTAGCACAAAAACTTACGGTGCAGACTGACCTTCTATAATTTTCATGATCTACATCAGGCTTATACAGTTTTGACTTGGTTAACAAGATATTACGTACCATAGTCACACACCTGAAGATGAGTCACAAGGGCATTGAGATGCATTGGACGTATAGATAACTAGGTACTAAACTCTATATTCTCCGACACGGGCGTGCGTGCTTTTGTTTTAGGACATTAGATCGTCTCCATCTATCATCAGACTCGACGTCACCTCGCTCTCACTGAATAACCCAGAATACGACGGATTTTGGTACAACTTGAGTACTGCAGAGGTGGATGATATATCACAACTGATCTGCCTTCACTATTCCGAGATGATCTGTGGCTAAGAGATCAAGGTCAATGAAGAAGCATCTGCCCGTATGCCTGCTCCTCGGATGCAAGTCGATGAGTTCAACATTAAACTCCCTCAGATCCGATCAATGCAGTGAGGCATAGTTAAAACAGCTATTTCAAGTATTCGGTTCACCATCTAGTTCCTAAGGCCAGCGTTGCCGATACTCATACAATATCGATGTTGACCGACGCTGAGGCAGTACGAGGAACCTCGCGTTCCCGATGACTCGCGTTTGGAGATTCGTTGCATCAAAACTCAAAATTATCCTCTCAAAAATACCGGTCTGACTCACCCCGACATACTCGGCCTGTATCTAGACGTACAAATGAACTACCTCGTGTGCTTAACGTCCCGGGCAAAGTAGTCATGTAGTCTTTCTTCAAAGTGATCCCCTCACAGCCGCCCAGGCTTTCCGGACACTTTTTGAGATTGGGTGAAATCAACCAGTTCTCTGATTTCCACCTCTTTAGTATACCCTAATCAGAGGCTCTCTCCTAGTCCGGCGACTATCAAAGAGACATGAAATCACGAGAAAATTTATGAAGAAATTTCCACTTGAAGTCATCGCTAGCCGGCTCAGGTCGAAGTATTTTGACCTAGCGGCAAGAGCTCTTGTTGGGCAAATTATCGGGTCGGTGGCAATAGTAATGGTCACAGTAGTTTTAAATTATTTGAGTATCAGACTGTAACACGCGCGAACGTCTTACGAGGGGATTTGGTCTCGATGACACGCTCACCTGGTTGGCATACATGTGCTAAATAATTACTTTAAACAGTGGGCGTTAACGATACCAAGGCAGACAGTTACCTTCAACTACATACACTATCAAAGGGATCATGGCTCAAGAGCTCCTTCAATGAGGTCGCCGCGTATTGGATGTCGAGCCAAAGCTCTCAAGTTCAAATCTCATCGTCATGTACTATACTTCCCTTTTACCCTCCACCTCAGCGCCGGCTCATATCGTATTGGCTTATACATAGACCTGTCTATTTGACCTAACAACAAGTCTCACCAGGCTTTCTATACTCACGATGATCCGACGTTTGACCACCGCCTCTGGCAACAAGGTTGAATAGCATAGTTCTCCTGGTCCTCGCGGCCGTGATCACCACTAATCGGTTTATCTTCATTCTAGCTGAGATCTTTCAATGCTTGTACGTCGTCCTCTACGCCTACGTGCATCCTCAATATGTATAGCCAACGTGGCCAAGCCTACACAGGACAAGGACCGCCGGGCATCTCTCATTTCATCACCATGTAAACTACAAGCGCCGGGAGGCAATGAGCACAACTAGGTATTAACACCGTCACTAACACCGCACCGCAACGCATCCAGAAAAGGACGTCAACACCCACAAGCCTCCATCGCCCACCATCCAGAGAGCAATTCCACCCAGACGCCAATAATGAGCCTTGCCGGATCCGCGGGGGGGGGGGGGGGGGGGGGGGGGCCGGGCACACCCGGGACCCCCGGGTTTAAAATTTATAGTTTTGGGGCGCCGGCCAGGCCAAATAAGACATAAAAAAACACACTAACCCCGGCCC
>MU396721.1:0-24203 GCA_022578855.1 Nemania serpens | reverse complement strand
GCCCCCCCGGCCCCCCCCGCGGGAACTCGCTGGTCCCACGCTGTATAAATATAGCTGAGTGCTGCGCGAGCCAGGCATAATAAGTCATAAGATATCACGATAACAGCAGCGCTCTCCACCGTCCACCGCACTGCCCCGGGAAGATGCAGAGAAAAATATCCCTATGAAAATGTAGCTAGGGATAACAGGCCCGACTTTATGGTCAGCACGGCATGGATTCGTCCTAATGCCCTTGACATATATTCTTTCACGTATGGGACGGGACAGCATGAGTGAAGAGAAACCGTAGGTAATGCCATCCTCAGGAATGGATAGGCATAGAAGATGCATACCTCATATATATATATAACCTGCGATTCACCATCCCTGTACAGTGTAAGGGCGGGATCCGTTTGGAAGAGAAATGGTCCGAATTTTGCAAAACAGTCAACAAATGCAGCCCTAAAAGGGAGCCGGATACAGACCATATCGTACGAATATAGCTTTAGAGAAGACATATTGAAGTCGGGTAATACAGGTAACTATCACATAGACTAAACTTCTGCCAATATGTGTAGGGTATGTCGACAATTATAAACAGATACGTCAACTCAATCAGGCGTCGTACCGCGGATGGACAGACACATATGAAACGAAATAATTTCAATCGCGCTAGCTAAAACTACCTGTCCCATATAAAAACAAGCAACGCCTCCTAACCGACCCGATAACATAAATGGAGTAAAACCGGTATCCATATTGCATTTGCATGCAGACCTGTAAACAAAGGGATCCATTGGGAAGGAACGGAAGGGGCCAGCCCAAGTTTAGGTTAGCTATTCAATAGCTTCAACGGCTCCGACAAATAGCATGTCAACCGTAGAATTGTCAAAGATTTTCGCTCTTCCTGGGCAGAGAATGTCACAAAACAATCAACCACAAAGTGCAGCCGCGAGCGCGGCGCAGGTTTCTCTCCCGGCAAACAGGGACCAGATCACCAATCCTCGATATTGGTGATTGGGTACCTGTAATTTCGCCCTCTCCCGCCTCGGGCCTGAGGCGTCTCGGCGTTCCTTGGTTTCAAATCCTTGGGTTTCAAATCCAGGATGCTCTCCAGCAAAGGGCTGTGATCTAATAACCGGCGGCCTCGTGCTAAGCTGCTTGGCTATAGCGACGGATTTCCCAGAATCGTCGCTCACGAGACGCCGGCATAGCTCCCGTAGCCAGTCAACGGACTGGACGGGAAGAAATAGATAAACGTGTGCACTTGCAATGCCCAAGGCTGGTCGCCTCATAACGGGCTGACGGTTAGGCTATGGCTGCAGAATCAAATGCTTATATCTGCAAAGGCAATGAATAGGGTGGCCATGTCTTAGGTCATATCCTTCATCTAGCCAGCATGGTGTCCGTAAGATCGTCGATGGTAAGTTTCCCGGGAGCTCTTCTTGGTATGTAGCTTCTTCGAAATGTCTGCCATGGCTTCCATGTGGTCTGTGGCATCGGTAAGACCCTGAACTTGGTCAATAGCATCTGGGCTGCTGTAGGCCTGCAAGTAGGTTTGCAGAGCTTTCTGATGCTGGTACCATTCGTCAATCAATGGCTGCTCAGCAGCTTTAGCAGCAGCAGCAGCCTCAGCAGCTTGAGCAGACTTCGACGCCTGCTTGCGGCTACTAGAATTAGAATCAACAGAATCCTTGTTCTTTCGCTTGCGACCCTTCACCGAAACAGTAGAGGATCCGTGGCTGGCTGGGAGAGGGGCAGTGTGCGTGCTGAGGGAGTTTCCATTGTCATTGTGGACACGTCGCATGTGATCTCTCAAGTTCCACTGTCGCGGAAATCCGTTCCCGGAGATGGCACGTTCACATCCTTCGTATGTGCAGAGATAGGGCTTGTCGCCGTGGCCGTGCATGGCATGGGCCTCACGTTCATGGCGTAGCAGGCAAGCAGTGGAAGAGAATCGGGCATTCTCACAAGCTTCCGCCTTGCACCGATATGGCTTGAGGTGAGAGTCGACAAATTTGCTGTGATATAGAAGGTTAGGTCACAATGAATTCACCGTTGCTATGGTAGGAGTTCATACTCATAGTTGCACTTGAGCTTTTCGGGTTTGTGGTTGCAGGTAGTCTGTCCCTCCCATGGGCAGTGGAAAAGTCCATCAGGCTTAGGGAAGGCATTTTTGTACAATGGGTGGTCCCTTGCTGAAGATTCACCATCACCACTCAGGCGGCGGGTGAACGCAGGCGGCAGGTTAAACATATCGTCGGCAAGGAGGTGTCCATTGATATCGTCAGTGGTCATCATTCCCATTTGGCGGTCGAGGCTATTTTCGGAGTTACGTTAGACAGGATCAGGGAAACACATCTGTGACAATATGTTAAAACATACCTAGGCGATGTTCCGTCCATGACTGGAGAAGAGTTATTAGTGTGTGTAGGCGATGTACCCATAGGAACAGAAGACCATGTATCTTCGGGAACTCCAGGAGAAGAGATCCGTGATTCTGGGCTGAGAGAGCCCCATGAGGCGCTGGGAGAGTTACCTGCGACACTTGGGTCGAACTTTAACTGCATGTGTGTGGGGTCAATGTGCTGGTGCGCCAGACCCGACGTAAGCAATGAAGGAGAATATGAGATTGAGATTCCATCTGCTGGTAAGCCATCCATGGGCAAGCCGACGTTCAAAGACAATGGGTAGTACATGGTAGACGATGCCACGGACTGGGCATCGTCCTGGAGAAGGTATCCATCCACGGACGGATTGCCCGTAATGTCAAACTCGGGAATGTGCTGGCCTTGGGACACGGTAGAGAGAATCCGAGGACGGCTTTTATGTGATGAGGCCTTGATAGCCCTAATCTTGGAACTCCGTGACGAGCTTTGAGAGCTGATCCGCCTCATCGGCTCAGGAGCAGCCATCACCTGTTCTGAAGCAATCCATTTGCTGGTCATCATGTCATCTAAGGCTTCATTCTGATCCTGTCCTCTGGGAGTAATCTGTCCATATGAAAAACGGAAATCCTCATCTCCATGGAAGTCTTGTGTGCCTTCTGCTGAAGCGTCCCATACTGAACCGTTTAGGTCTGTATGTGCTGTTTGAGAATAAATGAAATGTCCGCTGGTAGTAGAGAGCAAATTTCCTTGGGAGTATGCGCTGTAGTCACTGAGGGCAAGGTTAGTTACGCTGCTTTTCATTTCCCAGCCGTAAGATGAAGAAGAACCCTAAAGGACAATGACAAAGGAAATAAATCCAGTTCGGCACAACTTTGACCTGTCGTTAATTATGGTTAGCTCTAGGTACTATTGTAGAACGTGGGTTGGGCCATCGTGTACAAACCGAACTGATGTATCATGACACCTGATGAGGAAACAGGGCCATTCCAGGTTTGATTCTCCAGGATAATTAGACGGCCATCAAATGCAAGGTTCGTTTCTGGATGCCAGCGAATAACAAATGAAATCCATAATAGGGAGGCGGGCTAGATCCAGGGCATTATTCATCCGGAACACTCTGCGAACAACGGATATCCAGTTTAAGAACGGTGACGGCCTGAGTGGTGAACACGGTGAACTGATGGCGTAGAGGCTGGTGTAGTATTAGGCTTCTGTCATTCAGTATCCATAGGTTGCCACCCTTTAGTGGTGTATTGGACATTGTTAATGAACTGTTTTCCGGACGCGAATGCAAGATACCACGGCTAAAGTCCTCCGATTGGAAAGTGGCCTACAGCAAGGGTTGATGAAGCGGATCCCGGATCATTTGTTGTCTCACGCGCATTTCATGTCAGCAGCGAACCAATGCGATGCGGTGGAAACGAGGTGAAGGCAAACTCGGGATTGAGCCGGACGTGGTTGAAGCGAAGCGTGCCGGCGTTGCTTGTTCTGGTCAAAAGGTCGATCCTTCCATGCGGGTGTGCAAAAATCCAGGTTAATAATCCGTGGCAATGTCCTCCGGAAGCATGGGATGGTATTATCCTGGTCTTTGTCGATTGTCATTGGGGTCGAATGGTTGATACCTACCGTTCATAAGACCTAAGTCTTGGTTGTATTTCTTGTGAATCAAGCTGCGAGGGGTTGCCAAGCAAGCTGCCAGTATTGCGTCTCCATGGGGAGCGCTCTGGTTTAGTCCTGAAACCTGGCGGGTTATCCGGATATCACCATATTCCCTGGGTCGCTTTCAAGCCCGGTTATCCTTGGATAAAACTTCCGGTGGTGGAATAGTAATACCGGTCTTTTAAGAGCACTTGCAGCCGTGGATAGAGAGGAAATGAAAATATACATGATAGATAGCTCAACATGACGGTTTGAATTCAGAAGAAGCCCCAAAACTCCGGTTGAAAGTGAAAAAAGCAATGCAAAATACCTCGCGGGAGTTTGGACATCGTCCAGATCTAAGGAGTTGCTGAAAGCAGTCATGCTGTCTGCTCGTGGAGCAATCATTGTGGCCATTTGGTCCTGTGGGATATGAATTTGATCCTGAATCCTGTGGCAAAACAACTGGTATCAATTCCTCGCGGCTCGGTGAGTCTGGGTTCTCAACCGAACAGGACTGGTGTGATACCCCTGTGGATAATGTTCAGAACGGTTGTCGAAGAACAAGACGCTGGATAGATCCTGAGAAATGGCAACACCTAAAGAGGACACGGACACGGACACGGCCTGTGGTATGGATCCTTGGTGTGAACTGTCGTGTAATTGTCTAGTATTAAGAGAAGGAAGAGAGCAGCAACGATATGTGGGAGTCAAACAACAGCTGTCGGGCCTGGGAGGATGAAGAGTGGAGATTCGTTAGGTGCGGTGGTTGGGCTGAAATAATGTGCGGTGTTGGGGTGTTGGGCTGAGAAGTAGAGAAGAAGAAGCGAAGTTGGGCACAGAGAGGGACCACTGGGGTTTTATTCTGTGTCCACACGAGATGAAGCAACCATATGAAGCGTAGGTGGGCGGGGTGATGCCAACGATGTCATTTGTGCGGCAAGGGTCTAGCAGGGTTGTCCCCTGCAGAGTGTCGCTAACCGCACAGCTGGCACTTGGTGCTTGCTTCGCTGGCCAGCCCCTAATATAGTAGGTACATGTACCTATTCTCCCTAAAGTACCTCGTGAGTGGACTACATGTATGTACAGCAGTACCTAAGCGCAGCGTATATTAGGTACTTCCGTGCCACTACCAACCTACATGCCGACCGCCTGGCCTCAAGTTTCTCATACCTCATCACGTACTGATACTATCAAGGCAGACCACTGGAGAACTTTTTTTACATACTATTAATAAGTAAAACCTGCTGTGTTTATCTTGTAATTCATTTATGAACCCAATGCTCACGAAAGGCTATTACCTATCGCATATTGAAATGGTAACTACACCTACCTACAGGTGTAGTCTACGGGTACTTCCGGGGTGCGGGATTCTCTCTCGGACTCGCTTCTGATCGGGGTACCAGGTACATATTAGTAGGTACGAAGTAGTGCCTCTACTATTTAGCACCTCACTATATGTTTGGATTTATTCCTGAAATGGTAGCAGATCAACTCTGTCTGCCAACTTAATTCGTCATCGTCGACACTATTAATCCCAAGTTCCAAGATTTCAGAAAGTCACGACTTGGCTGACTGGACGTGGTATCATGTCAGGCAGTGTACCACCATACGAAGATGTACGAAGTACTGCTGCTACTTTTTCTTGGGCGTTTTCCTCGGACCCATTCTATGGTTTGCTTTCCCCCTCCTTCTTGGTCGTCACATCGGCCGCGTCCCATGTCAACTACTCGCTGACCCCTCCCTTTTCTGCACCTCCTGCGCTTCCTGCACTTGCGATAGGCTCCGTCTCGCGGCCGCGGGCCTGGCTGTGTCCAGTGAGGGAGCAGGTGAGCGCCGTCGTCGGCCAATCATTGTGTGACCGGGTGCCATGGCTGCAATGACAACGCATCGTTGCAGCACCACACAGTGGCTATCCTCGAAAGTTCACGGAATCCCACGGCAAGTCTCTTGGCCGTGGTACACCTCCCTGCCTCAGTCAGCACCAGTGTGAGCGAGCCCTGGATGAATTGAGGCATGGCGCCTTTCGCTACATTATACACCCGCCGACGCTGTCGGTAGATGTATGTGCTCATCTCGCCATCGATGTCAATCCGTCCAGTTATGATGTTTACTGGGTGTCATGCTTCGCTGGCAACCGCGGGATATGGCCATGAAGGGCGGTAATGAATCGGCGAGAAGGCCGTCGTGGTGGCCATGGTCCTGTGTCTATCTGTGTCTTCTGCCGTCATTGCTGTCGATATCAAGTTCTCCTGCCAATGCTGTGTGTTGTCTTGCCCTCCATCTCGATAAATGACAACACCTTGACTGCAGAAATATTGAAGTGTACAACGCATACCACAGCTCGGCAAAGGTTACGCGCGAGATTAATCAAACTCATCGACTCGCAGTGACATTGTGCTGAGAGCCTTGCGGCATCTGATGAACAATACACCTTATCGCTCTGTACCGCGGCCTGTCCCGACGGCCTGTCCCGACGGCCTCCGTCGACATGGCAATATGCCTTGCCTAGCATAGGCCACAAAGCCCCGATGTTATCCTAGGCATCCGTCTGGTATCGTCTGTGATTGCTGTGGACCTCATGTCACATATTGCCTTGTTTCGCAGCTCTTGCTTTAGCTTGGTTAACGCTTCAAGACGGAATATTGCCCGCATCACCAGGGCGCAAGGCTATATAATCCAGGAACTTCGTTCTGGGTTGTGGTTTCCTGTTTTCTCCCCACACCGCTTCCTCCCATATCGCTTGTATCTCCGACTCGCCGTCAAAGTTATCTTCCCAAGCAAAGAGCCGCAGAATCGACCTGGCCCCCTCCCAATTCCTAATTCTCAAGAGCTGGCTGACCATGTTTATCTTTTCAAGGTATAAATCCTTCAACGTCTTCATGTGAGCCTCTTCCATGGCCGAGTAGGTCTTGGTGGCATTGGCCGCACAAGCCCCAAAGATGACCGTCCAGAACCAGAGTGACTGACTATATTGCCCTTTCTGCATAAGAGTTTCAGTCCGACACACGTCAGCTAATAATTGCTCTATGAACCATTCAGCGAGGAATGAGTCCACATCGTTTTCGCGGATGATCATATAGAGGTAAAAGTAGCAAGCGATAAATTCCGATCTACTAGTATCCACCGTCCTGTGCGATGGCAGCGTATGAATGTCGCTGGTGCGAGGATGCGGCGCCTTCTTCGCCAAAGTCTCGGCTAGGGGCTCACCCGGGTCATCTGCGCCGCTGAGTGTAGGCATGCTGTAGATTGGTCGCAATGCGACTCGGAGGAGTGAGATGACGACGGATTGGTGCACGTCGTCGGTGCGGCTGATATTCAACATATCCCAGACTGGTCGACTTGACACGCTCCGGGCTGCCCTGCACGGCGTTCTTATTAGGCACGGCGAAACTGTGAAGGGGCGAAAATGGCGCTTACATTGCTATCATGCGCTGAAGGAGGCCCATATTTTTGGGACGTCTCTCTTCGCGTTGCAATTCTTTGATTCTTGCGAGGCCCTGCAAGTGTGACGATACAGCTTCGGTCGACCCGAGCGAATTCTTATGCCGGTTAGCAATCGGACGCACACTTTGGACGCACCATCATACCTCCATAACGGCCAGGCTTGCCACGACGGCAATCGTGGCATCGCTAGCAGCAGCTTCCAAATCTTGCAATTGCTCATTGACGAATCGTATAGCTTGAACTTTGTGATAGAGATAGGGGACCCGAAACTGCTCGACATCTCCCGTATGCCAGGCCCAGTGTAACGTGGTCAGGAGTAAAGCGGCATGCAGAAAACCTGGATGCGACAAGGCCCGGTGTACGCTGCAATCGTTAGTGATAATGGTCGCAAGTACACATGTTACGATAGGCCTTTACAGGAATGAGTCGTGGTCCCTCTCGACCCGAGATCTATATAACACGCGTGTACTGGCGACTAGGCAGAACAGGTGAGCTTCTTTCGTCACAGGTGCACATGTAGCAAGTGTATCTTACATAGGTAGAAAAGAGATCGTGATCTATGCGGCATCTCATATTGAGTGCCGAAGAAAGGATCTACCGAGACATCATGGACATGAATCAGATCTAAGCTCCCCGCTCCGGCTGGGTCGTGAGGCTCTTCTGTTGTGGGTACGGTTTTTTCACTAGTTGATGTGCTCGCGGAGCTCGAGTTACTCTCGACCTGGTAGTGACAAGATCCACCATGTCGAAGACAGAATGTACTGCAGCGGTGTAAGCTAAGAAGGCAGAGGAGCTGAAACAAGGTGGCAAGTGGATAGAGCAGACACGGAAACAAGAAACCCGAACCCCCAGTAAGGCCAGGATCCCATGTTAGGCGCCCTGAAGCCAGTGAGGATATACGAAGGCGGGGACTATCGAGGTGTGAGGCGTGGCGCCGATACGGTATGCGCAGCCTCGGGGCGTCTTACCAGAGCGGTTTCCTCTCATCACAACGGATATGTTTAGCTTTACACTAGGAATACTTTGTTAACACCGTCTACTTACTGTTCCGAGCAAGCCCGGAACTTGCAGAAAACTTTAGGTTGAATGGGAGGGTTTCGGCTCCGCAAACGGCCAAGAGAAGAACGGACGACACAAGACTTGACTTACTGTTACGCAGCCGTTTCGGGATCTGCGGTGGAATCTCCTCTGGCGCTGCCGTTGAAACATGTCCATCGACTCTTCGGTCGCCATGGTCGACAGAACCAAGCGAAGGACGCGATACTTGGAACGAAGCGGGCTCGATTCGAATAGGGCTATATGGGCAGCTTCTTCGTGGTTCTATAAGTCGCTACAGGCGCCAGATAGTAATCGGCCGCAACTCGGGGATAGAGACTCTCTTCACGCGAGCCTAGCGGCTTTTCTTAACCCAGGTGCTAGAATCTGTAGCAGGAACGAAGCTACTGCACGTAGCTCAATCCCTCAGAGCCAATTAACAACGTTTCAGACAGATGCAGCTTCTTAGAAGGCCAACTGAAAGGGGCCAGCCTCAGGGGAAAAGATAGGATTACTGGATGTTCCAGATAACCCGGTCTGATAGCTTTCTAACTACACTAGGTGATTGATAGGTAGTCATAAGTGTTAGAAAGAGTGCGAGGGTGAGCGGGGACCTATGTTGATGATAGTCAGGCCCCAGGAGTTCTAGTACCCAGGCTACTGCTGTCTAGCTTGTCTGCTGTACTTGTTCATTTTCCAATCGGACCCTCCGGGTTTAAGATACTTGTGATGACACATCAAGCATAGTCAAACAAGGTATGAAGTACTGGGAAGATGAAGTACGGGAGGTCTATTCAACTCAATACCCATCTCTTTCATTTCCAGACTCCTCGATACGCACATGGGAAGATGGAAACGAAACGCAAGACAGCAACCTTGAGAAGAGACGAGTCGGAACTTTTAGGGGTGGCAACATGCCTAGGATACTTTGCCATGTCACAGGGCTGCATGATGATCATCATGACTGTTTGGCTCCAACAAGCCAATATAAAGGTGCGTTGCTTCAAGCAACAAGTACCACAATCAAAATTTCGATGAGATGCCTAAAATAGACATCCCGCTTCCTATCCGGTACCTCTACCCGCCTCAAAGGGTAGGTAGGTATCTATGTATTTGCTTTCTAATTGAGTACTGGTATATTGCCTGGAGTACTTTGTATACCACCGGCACTGCTCTCCTAAAGACAGTCCAGGTGGGTAAGTCGCGTGTGCCAGGTAAATGAGCTCTTTTCGCGACTCATGGCGAAGTTTCTCGTCCCCTTGCCGGAAAAGGAAAAAGATTACCGCTGTAGATTTATCAGGCTTCCTGATAGGTACATGGGAGGCGCCAACAATAAAGCTCTGGCCTGCGCCGCTCTATGCCTCATTCGTATGAGGAGTGGTGCAGACCCCAGCAAGGGCCGCAGGTTTAAAGAGACAACAGTCCCAAAACTGCAAACTACCGAGTTACCATGATAAAGTCCTCAGTGCGGTAAAACACCACTGATTTATACCTAGAGCGAATATATCGAAGCAAAAGTGGTTAACTTAGCGACCTACTCTGCAACATATTTATAGTTACTCCCATACCTATTTCGTTAATTGCTCTAACACTTTTGCTACTCTTTTATCTAGGTACTACCATGTAACGCTTAGGCTTCACTTTCATATATATTACTTCAGGTACTTAGATATATAGAAAGGAGGAGGTCAGAGCCTCTACGAAGCAACCTCCATGTTGAGCTTTTGGTAGGGCGTACCTACTTACCTTCTACTTACCTAACCTACCTTATGAAGCACTTGTCTATACCGGGTAAATTCGAGTACTAATACCATGTAGGTACTAGCGCTTAGTAAAACTTGAATCCCTTTGCGCTTAAAATCGTTAGGCAACCAGATATTTATCAGCTAGAATAAGTCCCCTTTTTTCCATTGGTCTTTTAACGTCCTCAAATAGAGAGATCGAGTATAAAACCGAAAGCTAAAGGCCTTGCTATTAGTTAATACCCAACTCCTACCTAAGGTAACACAAGATATTTCTACAACTATGTCGGTATTAGACAGCCCTATGCAGGTACAGAAAACAAGTTTCACGGTATCCAGTCTGGACTGTACCAATGCCTTAATCTCCTCAACTGAAACGGATGGCTTCACCGGGCAAGCGTGCGGCACAGCTCTCCGATCTGTTCTCACAATAGGGGCCAGCGAGAGGATGTCTTGATCCAAAACACGCCGTACCTATCTACATTTAGTACCTATATTGTAAGTGAAGCGAGACGAGCCTACACGTAATAACTTTACACAATGAATGGCATAGGTATTTCCGAGGACATGTTAAGGGTCAACTACCGATACACACTAGGCGTGCCCTATTTAGCTCGCCCAGGTTCTTTATTTAGCACATCTCTAGCGTACCTGTTCATCCTTGCCGCAGACAGACTAAAGAAAGCCCCTGGAGGCAGGTCAAGCACACCACTTGCCATATTAACAGACGATGGGCAGATGCAGATTTACCGTCGAGAGTCGACAGCCGTACTTCGTGTATGATTTGCTAATCCATCCTATGCATTGTTCCAGATGCCCTCAGGTCGCGAACAGCAGCAGCTACCCGTAGGCAGGTACAGCGTCACAACAAGACTCTAATTCGGGCCCGAACTGCCTCATTCAAATTACCATCGACAATATATGATATGATAGGTGGGTTCATTTATACCAGGCAGCAAGATGTTGGCCACTCAGGAAGATACAAAGCGAGTTAGAAGAGAAAACAACATCTAGGTAGCGATGCAGGAGCCGCAAATGATTTCTTCCAGCCACTTAGGTAATCGTTATCGGGAATATCGACTGTTCCGTCCTGTTGCCCTGCCCAAGTGGCACACGTACAGAAGTCCGCAGGAACCCATCATCACCTATGAAAGCCTCCTTCATCGAGTATTCGCGCCTCAAACGGGGCGGTGACCTCCAGTCGCCCGAACCTACCAGGGCATTGCATTGAGGTCCTTCGCTCTTGTACTTGTTAGTGTATATCTAGTGAGTAGTCGGCTTGCGCTGGACCTATCTATCTTTGCACTTGGCTGGGCTTGTCATTCATGATAAATGATGGCACACTGGAAGCGGGCGTCGGCGCATGAAATTTCCAGAGCAGATTGCCCGATGTCCCAAATATCCTAAGCGCCCGAACCAATGAGCAGCATTCTGCGACTGTGCATACCTTACAGTACCTACCTAACCTTAGGTACTTTAGATACACCTACCACTACAGTACCTAGCATGCACCTACCCGAGGTACATGTTATGAGCACTTGAGACTCGACCTAATTTACATGTACGTACGAAGACCTCAGGTATTGGGTAGCTGCACTGGGTTCTAACCCACCTGGCTGTTGTCGTCGTGTCGTCTGTCTCCCAGGTGCGCAGCTGTCCACCAGCCATGATAGGTATCGGATCTGATCTTTGCCGACGGAAAGCGGAAGCGAGCATTGACGTCATCGGCCGTCATTGTCCCGACTTGCTGGCTCCTGCCAAATGGTAGATGGCAATGGGGGAAAGGACAATCTTACCTACCTAGATAGGGATCCTTCCAGATCGGCCGGCCATTGACTGCCTCGTTCTCTTCAACCACCAACCACCTCAAACCCCAGGCTGTCTTCCAAGTCATCCGAATCCAGCCTCGCATAGCGGTTGGGCTTTGTCTCGACCACCTTCTTCGTGCCCAATCCAGGCCCACCCAGCTCGCAACCAGCCCAGCAACCCAGCAGCCCCAGCGACGGGCGCCACCGCTATTCATCCAGTAAGGGATTCCCCGGCATCACAGCTGCATCTCATCGTTCTGCGATGCCCGTCCCAGACCCCGTCCTATGCCAGTCCTAGACCATGGTCGAGCATTCCCGTTCGGGACGCTCAGTGCCTAATGGTGCCCTACTAATCCAAGGTCGTCTGGCTGTCCATTCGCCTGGTGCCCAATGAAAGAAAGCTCGCAGGACCCCACAGAAGCTCGCTCATGTCATGGAAGCCCTCCCCTGGGCCTAATTCGTAAGGTGTTCGCCTCGGTACGTGTACACGTTGGCATAGTTCGATGCAGGGTCATTCCCGGCGCCCTCTACCGCATGGTACACTTCAGACCAAGCCATGCAGCTTGCGTAGCCAGATCATTTGGCAGATCTTCACCTGAACTGGAGCGGCGAGATTCACCGGCTTTTGGGATGATAGACAGAGCCTTTTGTCTCGTAACCACGCCTGATAGCTCATGCTGTCTGGGCCGCCGTTCACAAGTTCACTGCCGCCCTGCTTAGTATGCATTTAGCAAATGTGGGTGAAGTAGCACCCCCGCGTGTGGGAGAAATCCTGTCCACGACTTGCCTCTCTTGGATGCCACCCGTCATGGTGGCAAAACTCTTCCATGAGCATCACGACATAAATTGGCCCGTATCGACTCAATAGCATGGGAGTTGTAGTTGCTCCCAAGAGTCAGACTTCTTCGCAGAGGTGAGGAATCAAATACACCACCCCCAAATGCATAGGGAAACTCAGTGAACCCCGGACTTGTGTTCATTTGCCAGAGTTATTACGACTTGCTAGTGGTTCCTAGTCGACAGCTAGCCCTATTTTCTTTGCTATACCAAGGACAGTCGATGCACCCAGGATAGGAGTCGCATCGTGGTCAGTTGAATCCAAGGATACCATAACCCAGTGGTCAGGAGCTCACCGGACTTCATTTCTTTTGCCCTGGATTTGCAGAGGAGTCCCAGAGTTTTGTGTCAGGATTAGACGAGCCTCAGGGTCATCCCGTCCTGCTTGCCTTGGTCTTTCTCTCTTCTTTGCTTCACTCGTCAGAGCCGCACAGGAAACATCTTAGATCCCGAGACCACTATATAACGCCCATCATGTCTCAGGAGTATTGGTCCTCCCCTCGCAGGTGCGACGACTCGATATAGCCTTGCTCGTGAGAACCGAAAGGTCAAGCTGACTCTCCCAAGTATGATTTATAACGACGGATTGCTGCCAGGAGGCTCCAGTCACGCCAGTTACCCAGCATCCAGGTAAGGTTACACATGTATTCTACTTTCCAGCAGCCGGGGAATAACATTGATGTCGAAGGATGACGAGATTCCCATCCGGAGCAGTGCCAATATATGGCGCGACAGCACCAGCACCGACAATAGGGCCGAGCGGTTCAGTCATGCGACTTGACCCTTCTCTGCCCGCCGGCCCCCCTTACGTTTCGATCCCAACGTCTGTGTCTCACAGCGCCTCGACTCCAGTATACGGGTCCTATACTAGTTCGAGCTCCCAAAGCTGGCAGGTCCAGAGCAGATATTCGCCCGAGGATTCCGTTGATGAGATACCTAGCATGCTGGACCACGGTCAAGACAGTCTTGCGAGTACCTCTCCGCCGCCAGGGCTAAGTAGAGGTGCCGGGGGTCGACCACAGAGAAGACCATCAAACAGGGACGAGTTCGATGGACCGCAGGTGCAATTCCTCACGCGGCCTCCGTCGGATTACATCGCCATGCAGGAAAGGGAAATGCCCCATCTCCCTACCAACCTTCTAGTGTCCGAGCAAGACAAGGTTCTCGCTGCGGTCAATGATCGACTGTCGCAGTGCGCGTTCGATTTCGTGGCGAAATATCAGTTTCCTATACCCCTCACTCAGGAGTATGTACCAACCCTCCATCAATTGCAAACCTCCAAGAACATATAGAGATGGAGTCGGCCATCGAGAGCCTGGACTCTATGGGTCACCCATGTTTCTAGATGTTTTGTAAAGCACGCGACTGACGCCTCTTGTCTAGTATGCGCCCTGTTGAGCGACCCCAAGATCGAGAGTGGACGGAATGGGTATACTTACTAAAGCGTCTCGCAACGAAGAGGCGGATCCCAGCTCGAGTTCTTTATAACGGGCAAATCAAGCAATTCATCACAGTTCTCGAGAACTCTCTAGAGATGCGACATGCTGCGAAGCATCAATCACGGCCATTAAAAGATGACCGCAACATCCTACAACTAATTAGTGCTGGCATACAAGTTGCTAAGATCCTGAAGGATGCGGCAGCTATGGATTATCTCGACAGACTTGTAAGCAACACTCCGACGCACAGATTGTTTCCCTTCCGCCCCGATGATGGTAGCGGCAATTCATCGACCCATAGCCCGTGAGGCTCTCTTCAACGGCTTTCCAAGTCGTGATACCGAACTATGATGCTGACCATTGCAGTACGTTTCAACTGAACAACAGATTCAAGATCGAACGGCAGCATCGGTGGCCCGTTTTCGTTGATCATATCCACATAATTATTCAACGTACGTTCATTCTGCCTCGGGAGAGCAGAACTGCCGGCGGGCTAGACGCATAATATTATGTTAAGGAAGAAATTTGACCGCTAGTGCGGTACCTGATGAGCTACGACTCTCTCTCTTTGTGTGTGTGTTTTTTAATATCTCGAAAGTTAGTGGAGAAGAAGCGTTGATGACGAAAGTGCGCTGGTGAGCGGGAAGCCCCTTGATATGCTTTCTACATGTAACCAGTCATTGGTGCTGTGGTATGCAGATCACTTTACGTTCACACGAATGCGTTGTACGAGGCACATTTTCATATCCTTACACAGTCTCTCCGCACCTTCTATTTTGACTTTTTACGGCACTGGCAGTAAGTCCAAAAAAAACTGTCGTGTCCTGGATCTCTCCACGTTGCATTGCTTAGCCCACTAGAAATCGCATGCGCTTGTGATACGGGGAAGCAGACCCACACCTCTCAGGCTTGCAGGCTTGGGCAGCAGAATATTGGGCACGAAAGCCAAACACGCATTGACAGTTCTCGATGCGCGGTTGAAATGAGCATCTCAATTCGCGACTTGGGCAGGAGAGATCTACACCATCATTGATGGCTTACCTACGACTGCATGTGTACGTACACGAGCACGGGGAGACTTATGGACCAAGTTATCGTTTTGGGGTTACTATGTTCGCCCGCCCTGCGAATCGATGGTATCCCGAGGCTGAGGGCAGCCGATCGACGCTGACCAAACAAATCCGGTGTTTAATGATGGCGTCTTTCGGTTGATTTCCCCGCCATGGCTGAGGCTGTGTGACAGGGCAGAACATGTACACTATCATCTACCTATGTTGTGCAGCGAACACCGAGACTCCAAATAAGTAAGACGCCAAGACTCTCATCACCCTTCGGTATCCTTTTGAGCTTAGTCTCTTGTGGCTGAGCGATTTCGAAGGTCACACCCATGGAGGAGCTGAATGACTACTTTGGAAACAGACAGTTTATCTCACAAGCTCTTGCTTCTTCGCTTGCTAAATATAATTCCGTTGACTCTCAGGACGAAAACTCAGAACAAGTGACGCCGTGTTGTACTTTTGAAGTTATTAGGAAATTTCTGTCGCCAGCAACCATCTAATCTAGTCTTGGACCCTGGATGCATGGGACAGGGTGACAACTTACTATCATCCCAGCGGCCAGTTTCACTGCAACTCGTAGGTGTTTTTCTGCCTTACAACATACCTACCACCTCAGCCTCCTCGCTGCATATAGTATGGCTTCAGTTGCCTCTGCTTCACCCTCGGGACAAGGCTTCCTCTATGCCAATTCAACGGAGGATACGGACTCGTGGCAATATGTAGAGACCAGCTCGTCGCCCGCCGGATACGTCCATAGTCCGAGTTCGAGTTTCAATGGATGGGGCATCATCGGGTATCCAAACCATCTGGGAACCTCGCCAACAGCTATGTCGCCGCTACCTCCCCCTACCTCCCACCCGAACCAACAGGGGACGGTGAGTTCCACGGCAGAGGATAACGTCAATCAATTTTTATCGCTCCTGGACAACCAGCAATTCATGGCGGATCACGACCTATTCTTTCTGGACCCCTTTGGCAGTACGTACACATCTACCAGCAGCGAGCAAGAGTTCCCGGGACTGACGATCTAGGCTCGATGGGCATAGGCTCGTTCCAACCCAACACTCAAGAAGGAAACATGGGTGATATGTCCAATTTCGAAGGGATGGGCATCCAGGCCCAGCCCGCTGACCTAGATATCCCCATACAATTCCAAGACAGCAGCAATGTGGCCCCGTGGGCGCCCACGAACATACAGGATGAGGACTTCCTGTTTTTCGCCATGGAAGATGCCAGTGCTCAGCTGTCGCCCGCGTCCTCCCAGAGATCTGTAGGGACACGCTCTCACCGCTCGAGCCCGAGCGCGCCCGCTGCTAAGCACAGACACGCCAAGGAAACGGATGTGATTAAGAAGGTTAGGGGAAGCAGTCGGGTCGAGAAGAAGAAACCGGCGCCCGTGGATAACTTTGTCATCGTCACGCCAAACACGATCCATCAGCAGTCGGGCAAGCCGAACCCTTTCGAATGCTTCGAGATCCCGAGGGGCGTGCAGCGCGGACGGAAGGGACCCCTGGCCGACAAGGCCGCCGAGAGCGCCCTCAATGTTCGAAGGATGGGCGCCTGCTTCTGCTGCCGCAGGTAAGTGTGTCGCTGAACAGACAGCGCTCCAACCGCACCACCACCACCGCTAGTAGATCACGCTGACCGTTCTTCTCCCCGCCCATGGATAGCCGCAAAGTGAAGTGCGACGAAGAGCGACCCTGCAAGAACTGCAAGAAGATGGCGGCGCAGGTGCCGCAGGTCATATGCTGGCAGTTTTCCGACTTCCTGCCCGTGCTGTTCCCCGGCTTCATCAGGGGCCACTTCAAGAAGGAGGTGATGGCGCGCTTCGTCTCGGACAATGTGTCGGAGTTCTACGGCTCCCCCTCCTCCCCGTCTTCGGAGCCGTGCCTCATCGAGCTCTCGTCGGGCGCGCGCTTCCGCACCACGCTGACGCTCCCGGCGTCCTTCTTCGTCCCCAAGACCGCCGAGGTCCTGCAGCACTGGCACATGGGCATCGGCATGCACCAGCTGGACCTGCAGCTGCGCGCGGCCGTGCCCGTCGGCATCGACCCCAGGAACAGCGCCCAGCGGGAGGCGCTGCGGCGGCGCACGCGCGAGTACGTCAACAAGCTCGTGGACGAGCCGCAGTACGCGGAGCAGGTGACCGACTCGCTGCGCGGCACGCAGCTCCCGCGCCGGGTCCTGGCCATCGCGCAGCGGTTCGCGCGGCGCTCGGGGTCCGCCATGGCGAGGCGCGCGCTGGCCATCTACGCGGCGCACTACGCGCTCACGCGCCAGCTCTGCCTGACCCAGGGCACGCTGGCGCGGCTCCGCGGCCTCCAGCAGCAGCAGCAGCAGGCGCACCCGGGCTCGGGCTCGGGCTCGGGATCGAGCTCGAGCGCGTACTACTCGGCGTTCGCGACGGCGCGCATCCTCAACCGCCAAGTCAAGGCCGCGCTCAACGAGTTCCTGGTCAAGGAGACGCAGGCCCTCTTCGCGGCCTTCGGGTCCGCGCTGAAGCCGCGCTCGCGCGCCGAGTGGGCCGGCTGCCTCGCGTCCTTCCTCGTGCTCTGCCTCCTGTTCGAGGGCATCGAGGCGGCGGCCGACGTCTTCGTCGTGTCCGAGGCCGAGATCGCGCTTCGCATGCGCCGCCGGAGCGTCTACTCCGCCGCCGGAGCGGGCGCGAGCCCGCCCGACGAGAACAAGGTCGGCGGGGGCGGCGGCTTCGCCGTCGGCGGGCGCAGGCAGGCCCTCGACGTGTGTCGCGAGATCGACAACCTCCCGTTCCGACAGGTCGCGTACCGCTTCCACGCCGTGTACCAGACGCATCCGGCGCGCGAGCAGCCCGGCGCCGCCAAAGGTCCCGGCGCCGCCGACCCCTCCGCCGCCGCCGCCGCCGCCATCGCACCCACGTTCAACCCCCTCCTCGACCCGAGCCTGGACGCGGATCTCGATCCCGCGGCCGCCGAGATGGCCGCGTCTCTGCGGGCGTTGCTGGATAGCGACGATAGTTGTGAGTAGTTTTGCGCGTCTCTTTCACCCTTTTCACACAACCTTAACACACACCCTCCACACACACACACGCAGAAATATATACCATGTAATCTTTATGTAACCCACATAACATAAAAGAACAATCAGCTAACCACCACCCCCCTAACCCAGGGCACGAGCTCGACTTCCTGGCCGCGGACCCGATCCTCTCGCAGGCCGAGGCCCACCCGTACCCCCGCGACATCACGCTCGACTACACGGGCCGCCTGCTCGCGCGCTTCCTGCTCTCCTTCGCCGACGAGAAGTACCTCTTCGACGGGCAGTACTAAGTTGAGCCGAGCCGCCCGGGGGGAGGGAAGGGGAGGCGGCGTATCCCAATCTCATCCTCCTCCTCTCTACCACTTCTTATTCTCCCTCTTCTTCATCACGATACGGGATACTCCTCCACGAGGATTCGTCTATCTCATTTATCCTCTATCCCTTTCTCTATTTCTATCTCAGAAAGTCGTCGGAAACGGATAGGTCAACTTGTTTGCTGTCCGGGTTAGCGTGTTTTAAGCCCCCTTTACTCCTTTTTTTCTTTCTACCTACGACTGAACGACGCGGTGATGACATGGACACGGGTATGGGAATAAAGGTTCCAAAGGCTTCATTTAGGGTGGGGTTCGGCCGGATATGATAGACTACACGCAATATAGAAATGATTCCAGATAGAGCCTTTTATTTTTTTGTCTTATTCTCCGACGTCAGCAATCGAATGAGCACGCGGAGCTGAGACGAGACGAGACGAGATGTTGACCAGTGAAAATCCGTTTTCTTCATATTAAAGCTGTAAGACGCCGCTGATCCGCAACGGCGCCGCTGCACCAATCTAGATACAGTAAACAAAGTATGTATGCTACATGCGTGAACCCAAACCAGACCTCATCCCATCCCATCCCATCCTAACCCATCCCAACCAATGCCCCGACAGGGGGGAAGGAGGAACCAGATGAAAGAAAAACGCTCCAGATGCAGTGACATGCCCGCTCAGCGACCTCGATGCGTAGGTACACTTAATGTTACGTGAAATAAAATAAAATGAAAACGCAACGCCAGATCCAGATCCAGAAAAGTTCGCTTTCGGCGGCTTGTAGAAAAATGTAAAGCCCAAACAAAAAAAGCGTAAAGATGTTATGATGACATGATCCGGCAACCGTAAAGATAAATTGGAGAGTGGGCATCGAACGAATCACATGACGATGCTGCTTACTCCCTACTAATCTAACCACCCGTCTCGAGAAGCGAAGAGAGAGGGGGGAGCTTATCCGATCCATTGGGCGTGGAAGACAAACAGATCGCCACGTGATAATGATGATGATAGATGATGATACGCCGTAGTCCAAAAAAAAGGGACAAACAAACAAAAGCTGCTGCTTAATGCTCCCCTCTAATGGTTTCTACCCGGAAAAACCAGGCCCACCCCATGTGGGCTTTCTATCCGCCGTGAAAATGATCATGATAAACAAATAAGATTCGTGTTTCCGCTGATTAATGCAAGCCACCGGGGCCTAACGTCGATATTTGGCGTGTGTAAGATAGTAAAATAGATGGGCGGTTCTCGTATGCCTATGCTCACCTGTCATTAAGATAAGATGCTGCCATTGTCGCTCAGATGAATCCAGCATCACAAGCGACTTCGTATTTCCGCGCGCTTTCGAGCAGATGTATGTCTGCGACGTCGGCACCAAAGTCCATGATTAGGATTTTCGGGTCTTGGCCGGTGCTGATAATCCGCCTGTAGTCACACTTAGCGCTCAGTACCCAGCTGGCATGCCACCTGGGGAAGTTGAGGAGCTGTTCCCCCGTCTCCGTGTCGAAGACCTTGATGTCGGTGTCATAACTTCCACTGATTAGACGACCACTGACACTATCAAGGTGTAGGCTGCGCACGAGACTGTCGTGAGCTGGTATCTCGCGGACACATTCCCCCGTGTTGGCATCCCAGATGCGAATGACCTTATCACTACCGGCGGAAGCGATAAACCTCCCGTCCTCTGAGAACTGACTGCAAGCAAGACCTTTAGTGTGGCCTGCAAACTCCCGGATCGTCTTAGCACTGTCGATGTTCCAGAGTCTCACTGAAAAATCCCCGGAGCACGACACGATTGTGTTTCCACGCAGCTGCACCGAGTTCACAGGCCCCGTGTGACCCCGTAATTGTTTGAGCAAAGTACCCGTCTCACGATCCCACACGCAGATAGTAATGTCTTTCGAGCAAGTAACGATGTGCTTGCTATCGAAAGCCAGATCAAGAACGGCTGCAGTGTGGCATTGTAGACGCCGAACGGGACGGTAACCGGACTTGACGCTGTAGATGATGCATGTAAAATCCGAGGACCCGGTTACTAAGATCTCATCATCGTACTGTAAGCAGAGAATGGAGGCCTTGTGGTGAACCGGGAATGAAACAGTAACAGGCACCGATGGGTTCGAGCGATGGTTGTCAACCGACGAGGCGTAGTGTATCGGTTTACCATTGGGGTCGAACAGGATGGAAGTCTCGTTGACTACTTCGGGCGGTCCAATGACAAGGCGGCATTGCAGAGTTCGCATGTCCCATATTCGAATCGTCTTATCACGCGAGCCAGTTATGATTTTGTTCCTATTTGGGTTAGTGACCAAAATATCCCAGCGTGGTAGCGAGGGCTATGAAGACCTACTCATCAAACTGCAGACAGTAGATGCTGTCCAGGTGTCCGTTCAAGTAGACCGCGCGAGCCTGTGTCCCAATCTTCCATCGTCGGTCGAGCTCTTCTCTGGCTTTATATATATTCTGCCAGTCATTCCCGGGACGCAGGGCAGGCACGCCAGCCCCAACTCCCGGCTGAACGGGAAGACTCGTAGCATATGTATGGGTCTTCTCCCTCAGGAATGACTGCCGCCAGATGTACTGGTCCTGAATAACGCGGTTCCAAAGTCTACACACCTGGCTTGCCGTTCCCAGCTGAAACGCATCGAGATATGCGAGTACCTGGACCGACAACTCCTGCGGAAGCTCCCTGATGAAGTCGAGTCTGACAACCGCAGAGTCTTTTGTCGTCACGTCTTCATCATATGCCTCGGTAGTCGTCACGGCAATTCCAATACCACTCTCACGATCATTGAAATCATCGGTAGAGATATATTGGTGCCGCGTGAACGCTAAATACTCGTTCTGCATCGCGGCAGCAGCTTTGGCGGCAGCACCCGTATGCGGTGGAATGATGGGCGGCGCAAATCGGTGGCCGGGAACTGGGAGCTCCGGAAAGCTGGCTTCGAAGGGCGAATAGATGGTCTCGAGGGCGCCGCGCTCGGCGTGTGATGTCTTGAGATGCCGGAAAGTGGTGGCCTGCCGTATTCGATTCCAGGCCGAGTGTGCCGTAGTTGGTCGGTAGTCGTGATAATCGACAGCCGGCTCGGAGCTCCTGCGATCACGGCCTACTATGCCCTTCATCAAGGACAAGGATGCCCTCCGGAATTTCCGTTTCAACGATGCTCCATGCCTAGACACCCCATTTTCCACTTCAGGTTTCTCCCCCATCGCCAGCTCGGCCAGGCCGCGGGGGAAGTCATCGTCACCCGGGAAGGTATCTTTTTGCTGGCGCCACCACGGCAGACAGGTACTCGCGCTGCGACTGGCTCGGAATGGATTTGCCGTTGCCGGTCTGCGAGCTTCGGCACGCCGGTCGTCTGGCTTCATTGCCGTATCGTGGGAGTAGGAACTCGCACTCGACATGGAGGGTTCGTGATTCATGGTGGCGTTTGGCAGTGTTGGCAGTGGTCCCTCGGCGGTTGTTGGGCCCATACTGTTGTATTTATCAACTAGTTGCAGCGAAGGCCGACAAGCGATCCGGTTCTTGGTTCTTGCGAGAACGGTTGAAGAAAGGGTCAGGCAGTGGGCACGCGAGGGAGGCGAATGTGGAGGGGACTAGCCAGTTCCGAGCCGAGGAGCAAGAGAGCGACGAGGAAGAGAAGGTGGACAGCTAGCTGGTTGTAAATCGCAGGGATTGTTGGGTCTTTGATGTATCGGCTGAGCAGCAGGGCGAGTTGGGAGCGAATTAGCGCGATTAGCGTGAGAGAATGACGGCTCGCGAGGTACGAAGCAGGTACCAAGGAATGCTGGGTTGTGCGAATAGATAAAAATAATAAAAGTATGAATGGCAACCGAAGCAACTAAAGACTTGTTCTCTCTGTAGAGCAGTTCAACCTGGTCAGCTGGGGGGACGAGGACGGTAGTAAGGAAGGGAGGGTAAATATTCACGGAAGTCTTCCAGCTGCGGCTGCGCCCTTTTTATCTCACTCTCCACCCAACTGCTCGGGTTTTTTTCTTTTCTTCCTCTTATTCTTCTCCTTCTTCTTCTTTTCTTTCCGTGTATTACCTATAAGTGGCTAGTCCCTGAGTCAGGCGAGTCAGAGCTTAGGATCCAGGACTCAGGGCTCCAGACCATGAAAAAACCAAGGTTGGGAGGATGCAGACCTCAGCGTAGGTAGATAGAAATTACCTGCCAGAGTAAGAGGTGTAGTTGTATCAAGATAGCAAAGCTGACGACGTGGTGGGAGCTGGGGAACGAGCAATTGGGAACAACAGGTGCGAAGTTACATTGCATGTTACCACCTTAATAATAGTTAGGTGTTCGGTAGGTATAATAATAACATTAACAACTAACCTAGTACCTAACAGATACGAAATGAGAGAATCCACTTTCCCCAGTGTAGAGAATAGTATCGAGAATTGAGCGAGGGAATAAGGAATAGCCCAGTATCAGGCCCGTCGCCTGTATATATTCTCCAGAAAGGGTACAAACAGATAGCAAATTACTTACATGTAGGTTAGGTAGTAAGTAGGTACCTAGTTGTCTGGGCTGTAGGTAGGTATTCCAGATAAAGTGGATGTCCGTGCCTGTACCTGCCTGTAATGTAGTGACGAGAGTGGGTTTGTTTATTGGTGATGGCCGCTGTTCAAGGTTCGTCTGACATGCAGCAGCAGGAAGGAAGCACAAACACACCCCTCATGGGTTCGTTGCCGTGACAGAAACGAGCAGATGGAGGGAAAACAAGTACATGTAGTGTACCTGCACGCACTACAGTAGTGTGTACATGGACCTACCCACTTACATTAGTAGGTTACTATGTACATACTGACTTTGAAACAATATCTTAGGGCTTAGGGGCCCAATGAGTTAACGCACAGACAAACTCTGAAGATACTTTGGTGCATCCTACACGTGTACATATGCCAGGAAGAAATCAAAAACAAAAACCAGGGGTGCATATGTATGTAGATTGTGTTGAAAACAAACCCAGAAAAAGAAAGGCCATTTGTATTGATTGCTGACTGAGTCGTGTTTCATTTGCGCACTCAACACTAGAGTTTACAAGCACATGGTGTTTTTTAAGATGCTGTTTCAAGCAGCAAGCGGCAGCACTACCTACATATTATACGAGTTCAAAAGTTGTTATCCACCTGGATATGGTACCTTGGATAGGACGCGGATACCTAGAATGATGTAACTAATGAGCTCTTCCAATAGTATCTCGACTACTTGTACACTACGCGTGGTCTCGGTATTGTTTGGAGTTGGGTCTCTTGAGCGACACCAAAATAGAGCGTTAGACCCACCTGGGCAGTCTCCAGGAGCTTGTTTGGCAGATGGTGGCAAGGATATGTACCGGAAAATATGGTACGCTACGCCCTATTACGCCTAGCGCCCTATTCAGCTTTGTGTCAGGCGACACAGACGAGTATACAGACAAGGCGAGGGTAGCCTACCCCTGTTGAGGCGAGAAGTCCGTGCACTGGCTGGTATATCGGTACAATTGACCAAGTATAGGC
>MU396720.1:252763-352424 GCA_022578855.1 Nemania serpens | reverse complement strand
AAATAATAGATTAGCTATTATAAAAAAACTAAAAGTAATAAAAAAAAAGAAAAAAAATAAGTAATAAAATAAACTAATAAATAAAAAGATAATATATTAAAATTATATAATAATTAAAAAGTAATAAAAGAAAAGATATAAAAAAAAGAAATACTAAATTAAAAAATAAAATTTATAAAATAGTTAAAAAAAAAATAAAAAAAATAGCAAAAAAAAAATTTATTGCTTAACTTATTTAATTAACAAATATATATAAAATATATTAATTATTAATAATATAGCATTATATAATAATTAAACTATAATTACTTTAAGTATATAAATACTTTATTATAAAATAGCAATAATATATAGCTAATTAATTAAAATTTAGTTAGAAAATATAATAAAAAAAAAACTAAAACTATATATATAGCTTATATTTTTTAGTAAATTTATATAAAGTAAGTATATAATAACTATATTAAGTATTAATATTTTTTAATTATAAAGCAGCAATAATACTTTATATATTAATTAAAAATTAATTAAATAATTTTTTTTAAAGTACTAAAAATATAATTAATATTATAATATATAGCTAATTAAAAAATGTAGTATTAAAAACTAATACTAAGAAAAAAAGAAATAATATAAAAAAGTAGCTATAAAAAGTGCTATAATTAAAGCTAGTAATTAAAATAGCTATATATTAATAGCTTAACAAATAAGATTTAAAAAATCCTACTATTTAAGCAAGAAATTATATATATACTAATTAAATCTTTTAAATAAAAATAATCTTTTAATATTACTTTTTAAAATTTAAGCATTATTTTATAAAGCTACTATAATTATACTATTACTTCTTATAAATATTATTAGCAGTTTATTAAATAAGCGCTATATTATAATAGTTAATATAACTAGTTTTTTTTATTAATTTAAAATATATTTTAATTATAAAAACAAGTTTATAATAATTAGTTTATAAAAAATTAAAAAATTTAATATTATATTAATAAGATTTTATAATTTGCTTATTTATATATAGTAATATATAAATTAGCTTTTTTAAAGTTATTTATATTACTGCTATATATTTATTAATAATATTATTTTTTTTAAATAGCTTTAATAAATATATTAGCTACTTTAATATTATTTTAAGCTTTTTTAAACTTAAAATATAGCTATATTTTTTATAAAGTCTTTTATTAAATATTTCTTTGTTAAATTATTAAAATTTTGTATTAATATACTTAATATATTTATTACTGCTTATAAAGTATTAGCTTTTAAATAATTAGCATTTTTAAACTTATTTAAAGCTTTTAAGTAATATTTAAGTACTAGCGGTTTTTTGCGCAATTTTTTACTTTATTATGCCTAATTAGCAAAGCTTTTATAAAAGCAAAAAATTATACTATTTATAAAAAAATAATAAAAAAGCAAAATAATTAATAGCAACTTTAGCTATTAAGAGTATTATTATTAGTTAATATTTTATAAGCTTACTTTAGCTAAATAAGCCATTTTTAAAATAATATAAAATATAATATATAATAATACTATAATTTATTATTATACCTTTAATTAAATCTTATTTTTATAAATTAATAGATTATATAAACAAAGATTTAATATAATATTATTTTATATTATAAAAAGATATATATAATTTTTAAGTAGTATTATTTTATTTATTAAAATATAGCTTATAATATATTTAAGTTACTGCTTTTTTAGTACTAAAACTAAGTATAAATTATTAAAATTAAAAGTTATATATTTAATTTAAGCTATAAAGAAGTTTTATATAATTATTTATTTTAATAAGTAATAAGTTATTATTTTTACTAATTATTTTTTTATAAAAGTATTATTAACTAAATTATATTTAATTTTTTTATAACTAATTAAGCTAATTACTAACTTATTAATTTATTTATTTACTTGCTTTAATATAAACTATAAATATATTATCTTTTTAAACGTTTAAACTATATTTTTAATATATTTAGCTAGCTAAAAGCTATATAAAATGCTACTAATAATATAAGCATGCTATAGCGTTTAAATAAGCTAGCCGTTTTAAACTTTGTTTAAAATATCGTAAAATATATAGCTAAAGCTATTATAAATAAAACCTAAAAATAAAATTTTAAGCTTGCTTATAAAACTAATTCTTAGTATAAAAAAATCCTAAATAAATTAAACGCTAACAAGTTTTATAGTAATAATAAAAGCGTTATTATTTTTTTAAACCTAGGTACCTTTTTTATATTATTAATAAACTAATTTATAATATATATATTAAAACTAAGTAGTTTTATATATTATATAATATAATATAAAATATATTTAAAATAATATATAATAAAAAGTATTATACTAGTTTAAATTATATAATAAATAACTTTAAAAGCTATTTAATTTACTATAAATTCTAATTAGTTAAAAAATATGTTAAATGCTATTCTAGCTATAAGTTTAACTAAATAAATTAATTAAAGCTTATTAGAAGTTTTTAATTTATATATTTTATATACTTTTTGCTAATATAAACTATAGCAATTAACTTTATTTTATTTTTACTTTTAATTAAATTAATTAGTATTTTATAACAATTAATAAGTAAGGCTTACTATAAGTATTATAATTATATAATAATAGCTTTATACTTTATATTTAAATATATATTGCTTTTATTTAAAAATAAAAAGTATACCGCTAAAAAATAAGCAACCGTTTTTATTAAGTATTTACTATTAAGTAATTAAAGCATATTAAAAGGTATAATTTTTAATTGCAATTATAAGTTTATATTTAATTTTTAAAAAAGCATATAAAAAGCCTTAAGTACTAAATTTCTAATAATTCTAGCTTACTACTTATAAAAATATAAACTATTAAAACATAAAAACTAAATAATAAAAATTATAATATAATATTACAATTTTATAAACTTAAAATCTAATTAGCTTAAAGTTATACTATTTTTATAGTAAAACTTAAATTTAGCAAAAAGTTAAACAATATAATTAATATTTTATAAATAGTTATTTAGATTTAAACTACTTAAACTACTAAATATAATAACTAAAATATAAAATTAACTTATTTAAAATATTTAAATATTATAAAATTATTTAAAATAAAATGCTAACTTATTTATAAATTTTATAGTAATATAAGCTAAATAATATTATAATAAAAAGTATTATATATTAAAGTTTAAGCCTAAAAATAAAATTTTACTATATTTATATAATAGTTACTATTTTTTCATAAGCTTTTAAAAAAATATTTATAATAATAAGCTAAACTATAAATTATTAAATATAAAATAGGTAATTTAGCTTATAAATAAAACTTTTTAACATATTTGTATATATATTTTATAGTATTAATAGGTTAGCTATAGCTTATAAAAAGTAATAAAAACCTTTTTTATTATACTATTTTTTCTTTTAAATTAATTAAAGCTAATTAATATTTTAACTTAACGTGTTATATAAGTAAATTAATAATATAAATAAATTAACAACTTTTTTTACTGTTATATATATTATCTTTATTTATATTTTTTAACAACGTATAATAATACGCTTTTAAAACAAAAAAAATATATAGCTTATACTTTAAGCTTTTATATAAGATTAAAAATTAACTATTAATTATATAGCAAAAATCTATAATGTTCCTTATATAACTTTTTATAATTAGTAGCTTAGTATGCTTATATAACAAATAAAAGTACTACTATAGCAAAAATTATTAAAATATAAAAAGCAAACTATTATATAATATATAATAAATCTTATTTTGCAATTATTTTTTTTTTAATTAAGTAGTATTAAAAATATAGCTAATTTTTATATATATATATATATAATGTAACTATAGTTAGTATTAATTAAGCTTTTAATTTTATATAATAACAATTTAACTTTTATATATATTTTTATTAAAGAATTAATTATTAGTAAGTTTTTTATAAAAATTCTAATTTATATTAAAAATAGTATATATTTATATAACTAATAACTAATAAATTTAAAATCTTTAAAAAAAATATTTATAACTTTAATAAAACTAGCTTTATAATAGGTAAAATTAGTATAAAAATAGTTATTATAACTTCTAATAAGTATAAATAACTAAAATTTATATATATTAGTAATTAAAAATAGTTATCCGTTATTTAAAGTATTAGTATATATAATTATATTGTTTTTTTATATATTATTTTAGCAAAAGAAAATTATTTTTTTTATAGTATAAAAATAGCAAATTACTATTTAATTAAGTTATTATAACAACAAAAAATAGCTAAACAATAAATAAATAAGGTTTTAATTAGATTTAGTATTTTAATAAATATATTATATGTTATATAAAAAGTATTTATTGCTTATTAATTTTTAATAGCTATAAAAGCTATTATTTTACTAAATTTAAATTATATATAAAAAAATATAAAATTATTACTTTTTATATACTTTTGCACTTATTATATTATTTTTAACCTTTTAATATTAGTTATTTTAGTTTTTTAAAGCATATATATGCAAAAAGAATTAACAAATTAGCATAAGTATATATTATATATATTTTAAAAAAGTAATTTCTTTTAGCATTTTATTTAGCATATAAAGCTTTTATAACTAAATTAAATATTTAAAAAGGTTTTTAAAGCACTAGATTAATTTTATATAATTTAAATTATATTATTTTATAGCTTAAAACTAAATTGCTAACTAAAATACTATTTAAATTATTATTATTAGCTAAAGTATACTCTTTTTTTTAGCAATTATAAACCTTATATAATATTAAAAATATATAATTTTAAGCAAACTATATTAAATAAAAAGTTATATAATATTAAAATAGTTTGCTAAAAAAAATTCTTAAAGTAGTTAATTAAGTTATAAAAAGTATAATAATGCTTATATATAAAGTTTACTTATTAAAGAAAAAAAATGTTATACTTTATATAGCTAATTATAAATTTAGCTAACGTTACTATATAAAAAATAAATATATTTAAAATAAAAAATCTTTTATTATATAGTAAAAATAGGATTTTAAAGCTAAATAAGCTATTAAAAAATAGATTTTATATAAAGTATATATAAGTAGTCGTTATATAAAAGCTAATATTATATATATATAACAATATAAAATATATAGTAAGCTTAAATATAATATATATATTTATTAAAATAATATAAAAACATTTAACAAATATAGTTTTAATTAAATTTAATTAATTTAATATATTATAGTTAAATTATTTAAGTTATATATATAAAGGTGTAAAAAAGTTATTAATTTTCTTGTATTATTAATTTACTTATATAGCACATTAAATAAAAGTAAAAGAAAAGTTTATAAAGTAAAGCATATTTTTTAATACTGTTTTAACTAAAAAAAAACTAAGTTTAATTACTTAATTAAATAGTAAAAATAAAGCTATAAATATAATTGTTAATATACCAAATATTACTTTTGGTACTTAAAAGAGTTAATTAATAAATACTAGAAAAAGTATAAATTAAAGCCTATAACTAAGAAAGCATTTATAAAAGCAGCGCTTATAAAAGCTATACCTATTGTTATAGCTTTTACTGCAGAAAAACCTATCTTTAACATGCTTTAGCGTTATAGTTGCTTATACAAGGTTTAAGCTAAGCCTAGGAAATAAAATGTTAAAAAACTATAAAAAAGCTATCGCAATTAAAAAAATTAACAGGCATACTAATAATAAATAATAATTAAAACAAGTTTAATTTTAATAGCTATTAAAAGTAATAGCTTTTTTTTTATTATTTAGTACTTTAATAAAAATTTTAAAAGTCTTTAATACTATTTTATAAAGTAAAATAGTACTTCTTTTTAGTAGCACTTACTACTAGTTATAGATTAAATAAGGAGCTAAAAGCTTTATATATAATTAGCTAGATTTTTAGCCCGGTAGTTTTGCTACCTTTTTTAAAATAAAACATTTTCTGTTTTACTAATCTAATTTTTACTACCTATAACTACACCTATTATAATTACAACTTTATTAAAAGCTTAAAGCTGATTATAGCTTTATATAAAGCGTAATAGCTACTTTTAATTTATTAAACAATTTCTTACTATAAAATAAAGATTTTATTGCTATAGCGCGCGCTAAAAACCTTTAAAAATACTTAATTTTAGGCCTTTAATGCGCTTTTTAGCTTATAAAGCTAAAAGCTCCTAGATTATTTAACCTAATAATAGTAGCTAATAAATCTACCTTTTTAATTACTTAATAAATATATAACATGTTAATAAAGCAATATAACTAGTACTAAAAAAATGTTACCAAGCTTTTTAAGTAAATATATATAATAGTTAAACCTAGCTATAGGTTAACCTATTTAAAAGCCGATTAAATAATCGATTAATAGTATAATAACTTATGTAAGCTTAATAAAATAGCGTAATAAATGCTTAAATTTTAGTATAAACGCGATTATAACGCCTTAATTATAGCAATAATTAGAAATTATATATAAAACTTAGCCTTAGGTAGATAAACTAACGAATAGTTTAACAAAGTTATAAATATAATTATAAAAAGGCTAGAAATAGCTTTATTTAAGCTTATTATTAACCTAAAAAGGCTTTTTAAAAGATTTATTTAGCTTAAACGACCTTTTTATAAACTAACTATAGCTTTAACATTGTTAATAATACCTTTTTATTTTAGACTATTATAGCAAGCTTTTGCTAAAAAGCCGCTATTTTAGCTATAATAAGCTTGTTTATATATAAAGCGTTTACTGCCGAGCTTGTTAATAAAGCTAGCAAAAAGCTTGTTAATAAAGCAAGCAAAAAAGCTAGCAAGGAATTAGCTAGCGAAACTAGCGATAACTAGGCTAGCAAAGCTAGCAATAAGCCTATTACTAGTAAATTTAACTACCTGTTTGTAAATCTTACTGCGGCTAAGCCTACTAGCAATAAAAATAAAGCAATTAGTAAAAAGTTAGCTAGCAAGGCTAGTAAAGCTAGCGATAACCTAGTTAGCAAAGCTAATAACAAGCTTACTATTAGTAAATTCGATTACTTATTCGAGAACTTTACGGCTAAGCCTATTAATAAAAGCAGCAAAGAGTTAGCTAGCGAAAAAAGTAATAAAAAAGCTAAAAATAAAGAAATAAAAGCTAGTAATAAAAAATTAAGTAAAAAAAGTAATAATAAGCCTATTAATAGCTAAAAAATAGCTTTTTAAAAGCTAACTAAGCATTTTAAAGTAAATATAAAAAAATTACTTTATTTTAAATATAATATATAATATATTATACATTTTTACTTTTAAAAGGCTTATTATACTAATAATTAAGCATTAAGCTACTATATTTAAAAAAGGTTACTAAATTTTTTAAAGACTTTATAAATAAGCTAGCTAATAAGTTAGCTAAAAGTTTAAACATTAAGCCGCTATATTTAAAAAAAGCTACTAAATTCCTTAAAGGCTTTATAAACAAGCTAGTTACAAGCTAGCCAACGGTATTAAGCCGCTTAAATTTAAAAAAGGCTACCAAATTTATCAGAGACCTTGCAAGCGAGCTAGCCGGTAGCGAGCCTAGAAGGTAGCAAGCCTGCAAAGTAGCTAGTTAACGGCATTAAGCCGCTGTATACCTATCTCTTAGAGACCCTGTAAGCGAGCCAGCCGGTAGCAAGCCTAGAAGGTAGCAAGCCTGCAAAGTAACTAGCTAGGCATTAAGCCGCCGCACCTTTTTAAAAGCTCTGCAAGTAAGCCAGCCAATAGGAAGCCTACGAGCTAAAAGTAAGTCAACTAACAGCGTTATATACTACTACTTATAACTTAAAAATAGGGACAATTTTGCAAAAAGTGCGAAGCTATTTAGAAAAAATAAAGGAGCTTATACTACTACTAAAAAGAGAGCGCCTCTGTTACTAATTCTTTATTATATAAAAAGTATTACTAAAAGCGCTATTTCTAAAAAGGTGTATTAGATTTAGTATTTAGCGAAGCTATAGCTTAAAAAGCCTATAAACCATTTAGCAAAAAATTATTAAAGTAGCTGAAAAATACTAAGAAAAGGTAGCTTTATAAGTAATTAAACAGGAAATAGCTAGGAAATCAACCTATACTAAAGCTTTAAAATAACCTATAATAAGCTCTTAAATAAACATATATAACACTTTAATATAGCTTTTAAACTACCTAAATTAGTAGCTATAATCGCAATATTTAATAGCTTATGCTTAAATATATATTTAATCTTTATATTTTTTACTTTAAAAGATTAATAGCGTATTTTTAAGCTAATTTTATATAGCTTAATTTTCTTTTAACTATTATAGTATTAAACTAGCACTAGGTATATAAGCTATATATAAAGCTATATAAGCTAACTAAAAATAACTAAAAATAGCAAATAAAACTTTTTTTTTTATATAATAATAATAAGTTTATATTAAAATTACTAGTAGTTAGTATTATAATAGTTTATTATATCTATAAAATTAAATAAGTTATTTTAATTAAGCATATTAAAACTAATAAATATTAACCATAGTAATACTATAAATTTACCATTATTACTAAAGGTTTATATATTTTTTAAAATATTATAGCAAATATTTATATACTTTAATTTCGTTAATAGATTTTTAATTTTAATTAGCGCTATAACTAATACTAAAACAAATATTAAAGAATTACTAAATATTTTTTTTTATTTTTTTGCTATAATAAAAAAACAATTATACTACTTTTTTAAAATGCTATTAATTTATATTTAAGCTATTAGCGGTAATATATAAATACTTTAAAACTAATGTATAGCTTTAAATAAATAAGAAGTTAATATTACTATAAGCTTTAGCTATACTAAAGCAAAAATAATATAATTTAGCAACTTTAATAGCATAATATTTACTGTAAGTAAAGCTTTTAAAAAAGATTTACAAAAAGCTTATAAAAATTTAAAAAAAAGAATGCTTAGCTTAATAATATAATAGCAACTATAAAGTAACTATAATAAAGTTTGCAAAATAAAACTATTAAATAAATAAAACTAAAGCAATAGCTTACTATAGCTATAAAAGCGTGCAATTATTTACTTACTATTACTACTTTAATATTGCTTTTATAACTACTTAGTATAAATTTTGTTTTACTTTTTAATGCTTTAGCTACCATGTTTATCTAAGTTATACTACTAATAAGTTTAAGCTAAATTAGCGCTATATTATTTAGCGGTTAACTTAAAGCTAATAAGCTATTAATATTTTATAGGTTTAAAACAAACTTAAGCAAGCAATAAGCAAAATTAACTATAAACTATAAATTTTATTTAATAGCTTTTAAGCAGATATTTTATATTTATAGTCGACTAAGTAGCCTAGCTTACCTTTACGTTTAATTATATATTAAAAAAGTAATAAATTATCTTACTAATTTAAAAGTTTAAACTAATAGCTAGTATAACTACTTAAATATACTTAAGTTTTTTAATATAGCTTATATTATAGTAAATATATTTGCAAAAGCTATTAAGCAGTTTAAAAACTATAAATAAAGCATTAAACTTTTTGCTAATTTTATTTTAAAGTTTATTTGCCTTGTTAACAAAAGTAAACAAACCTTAGTTTAATAAGTAGCTACTTTAAAGTTTAAGGTTAGTAAGCTGATTTAATCTTTAGTATTAATATAAACTACCTACTTTATAAACGATAATATTAATAGGTAAATTAACCTACTTTAAACGCTTTTTAATAATATTATAAACTTAAATTTCTAAAATAAAAAAGCTAGCAGTTAAAGCTTAAATTTAATTTGCCTAGCTATTAGCACTTTTATGCTAGCAAATTTAAAAAACCTTATAGTTTTTAATAAGTTAAATACTTTATTTAAGCAGTAAGAACTACTATTTACTACAAAAAAAACAAAAAAGAAGTAAAAAAAACGTTGCTAATATTATAAAAAGCTTAAATACTTTATACTATAGTGCTTTTATATTTTTAAAAAGCTATGCCTAGCATTTGTAGTAACTGCGGCTGCTGCAGCAAGCGCACCAAAAAAAGATTAATCTTTAGCTTTAAATATAGCTAAAAGCGTTACTAAAAGTTCTTAAAAAAAAAGATAAACCTATATATATAATTTATAAGCTCTAATATATCTTTAAGTTTTTATATAAATATTTATAATATTAATTAGCTGCTAGCTTAGTATTAAATATTAATTAACTTAAAATATTTCTTTTTTAGTTTTATTAATACTTTTTTATATAAAAATATAACTTTGCTATAATAAATAACTTTTATTTAAAAGTACTTTATTTAACAAATAAAACTATAACTAGAATAGTTTTTAAATATTATTTAATTTAATATATTATAGCTATATATATAAAAAAGCTTTTTTTATATATATAGTTACTTAATAATACTAACATTATTTTAGAACTACTTTAGCTTTATTATTATAACTTATAAATTAACTAGCAAAAAAAAATATTATAGTTAAAAAATAAAATAGCTATAGAAATACTTTATGTTTAACTTTCCTTATATAAGCTTACTATTATATTACTGCTAGTAGATTTAAAGTTTTTTAATTTAAAGAAAATTTTAATTAAAATACTAGTAGTACCTAACTTTTTTTTATTTTATAAGCAAAAAAGTACTTATATTAAAATTATACCTTTAGTAAAGTTTTATGCTTTAATAGACTTATTTTATATAATTAAAAAAGTAGCTAAAAGTAATACTAATTACTACTTAATTAAAGCGCTAGCGTTAAAAACTTTTACTATAATACTATAAAGTATGCTTACTAAAAAAGGGTTTTAAGATAGCGTAGCACTTTTATTTTAATTTTATGCTTATTATATATAAATAAAAAAGGTACTATAGCTATAAAAAGTTTTAAAAAAAATATTAACAAATTTTTAAAAAGTAAAAAACCTTTTTTAAAAAGAAATATCTTTAAAATACTTTTAATAAAATATTATAACCTAATTAATATATTTTTGTTTAAAAATTTAAACTAATTATTATTTTATTGCCTTTTTAACTATAAAATAAATTTAATACTTAAAATAACGCTACTAAATATATAATTACGCTTTATATTGCTTAAAAAACTTTTAGTTATTTAAAAGTACTTAAATAAACATTTAGCAAAAAAGTTTATTTAAGCTAATATATTATTAATAGTAATACTTATATTATTAGCTAAAAACCCTAATAAAAGTATTTATATATATATTAATTATAAAAGCTTTAATAATATTATTGTTAAAAACTAGTACTTAATTTTTTTAATTTATAAAATACTAAATATTTTATATAAAGTTAAAATATATACTTAATTTAATATTATAGTAGCTTTTAACTACTTTTATATTACTTTTAAAAATAAGTAAAAAATAGCGTTTATTACTAAGTTTAGCTTTTTTAAATACTTAGTTATAAATTTTGGTATAATAAAAGCACCTAGCTTTTTTTAATACTATATTAATAATATATTGTTTAATATATTAAATTAGTATATTATAGCTTATTTAAACAATATTTTAATTTATAGTAACTTAAAAAAGAAATACCGGCAATATATTTATAAAATATTATAAAGGTTTATTTATGTTAAGTTTAATTCATTTTATAAAGCAAAAAAGCCTTATACTCTTTTTTCGCATACTGTGAATATAATACTGAATAAACGGTAATATTAATACGGTTATTCGAATACGGTTCGCAAAAAAAAAAGCAAAAACAGTGAAAATAGCAGATAAAGGTTTATTTATATAAGCTTAACTATAAATATTAAAAAATATAAGTTTAATATTACTAAAACAAAGTATTTAAGCTTAATTATATTAATAAACAAAATTATAATAAATTTTAAAAAAGTAGCTACAACTTTTAGCTAAAAAGTACTTTTAATGCTACAGAATTTTTAGCGCTTTATTAGCTTTACAAATTATTATCGACGGTTTATTAAAAGCTTTTCCTTTTTAGTTTAACTACTTATTAAACTAATAAATAAAAAGTAATAACTTAAACAGCTTATAAAAAAAAGCTATATATTTTTAAAGCGCTAAAAAAATCTTTTACTACTGCTTTAGTTTTAGCTTATTATAACTTTAGCTTATAAACTATTGTTAAAATAAATATATTAAATTAAATATTAAATAGTATTTTATACTAAATTAATAAAAAAAAAGAATGCTATTTTGTTGCTTTTTTTTTATAAAGTATACTTTAGCTAAATATAACTACAAAATATATAATAAAAAGCTACTTGCTATTATTAAAGCTTTTAAAAAATAGTACTTTAAATAATAAATTATTATAGCATTTTGCTACTACTAAGCTTTTAAATTAATAGTAAGTTTAGTAGTTAAAGTTTTTAAATAATTTCTATTTTTAAATTATATCTTAATTAAGCTATAAAATAATAGTACTAAATATGCTTTTATAACAACTAAGCAATAAGCTAGCAAATATAAAAAATATTAATAATAATTAAGTAATAAACCGCTTTAAAGTCTTTTTATTATTTAATAAATAAATATATTACTTTTTAAATCTAGTTAAACTATACTTTATATTTAATAGCAAATTAATAAATATTATAATAAACTAAGCTTATTTAGATTTTTAAATTATAAACGCTATTATAAAAGTAATAAGTAAGCTTAATATTTAGCGCTTTTTAAAGTAAATTTATAAGTAGTTCTAAATAGCTATAAAAGATTGCAAAATTAAATAAAACTATATTTATATTAAAAAAAAGTTTTATATTTTAGATTATATTACCGCTAAATTAAAAATCTTATACTAAATATATGCTTTATTATTAGCAAAATATTTTAAAAAATTTAAAACTAAGAACTTTTTTTAAAAAATATACTTTTAGTTATAAATATTATAAAATATTGCTACCTTTATTAAAAAATGCTACTATTATTAGCAAATAAAAAACTTTAAGTTAGTATTAGCTAAGTTTTTCTAATTTTTATTAATACTTTATAAACTATAAATAAATATATTAATAAACTATATAAAATTATTACTAAAGTATAACTAAAATAGCTAAAACTATAAAAATATTTTAGTAGTAGTAAATAAGTTAACAAAAATATAATACTTTATTATAATACTAGATATAAAAATAGTTACTTTAGCTAACATATTTATATAAAATATATACTAACTATATAATACTTTAAAAATTATTATATTTAATTAAAATATTTAGTTTATTTTTATATTTTTAAAAAAGCTTAATTAATGCTTTAGTATTATATTAAATACTTTAATAGTATATTATTTTAAATTTAATAGCTAAACTAAAATTATTAATGCTATAATAAAGTAATACTTTTGTTTTTATTATAGCTATTACTAAAATAACTAAATAAACTAGCTTTTGCTAGCTAAATTTGCTACTAATAATTAGACATTTAAAACTATAAAATTTAGCTTATTTTTTATAAACTATAAATAGTATCTCTATATTAAAAATAAACTTATTGGTAATTTAACGGTATATTATATTAAAGTTTAGCGCAAAAAGTTTTTAAATATAAATAATATTATAAATAAAATATAAAAAGTTATAAAAAAACTAAAACTTTTATACTAAAAGCTTAAAACTAGTATAATTATTATATAAATATATATTATATTAATAGCATTAAATATAAAATTAAAAATAAAGTTTAATTTAATATAAAAAATTTTTATATAAGTTAATTATTGCTAAAGTTATTAATTAAATAAGCTAGCTTATTTAAAATTACAAAAGTTTACTACTAAGTATTTATATTTTTCTTTTTATAGTAGTATAAAGTTTTTTTTATATTTTATATCTCTTTAGTTTGCTTAACTAAAAATAGCTTAATTAAGCAAAATAGTTTAAATACCAAATATAATAAATAAGCAAACAGAATAATTCTTTAAAATAATAATGGTATAAAAGAAATTAAATAGCTTTTTAAAGAAATTTTAAATTTTAAAAAAAGGTTAAAAAAACTAATATATAAGATTAAATAGCCGGCTTTTTATTACCTAACTTAAGAACTAGTAGTAAATATAAAAAGGTATAACAATAAGCTAATTTAGTTTTATTATACTTATTTTAAAAAGTTAAAGCTATTAAAATAGCTTAAAATGCTTAAGCTTAGCTAAAACTAATTAATACTGTTAATATAACTAAAGCTAGCTTTTATATTGTTAGCTTATATTATAAAGCAAAAAAAAAAGAAAAAAAAATAATTTCTTATTTAAAGATTTTTAAAAGAATTAAAAAAACTAAAAACTTAAGCATAAATATATAATTGCTTTAAAAAAAAATATGCTATAGCAGTAGTAAAACTTTTAGCTATTGTTATACTAGGCTTAAAAAAATAAAAAACCTTACCTATATATAACTATTATACTATTATGCTATTTAAATTTTAATAAAAAAAAATTTTAATAATTTTTTTATTTTAGCTTTAATAAAAGTTTTAGTTTTTTATTTAATTATTATTTATATTTATAATGCTTAATTAATAAACTACTAAATATAATATAGTATATAAAAAGTAATATAAACTAAAAATTTATAACTAAGGTATTATAAAAATTCTTTTTAATAAAATGTTAAATATTTATATTAGTATTTTTAAAAAAAAATAAAAAAGCTAGCTGTTTTTTTAAGCAGCTATAATAGTAAAATTAAAAGCAAAAAAGCTATAAAGGTATAAAAATACTTTAATAATAAAATTATAGCAGCTAGCTAAAAAAGCTTTATAAGTAATAAAATAAAACTAAAAGAAAAAGTTTTATTAGCTAAAAATAGCAATATACTAGCGCAAAAAAAGTATAATATATTGCTTTTTTTTTACGCTAGCTAAATAATAGCTTTTATAGCATTTTTTTTTATATTTTTAAAAAAAAATACTAAATTAATTGCTAACTTAGCAATAATACATTAAGTTTTAATTAAAAAAACCTAAATTTAGTAAAAGTTTTTCTTTATATTAATAGCTTTATTTTTAATTTTAAAATCCTAAAAGCTATAATATTATGCTTAAATTGCAATAAAGTTAGCAGTATTACCTAATATAGCTAAAATAGTTTAGCTAGTAAATAAAAATATTAAAAACAAATAAAAAAAATTAAAAAGAAGTATTAAAAGCTTATATAAACTAGGCATATTAGTAGTAAAAAAAAGTAAACTTATAAGCTTGCAAATATTTTTTTGCTTAATATATTAATTATAATAGGTAGTATGCCTGCTTTTAAAAACGTAGCAAAAAAAAAGAGGCATTAACGCTTAAATATTAGCGCTATTTTTTTATATGCTTTAGTTTGCATATATAAGCAGTATAAACAAAAGTTTATACTTACTAAAATTAGGGTATAAATTAGCATAGTTAAAAAAGAAGCAAAAACAATTAAAGAAAAAAAAGGCGCTTAATTGATTAAAAATTAAAAGAATTTTGTTAAAGCTAAAAATATGCAAAAAAACAGCAAAAAAATAATAATAAAGCTTTAAAAAAAAGAAAAAAAAATACATAAAAAGAAAAGGTATAAAACAATTACTAAATAGTAAAAAAAAGCAGAATTAAACCTTATATACTAGTAATTACAGAAAAAGTAAAACTATAAGGCCTAATATATTTATAAAGCTAAAACTACTTATAATAGCATTTATAATAAATATAAAACGCTAAAACTATAGTTTAATTTTATAGTAGCTATAAATAGCTATATTTAAAAAAAAAGTATTATTATAGTATTAAATTAGCACTAAGTATATAAGCTATATATAAAGCTATATAAGCTAACTAAAAATAACTAAAAATAGTAAATAAAACTTCTTTTTTTATGAAATAATAATAAATTTATACTAAAGTTATTAATAATTAATACTATAATATTAACTTTTAACTTTTTTTTTTACTTTTTTAATCTAGGAAATTTTAGCTATATAAAAAGTAGTTTTAATAAACATTAGTAGTGCTATTTTATTTAAACTTATTTTCATTTATTAACTTAAAAAAGGTTAAATAAAAAAAATAAGAGTATTTAACGTATAATTAAAGTTAAATAAAGCTAATAAAATTTAAGTCGAAGTATTACCTACTTTAAATTATAACTGCTATAGTTAGTAGACTTTAAAAACAAGCAAAATAAATTTAATACTAAAATATATAAACTTAAATATTTTTATATTTTTACGTTTCTTTAATAAATTAATTATATTACTATATTTATATTAATATTAGCTTTATAATAATATAAATAATCTTTTTATACGTTAAAAAATAGCAAAGTTATTTAGGTTAAATAAAGTATAAATTTTAGTATATTTTTATATAAATATTTAAAAATTATTTTACCTTAGTTATTAAACATTTTAGTTAAATAAAATAATTATTTTCTAATTTTATATATATTATTATTTTTAATTATTTTATTTATATATAAAGTTGTTAAAATATTTAATTATAAAATAGGTATATTTTATTATTTTTTAGTATAAATATTGCTTAACTTTTTTTTAAAGTTTTTTTACTATAGTATATAAGCTACTTTAATATATATACCTTTTAAAATTTAGCTTTATAAAGCTATAAAATGTTTTAGCAAAAGGTACATAGTTTATAAGTATTTCTTTATATAGAGTATGCATGCTAATAGATTAAGGCTATGATAAGGCTTAAAAATGCTATTTCTGGCGCTATGTATTACTATAGCCCTTTCATTAACCATGTACCTAAGTAATACGAAACTGCTAGCTAGGTAGCAAAATTTTGTAGGATCTCGGTGCCTAGTGTGTCTATAATGCCTCTTTCCCCTTATTTGTTCTCCTGTGTGTCCTTGCTTTGCCACGTTAAGGTTGTGCCAGAAGAGTATGCAGACAAACATGTCAGCCCCTCCTGGTTAATATGAGAAGCCCGTGCACTAGCTGGTATTTTGGTACAATTAACCAAGTATAAGGCCTACTGCACTAACTAAGCTTATAACTCAGATAACTTTTTAACTAATAGTTATAAATAAGTATATTTAGTATTAAAAAATAAAGCAAAATTTAATAAAAAATAAAATAACTATACCTTTTTTAATTTTTTTAATTAATATTTAATTAATGTTTAATAAAATATATTTTATTTTTAAATATTTAATATGCTAATTTTTTAGCTACTATATAAAATATATATTAATACTTATATAGAAAATTAAGAAATTAACGTATATATAGCTATATTTTTTAGCTTAATAATTTAGTAATTAAATTTAATATTAAAATATAATAAAAAATATACTAATATAATTAAATAAATAAACTTATTTTAAAAAATAATAAATATAATTTTATTAAAGCTTATAAGTTTTTATTAACTATTTAATATTTAGTTAAAAAATTTTTGCTAAAAAATCTTTAAAAGCGAAATTTTTTATACTAATTAATAATAATTTATATATATAGCCGTTTTTAATATTTAGTAAAAAAACCTTTTCTAAATAATTAATCTTTAATTAATATATTTATATAATAAGTAAATTAAACTTTAGCATGCTTTTTATTATATTTAAACTTATAACTTTTTATTTATTTATTTTTAATAAGTTAAGCAATATAGCTTTTATATATATATATTATAATAAAGTACCTTGTAGGTTTAAATTGTGCTAGCTTTAACTATTATACCAATGTAGTTAAACAAGTAGACTTATTCTAAAGAACGGTGGGTGTGATTCTATTAGGGCCTATGAGTTCTCATTGACTACCTAACAAGGGGGCTGACATCAGCTTCAATGGCCAAGAATACCTATCCTAGCTACAGGGTTGCTAGGTACTTATCCGGTCATCTGATATTAGCGGAAAGAAAATGCGGCTGATCTATTTATTACAGCGAGTCATCTGCCACCACTGCCACCATCCATTAACCTAGTCGACCCAACAAAGGTGCTCAAGTGGCTCTTTGCTACCTAATCATGCAAAAAAAAAGATTCCAAGCACACTCTATGATTAATTCTACTCGATGTTTCCATGTCGCGGAGGTGTGGAGCCATATATCTCCCTAATACTCGACACGGTATGAACAGCGTCGTTTTGCCCTCGTGTTATGACACACAACTTAAAAAAGAAAGAAAGGAAAGGAAGGTCTATTTTACAGGAGTCTTCAATATATATGTGTTTCTTTCGCAGTGAATGCGCAGACACCGGCTTTCCCAGCCTCCTGATGTCCAACAAGTGCGATGCTGCGATGTTGTCTTGTGAGAACGCGTTGCGGTGGCAGACTTAGGAAGACTCATCATCGCCAGGATGCACGAAAGCCTTGTACCCGCCCAGACTTATTACGTCTCAGGGCTAAGCAGGAGTGGTACTGACCCTTAGCCCAGGTCTTTGAATCGATAAACGGTCATTGATTCAATAAATCTTGGCATACTTAATCTGCCATACAAATTACACCAAACACCCTTGTACCTACGGATACCTTTAATTCCCTTTCTATTCCAGTGCCAAGGTATAGATTTATATATCTAACCTGTATACGTACACTTAACCTATATATACCTATGAACCTAAGCCTACTAAACCATATAACCTATAGTACTATTACATACTTTAACCTGCAATTCCAATTAATAGACAGGTTTTTATATAAATTAAGTGTATCATTGTCTTCCAAGGAGGTATTAAAGGTATATTATTAAAAATTAACTTGTGTAGCTAGGAGAACTGCTTATTGAACTAACCGAAGTTTTCAATATATGAGAGATACTTCTATTTTAGTGGCAGTACTACCCATTTGGAAGTATTGCCAAGATTTATTGAATCAATGACCGTTTATCAATTCAAAGACCTGGGCTAAGGGTCAGTACCACTCCTGCTTAGCCCTGAGACGTAATAAGTCTGGGCGGGTACTGACGTTAGCCCAGCTCTCTTCGCTTATGATTGCCGACTGCTGTCACAAAAATACATCCCCGATATCAAGTGGGCGAAGAGACGCAATGCTATGCACTGGTGAATATCACACTATTAATAGTACCCGATGCCGCGCCAGAACCAATCAGCTATCATGTACATATGCGTTATCTGCTGCAAAGATACGTGGACATTCAGCCGAAACTTGGGCGTGGTCGCCAACTGAGAAGCTCGTTGGTCACTCTATGGGGGGTTGGGGTTGGGGCTTGCGCTTCGGCATGGGCGTGGGCGTGGGCGTGGGCGTGGGCGTGATGCTGTTGAGGTTGGAAAGAAGTAGGTACTATCAGTTTCTACAACAAAATAGAGCAACCCCATGCAATAAATCCTATCGTTTATACTGTCCTGTCAAGATGGATAGTGCGTTCAATGCGGCATCCGCCGTGGCTGGGGGTGAGTAATCGCCAGCGTTCTTTTCTTCCCTTTTCGAGCAATTTGAGAGCTCCCTAGATGTCCTAGGATATGCTTCGGGAGCGAGGGCTTAGGACTGCCTAAAAGAGTGATCCACTGATTCTTGCGGTTATAGTGCTCAGTCTAACAATACAATTGATTGAGCTCACACAAAGGCACACTTCAAGGATGATCGCTCTGCCCCGTACTGTCGCATCATACCTCGCAGATTTGACTATACTCAAACAGCTCCTTTCGGACGTGCAAAATTCATTGGCGCTGCCACCTACAACAACGAGTACTTGGGTAGTCACACAATCGGCATTGACGAACGAGCTTCAAACTATTCAGTCAGAGTTAGAGAGTATCCAAGACAAGCTGCATCGTGCGCAGAATGAACCCCTATTTACCGCTAGGAAGGTTCTTTGGCCATTCTCGGAAGATGAAACAGGAAAATGGGCTTCCAAACTTCGTAACTGTAGAGGCCGTATTGAATCAGTAGTTAGTACTAGTACTCTGTACGGATCGAGTCTAATCACCGTTTTGCTCGCAGTTGTTTTGACTGACATCTCCAGACGGCTCCAGCTCCAGGCCCTAAGTGAGATCCAAGAGCTTATAAATAAGACTGAGACTACCGAACAAGGTTAGAAACTTGTCATTTGTCTCTACCGAGAAATAATGCTGATATATTGGCGTACTGTGCAGAGCGATACCGTCGCTTGATTCTTGACTGGATAAGCGATGAATCCTGGAAGCAGAAGCATATTGAGCTCATCTCATCCCATCATCCAGGCACTGGTCAGTGGATATTTATGACCCCGGAATTACAAGCCTGGGTAAATAAAGGCCCAGAAACTCTCTGGTGTCACGGTGATCGTAAGTGGTGCCTATACGATACGATAATAAGCTGAGCTGATTCTTATCTGTTTGTTTCAATAGCCGGCACAGGGAAAACACAACTCATGTAACGCAAGACATAAACTCAATATCGCGCTTGGCTGACCATCTTTAGGTCCTCCATCGTGGACTACCTCTCACCTATGAGAAAGGTGGCCTACTTCTACTGCAACTATCATTTATCTGCGAACAAGAACATTACAACTGAAATTGCTGCGGCTATTCTAAGGCAACTGGTTGATACATAGAAGAAAATACCATCTGCGGTTACATACATGTATCAAACATTGGGAAATGGTCGTACGAAACTGAAGCTAGACGATATCACAACTCTGATCTATCGCGTTACCTCTTTTGAACCGGGTTTTTTTATTGTTATTGATGCCGTTGACGAATGCGGCCCCTACAGAAAATCTGTTCTACAACTTCTGAGGAAGATCTCGAATAGCCCGACTCGTCTGTTAATATTGGGCCGAAGCTATGTTACTGAGATTAACAGTATTTCTAATTCCATATTTTGGCTCGAAATCAAGACCCCTATCTCCGACCTACGGTCCTTCACGGAAGGGAGAATCGCATCGAGTGAGCTTTCAGAGCTTATACCCGACGAAGCAAAAGAAGACATTTTGCGACAGATAGCAGATCAATCATCGGGGATATTTCTTGTACGCATCATATAAGTTGATGTTTCATTTTTCTCGTAACGTTCTGGGACGTAGAAGCGTCATTTAGAAAATGATAACACGACGAGCATACTAACTTATTTCTACTCTTTTAGATTGCAGAGTTGAAGTGTATATACCTCTCGCATCTCTCTTGTTACTCCGAGATCAAACGCGCCGTTCAAGCTTATTCAAGCGGGCTTGACGACCTTTACAAGAAGTCTATGGAACGTATCATGCTCCAACCTTCCGCGAAAAGGACAATAGCTATTAAGGCTTTATTATGGATATATTATATGAAACGTCAGTTATCCGTCAAAGAGCTGGTGCACGCGCTTGCTATCGACTCCACGGAGGTAATACCAGCATACGAAGATGTGATATTAGAAAAGACGCTTCTGGATGTTTGTGCCGGTCTGGTTGTAGTAGATTCTAAAGAGCGCACAGTTGGATTTGTCCACCATACGCTGCAAGAATACTTTGACACCGCATGTGAAACGTGGTTCCGCGGCGAGCGGCGGTGGGTCACAAGGGCTTGTCTCACGTACTTGCGTCTAATATCGGCAAGACCAAGCCTGGAAGATTCCATTTCTTCCTGTCCGTTTCTGGTATATGCAGCAGGATACTGGGGGGCTCATGCGAGAGACCTATACTGCAGAGAGCTTGACAATATCGCCTTAGCTACGTTGAACGACATCTCAGCACTGGAGAAGATGTCTAGTCTCATGGGCGATGTCCCCGCAGAAAGAAATACTCTGCTCATGTTTCCCTGCGTTAACCTTGCAGTCCAGATCGCGGCCCGATTTGGAGCTTTGCAAGTCTTGGAAATGCTTCTCGAGCATCATCATAGTCCCGAAGGCGCAGATCCACATGGGAGAACTGCTCTCCATTGGGCAGCTAGAGGAGGCTTCGCAGACGTCGTTCGAATTCTTCTTCGTGAGGGAGCCGAAGCTAATCCTAAAACAAAGACTGGGATGACCCCTTTTCACTGGGCCGCCAAGCATGGTCATGACACAGTCATCGATGAGCTGATGCCTCGTATTAATCCAGCCGAAGCGACACCAGACGGCCGAACGGCGCTCCATTGGGCGTCAAGTCAAGGCCGCATCTCCATTGTGAAGAAATTGCTCTCCAGCAATGAAATTGATGTGGAGTGCCAGTCGTTAAATGGAGTGAGCAACATTCAGAGTCATTTCTTTTCCCTTTTCCAGTGACTGGAGAGCTCCCGAGATGTCTCGGGAGCGTTTTTAGGAAGGCGAGGCCTACTTAAAAGAGTAATTACTGACTCGTTCTGCTGTAGTGGGCTCCTTTGCACTGGGCAGCCGTAAGTAGCAGCAGAAGCGACCTTACCTCTAATAGATGTAGAAAGAAAACTACTGACTTCCTGATTCAAGTGCAGCGGCAATAGAGCCGTCGTTAGCTGCGGGGTTAGTAGCACCCAAGGTACTGGCGGTTTACTGGCAGTCCATCGTCAAACCTTCTCAATAAGCGGCGGGGAGTCCAGCGGTCATGAAGAGGTGACGGAGCTCCTTCTCGAGTCAGGGGCTAACCCAAACCTGGGAAATAAAGAAAATCAAACTCCTCTACATTGGTCGGCCGTCTCTGGGAATGCGAGGATTGTGAGCTTGCTTCTCTCAAAGGGTGCGGAACGCGATATTCGAGACATTCATGGTCTCACACCCTTGCAGTTTGCTGTCGAGAATGGAGCAAATGAGACAGTTGCCAATCTGCTTGCCCCTTCGAAAGTTAGATAAAGCATGATGACTCTCATGAGGTATCGAAATTAATATGGGCGCAAAAACGTGTACTGAACTTGACGCACAAGCAATATAATTTCCTCTCAGCGATATGTTGTCGGGTACCTAATGATAATATCAACTGAGGAGCAGCACTCATATCCAGCTTACGCTATCCAAGGTCATGATAACATGAACGTATCGTTCGTCAGTGATAAATATCGATATTAATGTGATATACGTGCCTAATGCTTCGTCATGTTATAACAGATTGGTATCCGACCGACCTTCAGCGACGATCGGTTCATATGCCTCTCTAATAATCGTCGTCAGAAGAGTGATGATAGTCATCATCATCATCATCATCATCATCCTCATCATCATCCTCATCCTTATCCTCATCCTCATCCTTATCCTCATCGTCATCGTCATCGTCATCGTCATCGTCATCCTCATCTTCATCGTTATCCTCATCGTTATCCTCATCTTCATCCTCATCCTCATCTTCATCCTCATCTTCAGCTTCAGCTTCAGCTTCTTCTACTTCTTCTTCTACTTCTTCAGCTTCTTCTTCTCCTCCTTCACTGCTACTATTGCCGCTCCCGTCGTTGTCATCGTCATTTAGTTCTTCCTCGTCGCTAGTACTACTATCGCTGTTATCAGTTTTCATCTCTTCTTGATCGCTATCGATGTTGGTCTCGTCATTATGTGCTTCTCCTTCGTCGCTGTCACTAGTATTCTCCTCCGAGCTAGTATTGCTGTTCTCCTCATCGTCATGGGTATCTTCCCCGGCGCTATGACTGCCGGGCTCATCCTCGTGACTGCCATACTCTTCGTCATGCGCCCCTTCCTCATCGCCATGGCTACTGCCATTGCTACTGTGAGGAGCCTCATACGTCACGCTCATTGGAAATCCGTTTCCAATAGAAGCTCCTGTTGTCGCATTTATGGGATGTACTGAATGATAGGGCACAAAGATCGGCGCATGGGGTGCAGGAGTATTTGCCATAGCGTAATGTCCTACGTGTGCAGGAGAGGGTCCTGTTAGCGGAGGCCGTCTCCAAAGTGTACTAGTCGGAGGCTTGGGGGGTCTCGGGGTCTGGGGCCTGCGAAGCCGATGTTTGAGAGGCTTCTTGGTGGACGCTTCATCTTTTGAAGAGCTCATGTACATTGAAGGCTGATGTTTTTGTGGTTTCTTTTCCGCGTCTCTCCTAGAATGGACACGTTTTCTTTCAGGAATGTCACGCCCAGAAGACTTTCGGAGTGAGGACTCTTTCTCCGTGAGAGACCTTTTTTTCGCAGAGGATTTTGCTCCGTGTGTCTTCACAGACTTAGTAGGCTCTTTCTGTCGTGGTGGACCCTCTGTATGTTTCGCACCCAATAACTCAGGCTTATTCACCAGTTTCTGTTGGGCTGACTTGGTCTTTTCCAGAGAGTCATCGGCTGTAACCTTTTTCTTAAGAGACTTGTTCTTTTCCAGAGAGTCACCGGCTGGAACTTTTTTTTTAAGAGACTTGTTCTTCAAAGGTACGTCACAATCGCTTTCAAGTTCTGCCTTTGCCGATTTGGGATCATTCGGAGCTCTGGATTTGGAAGAGCTGAGTTTCTCAGTCTTGGTAGTTGCAGATCTTTTGGATGACGCTTCACGTATCATTCTCTGTACAGAATCCGATACACTGATAGCTGTGGTCGACTCTCCGAGCCTGGCTCCTCCGAGAAAAGATACCATACCTGGCGTTCCATTTGACGAGGACCCAGGGCCTGACAAGGTTATTCTACCCCCGATCGGCTTATCCTTGCCCATCAGCCTCTCCAGTGAAAACTGAGATCCTGGATCGGCATGGCGACTAACCATTTGCGACTGGCGGCTAAAATCCGAGAGTTCGCGATGTTTGATTGGAGTATTGAGAGGAATTGGATCGTAGTTACTCCAGTTTTTCGTGAAGGCCAATTGAAAAGTCTTGGTCGACGGCGTGCTTCCGACATCCTGTTTGCTCACCTCTGGTGTTGAGGTTGACCTTGACTCCAGGACTAGCGGCCGCGGTGCATTGTCCCCAGCACCAGGGCTCCGCGCCAACGCGGGCCCATTTTCTCTGCTCTCTGTCACCTTATATGTTTCAGACACTGGGGGTGCCACCGCCATGGATTTCTCCATCGATCTCAGTATTGGGGTGGATTTGCCCTCTTTTGCAAAAGCAGCAATAGTCAAGGAGATGTGCCTCTTGTCCTTGCTGGATTCGAGGGGCTTGAGTGCATTGACTATGCCCTTAGTTGACTCCGTCATTGCCGATTCAATTGGCTCTTTGCCCTTAGCTATCTTGGTCTTCTTCTTCGTTTCAGGTGCCACAGCGGCGGCATCTCCTGCTTCCTCCTTGATAGATGCTGCAATTTTGCTTGATGAGGATACCTTGATGTCTTAAGCCTTGGTTTTAACCCCTAGACGATAGGCTGTGCCAGTTTGTTCTGCAATCAGACTATCTGCCTTCGCTCTCCTTTCCGCGATCAGACTCCATCCATTTATGAGATGTAGCTGGTCGATATAGAATGGCTTTTTCTCACTCTGTAGCCATTTCCAAGCTGTCCTAGCACCAGGAATCGTCGGTATAGAGAGCACCGCAGGTGGCTTGATAAGCTGAGCAGGGATATATTCAGGCAGTACGGGAACGTTGGGAAAGCCCTCAGTCCCGGCCTGAATAAAGGGCGGGTAGCTATCCGACGAAGACGTCGCGTCAAGCCATCGTGGCTCTGGAGCTCGCCAGTCGACGGCATTCGTACCATTCATACCGCAATATACGGACCAAAAGTTGAAACCATCCGGAACCACGAGGCCGAGACACACGTGGCACAGCTTTTTTGTGTCTATGAAGCTGATTGTGGGTTCCGTGGCAGTCACGTGGAAAAATCCAAGACGGCTTGGATATCTCGATGGCCCCTGTGTATCTTCGACATGATACTTTATGGGGTGTGGGCAGCCCAAGCTGCGTGTTGTCAAGTATGTTGCAGTATATTCTGCTGAACCCTGAGGATAGGGGACCGTATCTTCGTACGCCATCTCAACCCAGGCTTGTCAGATAGTAAGATGGTGTTTGATATTCTCAGGAGGCAAAAGGGTCGAGTAATTCACATGCTCTCTTACTAGGGAATACGCGCTGCCTTTTCTGCTGCCGAGGACCAGTTTTGCAGCACTTATATTGAGATACAAGGCAACAAATGGGGGCCGCCGAGCTCCCCAATCCTGTCACTTTCATCTTCGCAGCTATCACTGACCCATCGTTGTTATTTTTGGTTTCTTCAGGCTCCGAAGCTGAGTGCCATACTTGTTATGGCTGGGTCAAATGGACACCGGCCTTGCTTAGGGCAAGCACTTGGCACCGCACACAGCACATCCATACACATACACAAGAAAAGCGGTCAAGTTTCATCCAAATCAATGATATTTTTAGGCGACAAAATGTTTCATTCAATGCTACATGGGTAGGTACTTGACGATGAAGTACCTGCAAGATAAGTAAGCATCACAGGTGGCTTACCCTGCTTCGGTGCATGCATGCAGATTATCTGTCAGTCCAGTCCAACCAAGCCCACCCCCAAATCCTGCAGTGCAACCACAATTCTGCCACAGCCCCCAACGGCCGTTTAGGGTGATCTTAGCAATGATGGAAGGCAGAGCTGAATGTTGCCAAGGCTTTCGAGAACTTGTCGAGCCTCTTACAACTTGAGCCTCTCACAACCAAGTTAGATAGATTCTACAGGATGACTCATTACAAAGATGGCTCGCTTCTCTTCAAGTTGGCTATTCGCATACGACTTGGCCTGTCACAGTCCCGCCCTTTCACGACCTGCTCTATCTCGACTCTTTCATACAACAAGCACAAGCACCTACCGAAATAATGGCTAGCCCGTCAAAAAAACAACCGCTGGGCTCTTGGTCGCCCGCCTTCTCTGAATCTTTATTCTCTACCCATGAAAGCGTTCGATCGAGTATCACTTGCGCGAGTAGCATCTCCCTAGGCACTGGCTCCGCTTATCGTGCTCCCTCACAGAGCAGATCCAGTCGCGGCGCTTTCGCGATGGTGGCAGCCAGTGATGAAGACTGTAGGCGAGCCGAGGCCTTGGTAGGGGAGCAGTCATCTGGCAATATATCAAAAGCAGCCACTGCTGTGCTGTCGAACATTGCCGATGGGAAGTTGGTACATCCAACAGCAGGTCTAGTCCAGGCCCTGCTCGAGCGCGGCGCTGAAGTCTGCTTTGCGAGACGCAGAAGTACCAACGTGCTGAAGATCATGTTGGACAAGGACCAAGCCGACGTCCGCAGCAATTTACTAGAGAGAGCAGTTCGCAACTGTTCACTGATATCATGTTACTTCTAGCTCAAAAGGCCGACAACCTGGCAGTGGATCAAACACTTCCCATCGCTATCGAGCGGAATAATGTGGAGGCAATTCGCATCCTACTTGCCAGAGGTGCCAACGTATCTCCGTGGTGTTGTAGCCAATTTCTAAACACTGTCGAGTCTCGCTCCGATGAGATAGTCAAGGAATTGACGAGAGAAGTTAAGGGTGCTTGTCAAAATTGCCGCGACAAAGGCTTGGTTCGTGCAGCCGCGTTCGGGCATGCGGGAACGGTCCGAATCCTCCTTGAAAGGGGTGCAAATCCAAATTTCGAGAGAGCTAACGCACTCGGGGTTGCTATTGGTAGCAACAGACAAGATATCGCCTCACTTATTGTATCCAGCAAGGCGATAAGGGTGCAGCCGGAACTGTTAGATATGGCTATTGGAGATGCGTATAGTCAATCAAAGCATCATGTGCTGATAACATGTCTGCAGGCCAGATCAAGTAGCCCGACCGAAGCAGTAGACCGCTTGCTTCTCCAAGCTGTCGAACGTAGTCAGTTCGACCTAGTGGCCCCCATCCTCCAGAGCAACGCTTCGGCAGAATATCAGGGAGGAGCTGTTGTCATTGCTGCCGTCCTGAGCAGGCGGCACGAGTTACTAGCAGCCGTGGTTCATGGCGGCAAAGCATCACAGTCGTCTATGGCAGCAGCCATTGCTCAGGCTACCGAGCTAGGCGACATACGCATTACTGGCCACATGGTAGATGTTTTACTTTCTGCCGGCCTTCGCGGCGACGCCGCTAACAAGACACTTATAAGAATCCTCGATAGGAAGTTCGCAGTTGGCGACGATGTCTCTCGCCTTAATCTAGCACGCCTCCTGCTGGACAAGGGCGGGGCTGATGTTAACTTTCAACAAGGTCTTGCTTTAATTCTTGCAGCAACTGAGGGATGGTTAAATATCTTGAGCCTCCTTATCCGCTATGGGCCGTCGTTTGCATCCCTCAGAGCAGCCATGCCGCCTATCATGAGACTCCGAGACTCCAGGCTTAGAAATGAGATGATCGACATATTTATAAGCTCTCGTGCCGGTAATTCCTCCATTGTAGAGGATCTGAAAGCAGCCCTAGTAGCAGCTGCTTCACAAGCTCTGTGTCTGGAGGCTTTAGAATATCTGGCTGAATCCGATTTGCCGGGATCAGCTATTCTTTCGGGATTTTCTGCTGCGATTTCCTCTGAGGGATGGATTACACCTTCTGGTTACCCTATCATTCAGTTCCTTTTAGATAATCACGCCTCAGGCGCTCCTGTTGACGAAGGCTTCTGTCTTGCAACGAGGTCATTTGCGCGTGATGCTGTTGAACAGCTGGCCGACTTCATCAGCCCAGGATGCGTTAACAGAGCTCTGCTCGGCCTAATAAAGAACTCCCCGGAATGGCACTCTCCCGACGACCGCAACATCTGGCTTATCGAGCATCTGCTCGAAGAGGGGGCTCAGGGCGAGCCGGTGAACACAGCCCTTGTCAATGCATTGCAAGCGTACACCTCCAACCCCAAATCTGCATCCAAAGACCTGGTCGATATACTTCTCAATGCAGGCGATGTCAATTTCGAACATGGTGAAGCACTCAAAATAGCCATCCAGGCCGGTGATACACAGCTTTTAGAGGAACTAGCCCGCAAGGGGGCCAGCAAAGAGACGATGACACACGCATTTCATGAGGCCATCATGACAAACCTGGACGAGGAAAAAGTGCTAGAACTTCTCAAAACCCTCAGCAAAAGGTCTGAAACTAAGCCCGATTTCAAGAGAATTCTACCTGATTGTCAACCGCCCATTTTCAAATGCCTAAGGGCGCACCCCGAGTCTGTCAAGCTTGTCAAGTATCTAATTAAATCAGGCTGCGAGGTAGATGCCACAGCCCGTTATAAACTTTACGATGACACGGAGCCTGAAAGCATCACCGCATTCGCATGGGCTTTATCGCAGTCTGAAAAGGGTCGGACAGTATCTTCCGCTGTTATAACGGCGCTGATCAATGCGAAAGGTGAGCACAGCATCCGCATAAGCATATACACGAACTTCTAGAGGATGCATTACTTATCATAGTGATAGCAAACGTCAATTTCATAGCGCCGTCTTCTCACACAACTCCCCTGATACTCGCCGCAAAGAATAGCCGTGGAGATATAGTGAAGAAGCTGCTTGAGGAAAAGGCCAATCCCCGCGCCCACGACCATTTCGAAAAGGCAGCACTCTTCTATGCCTCCGAAGTTGGAGACATTGATTCTGTCAAGATTCTTCTCAAGAACGAACCTCGGTTGAATGATGGCAGCCTCCATGAGGCGGCCAGAAATCTTCACAGAGACTGCGTCGCTTCTCTAATTAAGGCGAAATTTTGACCCAAACTTCCGCAGTGCTAGAGAGGAGTACAGTGGTCGTAACCCTCTCCAGGAGCTGGCGGTGAGTCACGTGGAGATGCCCATGATAAAGTTATGTGCTGACCCTGTTACTGTAGTGGGGGTGTGATGGATTGCAAAGGGTCCCAGACATAGAGGCGACCATCCTGGCCCTCTTCCAGGGAGAAGCCAGCCCCCTGGAAAAGTGGGAGGGCAAAACGGCGCTATTCCTTGCCTTGGACAACCCGCAGCCCTATAATGTCACTCAGGCTCTACTGAATACTGGCAAGTGGTGCGAGAGCAACAACCCCAAAAACGTCATCGAAACCATACACCCCAAGACAGGAGCGAGGCTCTACTCTTCTCCGACTGTTTACCTCAGAAAAACGACCTATAAGGGCAATGCGACTACCAACGCAGGCCTGGAGAGGCTCCTGAGAACCATGGGATGTGAGGACCGCTACTTTGCGGGGCTTGGTGCGGAACAGCCTCAAGACGCGGTTGGTCTACCAGAGGACATTGCCAAAGACGTCAAGCGCCGCAAAGACGAGACGGATAAATTCTATAAATCAGAATACGAGCACACCACAAAGATACGACGTCATTTCGAGGAACAGCAGGCGCAACACGATCTATGGCAAGCACAACAGAGCGAGAAGGCCGCCCAAAAACTCGACTAAACCACCACGGCGCATCAGGCCCAGCTACACCAGAGCATAGAGAAGGCCTCGCAGCAGCACCAGCTGTGGCAATCCCAAGAGAGCGAGAAGACAGCCCAGAAGATCCACCAATCCACCATGATGCATAAAAATCAGCTCCATCATAAGGAGGAGACGGCCCAGCAGCAGCAGGAGGCGCTAGCTCGGAAAACCGCTCTAACGGAGCTATCGCTCCAGCACCAGCAAAATCTGAAGCTCGGCTTCCTGCAGCAGTCGGCGCATCAGAAGATACAGCTCCAAAGCCAGCAGAACAAGCTGACGCACCAAGCCCAGCGGCAGAAGCAGGCAGCGCAAAAGATGGGCAACAAGCAGTCCAAGGAAGCCGGGCATCAGAAAGCCCTGCACGCTCAGAGGATGCAGGCGATGAGAGCTGCTGAGGAGCGGAGTAGGCTACAGGGCAAGATGGCCGTGCACAGAGAAGACCTCTCATTCCAAAGGTCGAGGAATAATTTAAAAGCCAAGAGGTAATTTGCATCATCCTGGTATAACCCTTACATTTCCATTCCAGGGCATATTATGCCCGCACCTATATGACTCAATTCACATGAATAATACCATGTAAAACTAATCCCATCTACAAAAATTACTATAATTATATGCCATTAGAAAGTCACGATAGACGTTTATATAGTTAATTGTTATCCTGCTCGCCAAGATCATGGTGAATGAAGTTGGGCAGGCAAGCCAGCAAGCGACAAAGTGCCTTGCCTACATGGTAGTCGCTTTGCTCACACTCCGACGCAAGTATACTATACTCGACTATCAAAATCAACTCATCATTCAGCTTCCATTACTATCCAATGTTTCTTGTTGTTCTTTTCTTTTCTGATGGGAAGATCCTGCGTTCACATACATACCATGGGTCAGTCTTGATCCCCTCATTAGCGGCGGGCGTTAGGCTCTTGGCGTGCCCATGAAGTCCGGAGGCGCCAATAGTTCATTTCTATCTACACATTCCTCGTAAGATCCCACATTGACCGAACAGTTACCTCTCGGGTCCATGACCCGTGACCCGTGAAGTCGTTCCATACCTTGAAGGTTACCACTTTACTCTCGCCCTTAGACAGCCAGAAGGCGTTCTGATCGAAGTAACCTCTTACCGAGGATGGATGATCAAGCCAGACCCAAGCTGCTACAGCGTCGACTGCCGTGACAATAAATGACACAGTGTCGCGTCCACTGTGTTTCTTTACTTCAACCTTCAATCCGGGATCACGTAGGGCGGCGTTGGCAAGTGGAGCAAGATGGAACCAGCTCGTATGCTTATCACCCTGGTTGGTGGTTATGGAGAGGGATAGCAGGACATCTTGCTCGGGGGTTTTGTGACCAAAGCCAGCCTTCAGGTTGGCATAGCTGGCAACCCGCGTGGCGTTGATCGCGCCTATATCGAAGGTATGTTTATGCAGGCCTGCTGCTCCGTTAAACTTGCTAGGAGTCGGACCTTTCAGCTCGTGGCCTTCCCAGTCCAGCCAGCGCATGGTGAGCTCTGCTGAAACTGAATGCCATTTATCTGATATAGCCCACACGTCCAATACGTCCGTATCTTGGTTATAGAACGGCCAAACAATCACAGGGTTGAACACGTCCTTGGTGGCGTGGTACATGGCCTTAGGGCGCCCATTTGCCTCAATAGCAGACCACGTAGGTGCTACCCAGAGGTCATTAAGCTGCCAATAAAGGGCCCCAAGCTGCCTCTCCCGCAGAGCAGAGCCACGTCGGTAGTATGCGATCTCGTTGGCGTACTTGTCAGCTTGAAACACCTGCGTCGCCCAATTCCAGGCTGAGAAATTGGCAACGGGATCGCGAAGGGCGGGAGCAGGGTACCACATTTTAACTGCGTTCGTCATATCCGCAATACCCTGCCTTGACAATTGTTCTGCATCTCCAGAGGCGAGGAACGGCGTATGTCGATTATGATGCACTACCCCGGCTGAATCAAGAGAAAGCTCGTCCTTCGGAACCGCCTCTCTCCAAGAGTCGACCGAGGGCATGGAGATGAAGCCGAACTCGGTCGCGAAACGAGCTACGGGCATCTGGTTGAAATTGAAAGCCTGTGCGGCGTCGTAATTGTAAGTGTCGCTATTGCTGTAGATATCATCCGGGCTGGATCGACTCGTGTAGCGTGGTTTTTGGGGTTGCACGGAATCAAAATCAAGAGACGTGTATCCGTTGTACGTCGAGGAGGGAATGTAGCTTATTGAGTGCGTATTCGCGTACACGCATTTAATCAATAGCTCAGTGAAGACTTCTTCGTATCCAGAGAGTACAGGTCCGGGGGAGAGCCAAAATGCGATGATGACGGCCTCTAGCTCGTTGCCCCCGGACCAGAGAGCAAGGCTTGCATGATGGTTCAATCGGCGTACATTGTAGTAAGCTTCGGCTTCGTAGTTTTCGATGAAGTCGGGCACGACGGGATACAACGCATCGCTGAATTGGAACTCGGACCAGAGCATGATACCCATCTCGTCGGCAAGATCATAAATCTCATCGGAGAGATAAGTACCGGAAGCCCATACACGCAGCATGTTTTGCTTGGCATCGACCGCAAGCTCGAACAATTCGCGGATCTTTGTGGTATTGACTCTGGGCCAGAATACGTCAGGCGGTATGAAATTAGACCCTTTTACGTAAATCTCATGTCCATTGACCTCAAAGTGCCAGTTGCTTCCATTTGCCACTCCTGCAGCAAGTTGCTCGTCGGTGATGGGGTTTAAGTTCATTACTATCGTGCGAAATCCGACGCGCTTCGTTACGGTGGCCGCCTTGTGCCAATCAGAGCTTTCGATAGTCACCGTTGCATCGTAGAGGTTCTGTGCGCCGTACCCGTTCGGCCACCAGAGCTCTACTGGCTCATGGATGATTGTGCTACCGGTAATAGTCATATGGTTCCTCGTAATACCACCAAGGACAACTTCCTTTACCACTCTCCTCTTGGTATCCTGGAGCCTTAGCTTCATCTTGGCGTTGCGTGGTAGTGTCCCTAGATAGTCCAAGCTCGCGTTGAACACCCAAGGCTTGTGCTGATCCGGAGACAGGTTATTCATTTGACCTTGGCGGTAGATATCGATCAAAGTGTTATGAATATGAACTGGGTCGTTGTCCTTTTTCTGCGCAAAGTATGCAGGGCGCCACGGCCCGGCTGGGGCAATGGAAGGACTCCAATCCCATCCAAAGTCATTTTGCTCCTTTCGCATATAGATTTTACCCTCGAATTCGTTCCCTTTCACACTATTGGTGAAATTGATGTAATCTGTGGATTTCAGGGTGCATATTAGCAGAGAAGAAGCAAAGCAGGAAGTTCAATTGCGTTTCTCACCAGGACCATTTTTCGCGATATCAAGAACAATTCGTGATGCCGACCCGAAATTCAGGCTTAAGGTAGGGTGTGTGGTACACTGTCGTAGGGTCTCGGTGACGTCGAAGGTAAACTGTCTGAACTGATTGGCCACATTGGCTATTGTCTTGTGGCACAACTTGATCTCGACGAAAGTGTCGAGACCTTCGAATACGAGAAATGTCTGAGAACGATCTTTTCTATCCAAGCTAGTGATCGGGCCTGACGTCCACGTCCAGTTTGACCGCTGTACCCACTGTTGGTTTACATCGTTGAAGCCGTAGAGAGGGTCATCGATGATACCTGCGGCGTATAGATCAAGGTGCGCCTGGGAAGGTAGATTTCCGGGTATCGTGACGTTCACGCCGTTGGTGAGGGTCCAACGCACATTACTGAGATCGTAGATGCTTTGCGCACAGGCAATAGCCGAGAGAAAGCTGAACGCGGCTAAACGCATCGTGGTTTCTCAGCTGTGCCCCTGCCGATCAATCATGAGCCAAGTCTATTAGATTATATTTATGAGGAACCTGACCCTTACACGTATATATACGGTATCATTTTCACAGCACCTCGGCTTAATAACTTCAGGCGCCGGGGTATTGGAGTGAGTGAACTCTAATGCTGTTAAGGTATGATATCATGAATTCGGTCTATTACATGAAAAGCACCGAAATCTCCAATGAAGACATCTTCTCACCCGACACGAAGGATCATAGTACGAACACTTATTTAGCCTAGACGAATAGGTCTCCTCGGAGCTCAACTCAGGAGTCATACAACCCCAAAACAACACCTAAACACTGCTTTGTAACCGCCTCTATCGCTTTGAAGTCAAGGAACTTACAGCATCTATAATCATATAAAGGACAGGACTTCATATGATATACAATTTGTATAAGAATTAATTTTTACTATTTTTAATTAGTAGCTTAAATCATCATGCTTCTACTTGAAGGTCAAGTTAGTAAGCCAGTTTAGACGAGCGTATGTGGACCTGGTTTACACCTTACCCATCTGCGTTAAGCTGGGAATTCTCCGCCTTTTAGGCTGTGGGGAAGATCCATAGGCTCGGGACTGGACAAAAACAGTTAGATAGAAGTACGAAGTAGGTACCTGAGGTAATCATAAGTCGGTGTATGGCCCCGGCCTTTGATTGGCCAATACAATCAAGTAGCGATAATTATTATTGTGGGGGCTGGCGTGGTATAATGCGGGAATGGCTTCTCAGGGGCTTCATAGCAGTCACGGCGTTCTACAGTGACATTTGCCCCCGCTAGAGATAGCAGGGCTTGCGACCGGCTTTGGGCGGACACATGTGTTTTATAACACCTCTTCCTCTATCATCCTTTCTTCATGTCTGGGCTTACGGTAGGCGTTTTATGATTTATGACATGTTCCCTTGTGTGGCGCTGGTATGCGCCAGGCATCATCTAGGGCAGAGTACGCTCCCCTACTGCCTGCGATAACTGCAAGCAATGCGGCTCAGGCAGCGTGAGGCTACCCTAGAGAAAGACGCGTTGGACGGCTCTTAAGGAGTGGAAAGAAGGGTGACAAAACAACCGACGTTACCTTCACCTGCCTTTCTAAAAGCTGCTTTACGAATATACTCAGTACCACTCCTGCTTAGCCCTGAGACGCAGTAAGTCTGGGCGGGTAGCTTTCTCGCGCCTGACTTATTGCAACACAACGCGTCTTCCGCTTTGATGGATAGCAAGGCCTAAAAATGTTGACGTGCAGCCAGAAAGCTGCTTAGGAGCTAGTTCTAATATAGCACACAAGCCACCAAAGTGGCTTGTAAGATCGCTCTATTTCAATGCCGAGATTAGATATGATTATGAGGTCTACGTCGGCCAACAAATATATTATCAACAGCCGCAAAGCTGACTCTACCTCGGCAGAGCAGCCAGGTGCCTGGGGCATAAATAGGCCAGAAATTGCTCCTTGGCGGAGAGAGAGGAGGACGATGTGCCGATGGTCATCACTACCCCTAGAACAAATGTTGTTCTAAAAAATGCGACAAGCAATTTCTATATATGCCCTCTTTGTTCTGCTAGATAAGCCACTACCGATAGTACTCAAGTCTAACATTTTATCTTTTGCATAGCATGCTCATATTTGCAGTGCTTGCTGAGGACTTGGGTGCCCACAGCTTCGAATAAGGGGCTTCCTATTGATTCCAGCTTGTTCCAGTCGCAAACTAGAGTAGCTAGGAGCCTAACCGCTTATGCATGTAATGGGATTTACCCCTCCAAACATAACCCGTGCTCCGATATTATCTGGACTGCGGGGCAAGATTTAGATCTAGCCATATAAAAGTTGAATGACATGACCTACGAGGACTAAACAAAACACTTAAATGCTTACTACAGATAGAGTGAGTAACTGAAATTGAAAAATAAACAGCTTAGACAAGATCTCCCGGGGTTTTTTTCTTTCTTTTTCTTATTATTTAATACTATGACCGTTCTTCATTCGACGACTTCCGACATACCTCAGACATTGATTGAATAAAGGGTCTGTCAGTACAGTATCCAGCATCTACGATAAAAGCGAGCCGAATTACGAAGTATTCATTGCCGCCTTGGCAGATAGGGCATCAACATCTTATTCTGTCGACATTCTGGTTCTCTTGAGCCGTCTTCGCTCGGGTACAAAATGTTAGATAACCCCTCCCTCATCTACGAGGGGCCGGATATTCCCTGGCTCGAGAAGCAGCCCGCTCCACTCGTCCTGTTGCACGATGGAGGCGGTACCACATTCAGCTATCACTGTTTATATCCGATCGGCCGCGCTCTCTACGGCATCCAGAATGTCCAGTTCGACGAGGGTGGGTACTGGGAGAGCGGCATCTCCGGCATGGCGAGCCACTATATCGAGCTCATAGAAAAAGCGCTGCCTGAGGGAGGAGAAATCTTATTAGGGGGTGAGTTGTTACTTACGGTTCTCCTATGCATATTTCTCTAGCGCCTTTATGCGACGACTCCGGAGCAGATTGTCGTCCGAACGCCACGCTGCCCGCGACAACTGTCACCTCGAGGGTTGTGGGTTTGCTGCAGCCTCTCGGATCACCTCTGACTAACATCCATCTGAAGGCTGGTCCCTGGGAGGAATCCTATCTCTCGAAATAGCCTGGCAGCTAGCAAACCGGCCGGCCAACTCAAAACGCCCCAAGTTCACGATCCTAGGAATGATCTTCATCGACAGCGTGTACACGGGGAAGATGTTCAAGATACGCAACATGCCCGACGCGACGGCGCAGCCCATCGTCAAATCGCCCGAGGAGCTCAAGGCGATGCCCCTGCGCGAGAAGGTCGACCTGAACATGACGCACGCCCGCATGATGGTCGCCCGGTGGGAAATGCCCAACTGGGAGGGGCGGGAGGCCGAGATACCCCCGACCATCCTGATGCGCGCGAAAGAGCTCGTCCGCGGCGATGAGCAGGCTCTCGTCGACCACGCGCGCGAGTTCCGTCTGCTCGGCTGGGATCTGTATCACGGCGCGCGGTGGATCCGGAAGGTTGTGGATCTCGACGGCCATCATTTTAATATTTTTGAGGATGTATATGTGAGTTATATTTAGATCTCATCGGCAGCCTCGGAGCGAACTTTTTCACATGGATGGGAGAATATCATGCTGACGCCGATACAGCTCAGAGACGTAACGATGAAGATAGCGACGGCTGCGGACGAGCTTGATCCGCAAGATGACTACGGCCCCGGCACCTAGTTAGGGCCCGAACGACAGGGTAATGCTAGGATTTCAGGAAAAGATATTGAATCTGAGATGTGTTTAAGCTTAGTTATACCCAAATATCTAGATGTAAGTCGCCTTCGAGGTTCCATACCATCAAGTACCCGCCCGACCACCAGCCTGCCTTCACCCCGCAATGCTAATAATCAGCCCCTTTTAGTAAGATCCAATAGTAGCTTGTTAGAAGGATAAAAATCATCAGCTTGTACATAGAGGCCCCCCCTACGAGGTGTTGATATCCTGATGATGGAGCCGACAGCTGCTGTCTACATTTCTACCCCACCGCCGGCCTTTTTTTTTTACTCCAGCATGCACGCAACTCCGCATTACCTGCGCTTCGGCGTGCTCTCCTCCAGTGCACCAGGTCTCGGTACTAAATTGCGCCGCCGATATACGAATGAGTAGGATATGCTTGCTATTCATTAGATAGGAGGGACCTTGTCAGGTATCAAGCATGTTTAGCGCGCCGGTATCCAATTGCATAGATAGATAGATGGATAGATAGATATACCCACTGCGAGCCCATCCAGCACACATTATTATGCCTTGTATCTTCGCGCGCGAAGGAGGCGAGGCGGGGAGTACCGAGTGATCTTCGTGAGGGCTTCAGTGTCTAAATGTCTGTCGCGCAAAGCTGGCGAATGTGTGTTCTGGCCCCGAATGACAACGGCACAAAACGTTCTTTTGTGTTTCTCTTGGGTGACGGATTCCTCGCACGAATCCACGAGAAAGCCACAGTATACCTAGGCTACTGCATTGGAGGCGATTTCGAGCCTGAATGACGTCTAATGGGGAGTATTTTCCTCATGCATACAATATCCGGTCTGAAAGCTGCGTTTATAGTTGCAGATCACTAGGCTGGATAGTTGTTGGTTACTGTTGCTGGAGGTATGATATAAATACACTTATGACCTTGCCTATTCCCATTCGGGTTTAACTGGGTTGTAGGCAGTGATAAGTGATCTGATCTCACCAGGTGACTATAGATCAACTGACCATCACTTAGCGTGTCCTAGCCCAATTAGGAATAGGTATAAAAAGTCAATTCATCAGACTAGTCGGATGATCTTTTATCAAAATCAGTACATAGGGCTACCTATATACCTATTCTACTGCACCTATATTATAGTGCTCTATATACTATAAAATGAAAATTAGGTAGGAGTACTCCTAAGTAAAAAAAAACTATAGTAAATATAGGTTTTTTTACTGCTATATTTACTATAGTTTTTTTTTACTTAGGAGTACTCCTACCTAATTTTCATTTTATAGTATATAGAGCACTATAATATAGGTGCAGTAAAATAGGTGTATAGGTAGCCCTATGTACTGATTACGATAAGAGATCAACTGACTAGTCTGATGAACCGGCAAGTACTCCACTTATACCCACTTTATCCCAATTGGGCTAGGACACGCTAAGTGATGGTCAGTTGATCTACCACCACCTCACCAGTGATCTCAGCATAAATATACTGATTGATAAGGTAACAACTGCACACAGCTGACAAATCAAATGCCTATTTGTTTTATTTGAGGCTTCCTGAGGTCAATCGTTACTCGCGGTCTAGATTTACATTCATTGTGTGGTGTTTCCGTCTTCGCACCCACGGGGCAAAATAATATTTGCGCGTTGGGCGAGGATACAAAGTAATTACTTCCTCTAAAATCCGCACTCGATCACTGTAAAGCGACAAGCTTGGCGAGAGTGAGCCAATTTAATTAATAGCCGTCACCGGCCCTGAAAGCCAATCTCTCGCAAGCCGAGCGAGGCAACGATATGGTTGGCATTCCACGGTCTAAAGGCTGCAAGACCTGTCTGAGGAGGAAGATCAAGGTAAGGAGCCTCAACGCTTAGGTAACCTACCTGGGCCTACTTGACCGCGAGCTCATGAATCCCGTCACCTTTGGATATTATTAGTGTGATGAGCAGAGACCGGGGTGCGGGCAATGCCGAAAGGGCAGAAGAGAATGCGGAGGATACGACCAGCCCACCATCTTTCGCCATTCTTTTACTCGCGACTTCGGCAATCCTTCCAGCTCTCGTGGCCCAGAACCCGCCCGGCCCGAGAATCGGCCCGCAGAGAATGTCGGCTGGATAAACAACCACGTGGTCCGGGGTGACGAGGCGACGGCACCGCGGCGAAGGCGGCCAAGTCAGAGAGGGGGGCATCCCTACGCCATGGCGAGGCTGAAGCACGCCCAGTCCCAGCTCGCCGGGACGTTGCCCCTCCTCCGCGAACCGGACTCCATGGTCTGGGCCGTGCAGAACATCACGGGGCAGTTTCTCGAGACCTGTCTCCCGCTCTCGGCGGCCCAAGAGGCGCCCCTGTCCTGGCTCGGCGAGATCAGGGACATGGGGCGGGACATCGACGCGCTGCCGCTCGCCGTGTCGGCGCTGGCCCTCGGCTGGGCCGGGCGCGTCGACGGACGGCCGCAGCTCGCGGACAAGGGGCTGCAGCTGTACAGCGCCGCCGTCCGGCAGCTGCGGAGCGACATGAGGACCTGCTCGCTCCTGCAGTCGCTCGTGGTCACGGCCATCTTCGTCGCGTTCGAGCTGTGCCAGTTCGGGAGCAAGGGGAACCCCGGGCGGCTCGCGCACATGCAGGGCATCGCCGCCTTCCTGCAGGCTCTCGGGCCCGAGAGCGTCTCGGTCGGTCCCTACCTAAAGATCTACTCGTTCTGTCGCGTCGTGTTCGTAAGTACTCGTCGAAACCGGGTGGTTGGGGTTTGAGAGAGAGATGTGGCTCAACTAACTGATGATGCTACTTAGATCATGCAGGGACTCAGCCGTCGGCGAGAAATCTGCGCTGGCTCGCACATGTGGATGTATGGCCCGTTCCGAAACCACGAGAAGAACGCGTACCATCTGTTTCACGACCTATCGGCGGAAGCGTGCGGGTTGTTAGGGCAAGCCGATGACTTACTTCGGGTCGACGAGGTGGCGACTGAGCAGGCGGTGCAGGTCCTTCATGACATACTTGACCTTGTATCGAGACTCAAGAAATGGTTGCGGGACTCTAATATTGTCGGGTTCACCGGCCCTTTGAGGCTCCCGGATGCTGTCCAATCTGGCGCTGGGGCGCGCCGGTGCCCGGCAAGGTCGCCATCAGACAGCGGACGGGATCTCGACACGCTCTACTGGCAGATGATGCTGTATAACTACTGGGCGCTGCGTCTAGACTTGTACATGACGATTCTCGACAACCCGGTCCTCAGCTCGCTGCTGGACATCTCGGATGATTCCCAGGCGCTGTTGACGGCGGAGTTAGAGACCAGGGGCCCCGAAGTAGAGCAAGCGCCCGGCACGTTAATCTTCGAAGAGTGCCGAAAACTCGCAAATAACATCGCCGTGACGTTCACCGCCGAGTGCTACAGCGCCACCAGCCAGAGCTTCGGCTCGCTCGTCGCCGTCTATATCCTCGAGACAGCGATCCGGTGGTACGAACGCCATGACAGCGGCGCTGACGCCGAGCTCGAACATTGCCGCGGGATGCTGAACGAGATCAAGATCGAGGACGCCGAGGATCCGTTCGGCTTTGAAGTCTCCACGTTCTCCGATCAAGTCTTGATGTTTCAGTGGTGTCATTTTAGCTAGCGTCTGCGATCTAAAGAAATTAGACGTCGACGCTCGATATTTGTCCGCTTACCTTGTTCTCGGAGTCTCAATTAACATTGAACTATCCCGTGCGACGTTGCTTTACGCAACGACTCGTACCGAGGCGAGTGCCGTTCGTCTTGCCACCATCCCAGCCTTCACCTGCAGCTGTCCAGCTCATTGCTATAGGTATATGCAATTTACTAGCTACGACCAGGCTATCTATATACTATCTTACATAGGTTTTGTACAAAACTCTTTTCAGCATATTAGACCACATGAAAAATACAGTTCGAGAGAGTTTCAGATTCAGATCCTTAGCGACAGGGAGCGCTACCTACCTTTGTTAATTGCTTTCTAGGTCTCTCTAGTAGTAGATTAGATATATATTATCCAACAGGACTACATGTAACTGAGAACGAAACTCAATAATGAGCGAAAAAGGCGAAAAAATATACTATACTATAATACGCCTACTTAAAGCCGTACGTTATACGCCCAGATAAGCTTAAACCATCCCATCCGGCGTCGTACGGTGGTACACACTATGTATACGAATAACCGTGACCTAAGATTTGGCTTCATTCGATTCTCTGGTAGCTAAGTACCTGAAGTTGATGATTTGAGGCACCTCATCTTAGGTATTTACAACCAGGAACGAACGATCTAGAAGTAAAAATCGACGAACTAGAGCCGAGAAGTCAATTAATTGGTGTGCGAAGGTTAAGTTCCAGATAGGCTATTCGATCAGCATATGCAGACCCCGATTTGGTATGGCAAACTACTTACTTTTGTACACTACAGATAAATGCCGCGATCGACACCCTTCGACACCTGAAAGCGTCTAGGGACCTACTTTAAGAAAAATGCCGGACAATTCTCGTGGGTTCGGTGTCTGGCAGATCTACGCGTAGGTGCTGCAGGGTCTTGTGCCGGGTGTGGTAGCATCGCATTTACTAGTCCTGGCCGCCAATGCTGTGAGACGACCAAGATAAATTACTGCGGTGTAGCTCACTTCACATGCAAACAGGGATGGCAGAGCTCTTTAACAGGTTTGTAACATTGGGTGGATAAAATATGTACAGCAAGGGGACCGCCCCGGCCTGGCCCGTCTTGCTTCGTCCTGAGATCCCCTACGCACTCCACCCTCGTTGGCTCAGGTGCGAGGGCCGCGAAGCCCAAGGCGAGTGGACGAGATATAAACCGCGCAAATACCAATTGGGGTGGTGGTGGTGGCCTTTGCTCAAAGCAATGGAATGGGGGGAGCCATCCAGGCGAAAGCAGAGGGGGTGAATGCATGTCATAGCGCATTCACGCCCTGGTCTATCTAATGAATATATGCAAGACATGAATAGGGTCGTGCGTTTTTGTGTAAAACAGCCAATCGTCTCTCTTTCTTTTCTCTTGTCCAAGAAAACGGAGCATTCTCATTCGTGATCGTCGTTATTGCCGCAGCGTAGCGCAGCGTTATTTCTACCAGTCACGGCGGGAGCTCTTGGAGCCAAACCCGGGCATCGACGAGAATCTATGTAATCGCTTCTTCTGTGACGAGGTCTGGGACTGGTCTGGGTTTTCAAGGACTGTGGGCATCTCGAGGCTGCGACGTGCCGCTGTTCTGGCACTGGCGCGTATGGAGTTGGTCGAGCTGTTTGTGGAGGAGCTATTGGTTGAGGAGCCGGTCGAACTGGGCGTCTGGTACACGTATTCGCCGTCTACGTACATGGCGTTGCTGATGAAGGTGGAGCGTCGATGGCGATTACGTGTGTATCGCTTCTCCAGGCGGTATAGTTCTAGCTTGGATTGAATCTTCTCGAAGAAACCCATCATGGCGGTTATATCGAGTTCACTGTAGGGATGTGGGCGTAGGTACGAATGTAACAGATTGAGCAGTCGCAATGGTTCAAGAGTCGACTGGAACGAGTGCGTGGTGGCTGGCGGATGCAGAGGGGTTCTTTAAGTTGAGTCGGAATACGTCGTCGACGACTGCAGGAAAGCGAACTTTATTGCTATAGCTCTGCAGAGCGCTCGGTAGATCTCACGGGAAATGCAGGAAAAGCGGTCCTCGCCTGTTGCTTCCGCTCACTCCGATATATGAAATCGATCTTTGACTTTGACAGTTACGTGGCAATCTCGCATCAAGAACCCAAAACGCTACACGACTCAGTCTAGGTGGCGAAACCGGCCAGCGATGCAGCTTATGGCAGAGGTGAGTAATGTTGGGCAAGTCGTGTGTGCGAATACGAAACAGATGAGAGAGAGACAGCGAAGCAGGCAGGAAGCGAGAGGGGCGAGGGAGATATTGTCCTTTGCGAGTTATATGTGTGGTGTGGTTATGCGTGTCTCAAAAAGCAACGGCTGCTTGCGTTCCAGTTCTGTAGTAGTAACAGTAGTAGTAGTAGTTGTTGTCGTATATTGCGCAAGGTAAAGTGAGCGAGTGAGCGAGAAATGCAGTCTATGAAAGGTAGCGATCGAATAAGAAACGTCTATCTACTAGTCTGCCGTAAAGCGTTGGTCTTGGAGAGTGGCTGGGAGGAGGTGGATGAGGTGGAGGAGGGAATGAAGCAAAAGGAAGACCAGCGACTAAGAGACCCGAGAGAGAGGAATGGGGGAGGTTGATACCCAGAGCCTCTCCTTTGTCGGGTGATGTGAATCGGCGAAAGAAGCTCGATAGGCCCGGGCTAGTGCCATTAGTGCTGTAGGTACCCACAGCATGCCCATTTCTGCCCGCCAATCTTCTGGCCGGGATTTCCGGAATCTTTCCTAAAGTGGTTTAGTCGAGTGTAGGATTCGATGTGCGATTGCAAGCCCCAAATTTCACCACCCTAGTCTGCATACCTACTATATATCTCGTACCACCTCAATTGCAGTTCTCGTACTACCTATAAACGGCGAGGAGGTGTAAGTGTTAGTGTGCCGATATCAGCGAAATATAGTACAGAATAGTATCGCTTAATAGAGCATGGATATGCGCAAAAAAATTTACATGCCCATTCGTTAGACCTCCGTTTTCCCAATTCATAATCAAGACAACGAGGGACATCTTCAGATAGATGGCTGGAGCCGTACCTAGTTATATCCTGTAGTGTACATTACCCCAGCAGCGTGTGGACATGGTTGGGAAAATACCACGAGGACGGTGGGGCGTACCTGCGCTGGGCGCTGCACAGCGATAGCACACTATACTGGGTTAGGATAACTAGCGAAAGCCATTGCGCGCTGTCAAGAAGCGAACCCCAACAAATCCGGCCCCCAGCCTGAACAAGATAGGTAGGTAGGCGTAAGACTTTGTACTGCATGTGCTTCGTAGATGGGTCCGCGATATGTGTAAAAGATCCATTCAAGAGGTGCGGAGTATGTACCTGAGTAGCGCAACGGAAGAGACGGATCACGCACATGTAGTGTAGTGTAGACAGACAGCTACGAGCCTGCCTTCTGATGGGTGGAATTCTGGGATTTTGATGGCTCGACATTACCACAGTGCGGTTCTCTCTGTACACGATGCTAGGTAAAACAGATCGACGTTCAGCTTCAGCCCTTTCTAGTGCACACGACACTGGCTGACTACTTCACATCCATTAGGTGCCAGAAGAAGTCTATCAGGCCGATCCAGATACCTTCCTAAAGTACTTAGTAGGTCTCACGGCAGTAGAAAGGGGAAAAAAGAAAAGAAAAAAAAGGGAAAAAGTTCTTTCAACGATTTCTCCGTCCTTTGCCGCGAAACTGTTTCGTTTCAAAGCCTCGCGATCGGCTAATCAATCGACTTGCGTGCTGCATAAAGAACTACCTACCTACCTAATCTTACCTGTCAGCGCTGCTTACACCACCTAAACGACACGTGAGTTAAGTACCTAAGGGTATGGTAGTGTACACCAGGTAAGTGCAATCAATAGTGGACCTGCCCGTACATTGCCGATCCATAACTTGACAAAGTATGGAAATTAAAACGTGTCTGGTGATAGTTGCGAACGACAAGTTCGCGGAAGTTGGTGATTATTTCACACTACTAAGAGAGGTAAAGTAGAATGCGAATACCTATCAATTAAAGGTAGGCCCAGCCGATCCCATCGTCCAACCAGTAGATAGATAAGGACCTTAGGTAGGGTTTATCACAGAATGATCATCGTCATCATCATCATCGTGCAATCATACCCATCATGTACTGTAGCGTCGTCCCCGTCATCCCCTCGTCTCCTTCGCGTATCCGGTCTGGGTAGCAGCCTGATACCCCGCAGCGCCAAGTTTCTGGATCTTCTCGGCGAGGGAGATGGACGTGGTATACGCCTTCCTTATCTTCCTCATCTTCCCCGGGCCGTCGTCCAGGTGCTCGTGCTCGCGATTCCACTCCAGGATCTCGAGGGTCATTCCCTCGAGCGTGGTCATGACGCCCCGATAGCCCAAGCCGCCCTCGCTCACCGGCTTGCCGATCTCGGAATTCGACCCGACTAGATGGGTGGTGATGGAGAAGATGCCGGGTTTGAGGTGCCGGGCGTCGCCGCCCAGGGGCGGCAACAGCTTGCCGAGGATCGAGAGCGGAAAGGGCAGGAATGGGAGTTCCGAGTATAGCTCGATGGCGTGGGACATGAGGAGCATCAAGACCGGCGGCAGAGGTAGCGTCATGAAGGAATGCCGAGATAGAACCTTGATCGCCGTGTATAGGTCGTCGTACGTGATCGGGGGGTTCGGATCTGTTACCACAAATGGCCGCCCCGAGTGCGTAGATGCCGACGGTTGCAGGAGCGCGGCCTCGTGATGTAGATGCGCGATTGCGACGTTGGCGCCGTGCACGAAGCTTTGCACGATATGGGCGACCCAGCTGCGGGAACAATGGAGAATTAGCTTGCGTGAAGCGTTATGTTTGCCCTCGCAAGCATGTGCACGTCCACGCCTGTGTATAGGAAGTATGCAGGAGGGACGGAGAGCAGGGGGCACAACTAGTGGCCTAGCTACCAATATAATAAAGAAAGGGGGGTAAAAGGAAAAAAACTCACGTAGGCATGAGAGCTCTGCTCAACGGATCCCCGACCGTGTTGTCCGTCGGATTCCCATAGACGCCATTCGCAGGCCGGATAGCACCAGTCCGGAAGCCCTCCCGGTCCGCACCGCAGACAATGCGCTCGGCAGCCGCCTTGCTAGCGGGATAGTTCCCGAAGTACCCCTCGCGCGCCCTCAGCGGCAGGTCGAAGTCGCGCGTGTCGAGGACCTGGAAGAAGTCCCGCGGTTCCGGGGCCCAGGGGGCGGCCCACGCGCCCACGGGACGGATGGCGATGCTCGCCGAGGACGTGGCGCTGAAGACGGACGCGCCCGCCGCGCCCGCCGCGGCCACGAGGTTCGCGGTGCCCTTGACGTTGACGGCCTCGGGGAACGCGTAGGAGTGCGGCGAGCGGTCCGACGCGAAGATCACCGCGGCGGTGTGGAACACGGTGAGGGGCAGGCGGGCGGCCGATGCGGGCCACGGGCGCGCGAACGCCGCATCCACGGATGCCCGGGACGTGATGTCCGTCTGCGCGAAGTCTACGGCCGTGGCTGGGCCGGACTGCATGTCGCTGCGCTCTGTGCGCCGGATGTCCAGGATGCGGATGTGCGATGGTGGCGTGCCGCGCGCCAGAAGTTGCAACACGATGTAGCCGCCAACGAGACCTTGGGCCGCATGTCAGTCTCCATCCTTCATCAATTATGTGGTCATTCCAGGGGAGATAGTGAGTATATATTACGGCGACAGTAAAACGTAGAGGGGCAGGGTAGGTATCTGCTATTGCGAGACCCCCTCTATGTTCCCCCCGCTGTTGTGTGCCCGCTTACGCCCCCCGCCCCTCGAGGCACCTTTGACACTCACCGGAACCCCCCGTGACAACATATCTGCGATCCAGCCTCGGCGGCAGCTTATGTGTGTAATCGATTGGGTGCTGCTCGAGCCTCTTGTAAGCCTCCCTGAGAATATCGGGCGTCCACCGGGTTCCGGCCAGCCGCCTCACTTCCTTCGGCGTGCCGCTCAGCTGGTGGTTTACTCGAGCCAGATAAGCGAGGATTATTATCGGGGCGGCCCTCACCAGGGCCCAGAGGAGCCAAGCCGACATGGCAGGCTACAGCTAGGGTAAATTTCCTCTTAGGTTTGCAGTAGCCAATGCACGTCTCGCCTCTTGGATAGAGGGTTGGGTTTGAGGTTTTTCGAGTGTAAAGAGGCTTGACCGGATGAGCTGGAAACGACAGTTTTGTCAGTCACACTCGAATCCTCGATCATGATACGATTTTGCCTGCTTACACGTACACTTGCGCTACCTACCTGTATTTTATGCATCTATACAGAGTACTAAGCAGTGGTCGCCATACTATCGTATCCACCTACACCATTTAGTATTTGTAATTCTATTGCGGCGCAGAACAAAGACACGGGCGGCAGCGCGACCCAGGTTAGAGATGGTAAGGTAAACGACCGATCTATCGAATGGTAGTAATTGTCAACGCCAGTCCGCATCACTAGATGTCGGAAACAACATCCGCCGCTGGCGCTTCAACCGTGTCTGATTGGCTAGGAATTGCTCATCAGAAAGCGCTTTAGGCTCTCGTCTATCCTTTGCCATCAATGAAGCGATTGCCGCCTCAACGACGATTGCGATGCTCTGGAGCGAGTATGAATGACACCGAGTGCACTGGAATCAGTCAGGTCGTGTAACTCTACTTCATTCCATACACTGCCTATAACTGCCTACCGAGCAAGCATGTACTTGCGATTGCCACGCAAGATGCTCTTGGTCCTGTGTCCCCAAGCCGATCCGTATCCTCTGCGTCTTATCCGTGCTATAATTGCCTTGACGCGCCTAGGCTGACGGTGGGTGGCCAACGGCTCCGAAAACGGTGTAAGCTCCGGGAGGACGAACGAGCGAGCATAACCCAGCTAAGTCGTGGATTGGTTTGTAGTGGTCAGAAGGATCTAGGAAGGGCAAGTTGTTACCGTTAGAGAAGCGAGAGGGCCTCAAACGGCAGGGCCGTCGTGCCGAAACAGGCCGACGAAAGGGGTAAGAGCTGCTGCAACTATTCTCGCAAAAGCGACCTATAGAATACTATTATTCTCAGGATCTCTACGTTTTCTTTGTTGCGCTTATACACTTGCTTAAATGTCATCTAACAGATTCTTTCTTTAAAACATCGTGTGAGTTCAAACAGTTTCAAGTTAAAAGACTTGAGTAGACAAGTTCACTTAAAGTAATATATTTGAGCATTAGTTAAGGGATATGGATAGACAGTCGGCGACTCAGTCGAGCTTCTATTCTTTTGCCCATCTCTGTTGCTCTTGAATCCCTGCCACCTATCGGTATTATAAATTAGATGGTGTCTCCTTCCAACAGCAACCACACCCTTCAAACCTTGACAATCCAAACTTCACACGAGCTGCAGAACCACAACTCTACGCAAACCATTTGAGAACAAATTCCTACTCACAGTATCTAATATTTTCTTTCCACCGCGACCGCCAACATGTCAAGCACCCAGTGCCACCAGCCAATTGGCTTCGTCTGCTGCCAATGCGGCTACCGAAGCAGCGGGTCGTTGTGCTCGAATCCAAGATGCCCCTCTGTGTTCTCACAAGACTACCCCGCGCTGCTCTAACTGCCCCATCATTTTCACAAGTAAGAGTTAACTGAATTACTTGGGAGGCCGATGGCTCAAGCATGCTTCCAAGCTTGAACTACCATATTATATATATAAAAGAATCAAAAAAGGAGTCTAGAAGTTTTTTTACAACGGAAGAAAATCGATATAAAAAGTATTCTGCTTTATTTATAAACCCTACATTTGCACGAGACCGCAGTAGATAATTAAAACATAGAAACGTACGAAATTATATACAAGTAGATGATAATTACTGGCAAACTTACCTACCAGTATTATAGTGTAAAAATCAACTTGTCACCGAGAGCGTTATTATCCCATATGCGACTGCAGTGTTCTAGAATGTGGTACCTAACCCCCCTAGGCCGCTGTCTACAGCCTTGAAGCGTTCTGCATCGGATCCAATTGCATATGCTAGGATCGACCAAATATGAATGTAGCCCCAATATCTGAGACTGGGCCACAGATTTGCAGAATGGTAGTTACATATCTTTGTGTTTGAGCTGCGGAGAGGATGAGAGTTCGCGATGTATTTACGAACGATAGCTCCTTCATTTACCGACAGCAGGGATGTTTTCGTCGCTTCTTTACGGAGATGAATGATGTTCACAATAAACCCTTAACTACCTAAGAAACAAAATCCCAGTAGTATTTCGACGCCGCGAGTGACGTTTAGTTTGACTACTATGTACGCATCGCACGCAAACAGAGAGAGGAAAGATAGAGAGAGACGCGTGCGTGAACTATTGTAGCGTACACGCGACCCCTGTAGTCTAGGTAGATGCGCGACAGACGGACAGGGGTGCCAGTCCCCTGTAAACACGCTGGTATTCTAGCACTCTGCGAACGGGAGATGCACGATAGTAACGTACCTACCCAATTTATTAGGTAGTTGGTGCAATAGACATTACTTACTTGGTACATGTGAATACGATGTCACTAATGTGGCCAATCACGTATCAAACGCTTAGGTAGGTATTGTATGCCTAACTTCTGTCTACTTTGTTCTACACCAACAGGGAAAAGAAGCAAGAGTCGTCTAGATCCGCTGACCATGTTGCAGAGGTCAACCAGCAAGCAAGCAAGGCAGCAACTAGCATCAAAGAAAAAGACCTAATAGGGGCACTCTACGAATGGACATTTCTATTTCATGCATGGCCTGCTAGAACTCAAGATTACCCCCGTCTATTCTAACCTCGCCATCCCGCCATAGACACGACAGGTAGCCATGTCTACTGATCCTTCCATGTCAGCAAGCACTATAGGTAGACTGCATTCTATAGCACGCCCGTCTCCTTCGCCACCGCAAGAATAGCATCCACCACAGGCTGCACATCCGTACCCTTGAGCACAACCCGATGAGCACCATCCCACTGCAAAAGCCTCGCGGTCTCGGGGTCCGTATACCGCTCAAACAGCTCCTGGTGCAGATGCAAGCCCGGATCCGCGAGGCCGTGGACGTGGATCGACGGCAACCGCAAGACATGTCGCCCGCTCGCCATCTCCATCAAGTCCGGGGTCCCGCTGAGCCCGATCTCCGAGGGTTCGCTGAGCAGCGAGGACTTGAAGATGCCCGGCTCGAGGTTCACAAGGGGCGCGCGTCCCGCGAGCACAACGCCGAATTTCCAGCCGTCGTGGATCCCGTCGCCGTCGCCGGCCCCTCCGGCCCTGCCCTCGTTCCCTCGCTCCGCCCGCCGCAACGCGCGCTGCTGCTGTCGAAGGAGCAGGCTCATGGCCAGCTTGGCGCCCTGGCTGAATCCCAGCAGTCCCACCCACGGCCCGTCGGCGCCCTCGGCGTCATCCGCGTCCATGGCCTCCTGGAGGGCGAGGTCGATGTCGCGCACGGCCACCTCGTCGTCGAGCTTGTCGTGCGCCGGCAGCCACCGCAGCCACCGCTTGAACGGGCCTTCGCTCGCGTACACGGAGACGACGTCGGGCCCGGCCGCCGAGAGGTACGGCGCCTCGGCGAAGGCGAGCCGGAAGTGAGGCTCCAGGAAGCGCAGTAGCATGCGACATTGCGCGCGGAAGATGCGCGCGTTCGTCCCGCCGCCGTGCAAGCAGAGGATGCGCGGATGGTGCAGGGTTATGTCGGTGCCGGCCATGGTTTAGTTCAGTTTGGCGCCTAAGGGGGGGTGGGGGGGGGTTTGGTAAAATGGGCGGGGTAGGATCAAGGTAAGGGAAAGGCTACGTCGCGACGGCGGAATGCTGACCCGAACGATTGACTCTCTTAGCGAAGGGTGAGGGGGTTGCCGCGGCGGCTTTCCAGACCTAGGTTAGTCAAGAACTAATACGATCAACTTCTCAGGATTCGCTCACGGATTCTAGGTGTCGGCCAACTTCAACGTTGAGTTCGGTATCCAAAGTGTAAAACACCTGCGAACGTACACACACAACATGGGAGAGCCGGCGGATAATAAGCTTAAACTTCACGTTCCCGAGCTGGACAGACGCCGGCTTATCTGTCAACGAGACAAGCCAATCATAAATCCCGACCCAAAAAAGTGCCCGGTTCGGACTTCGCCAACCCACCAAGGTGGTAGGCCTAGTAAGCAGGAAAGCAGCTTCTGCAACATGTTCCACATTACCTACCTATAGAAACCGGCCTTGAGACCCATTCACGTTGAAGGAGGGCTCTGCGGCGCCGGAATGTCTCAGCCTTGCATCGCTCCGATACATGTTGCGGAAAGATCCGACAATACCGTCGTCATACACTGCCAGAAATGCGCTTGGCTGGCTACATGGCAATCGCTATGTTGCTGGAACTACACGCCTGCACTGCATACGTCGTCCGCTTATCCCCCCCTTCAGCCACAACTGACAATTGCGTAAGTACCTAGTGATTACAGCCATGTCGATTCACTACAGCCGGGTAATGGACAAGCTCGATCATTTTATGGCTCCGTTATGCCCCTTTTGCTTCATTAATGCTTGAACCGGAAATCCAATCTCTTGTTCCCCTCATCAGACGTTGTAGAGAGGTACTCTAGCTGCTCTTCCGCCGTCATCGCTCCCCACTGCCAGTCGCGCTGCCGGTTCCTATACACGTAGTACACCTTGGTCAGCATATGGATGGCAATATTCGCCCCCAATATTGCCAGCAGCTGCTTGTTTCCGCAATAGTAGTACGGCGCGTCGTCTTCGCGGTAGACGTGGGATCCGATGATCGCCGAGGCTTGGACGAACATGTTGTACAGCGCGGCAGACACGGCTCGTAATCGGACCGAGTTGGAGTTCCTCGAGGCCCAGCTCACCTGGACGGCCTGCGCTGTTCTCCCCGTTAGTCGTGATACTCGAATCAAATGGATGTGCCGAGTGCAACGCACCGAGTAGGAATCCGAGCAAAAGGCTAGTAAGGGCCCATTGAAGCCACCGATTAGTGTGCTCAAGGTCTGTCACAGCGAGCCAAATCAAAAACGGTAGCATCTTCGAATGTTAGTTGTTAGTACCTGCCGCTCATGATAATCGCCGCCAACCGCCACATGGAGAGCATATCTTGCTTCATTAAGCCTCTCTTCGTTCTCAAGTACACTGCCAAGACGGATCGAAGAACAACTAAGAAGGCACATACCCATATCTGGCCAAGTATCGCAACCAAGGAGATCTCCCCGAGGTGTTCGGAAAGGAACGTCAAGCCTAACAAATTCAGTACTACACAGCTTGATTAGTATTTCGTATATAGGCAAGCCGAACCGGGACATACTACGCAGAGCTATGGCCGGGATGGCCATAAGGTTGGTCTGCAAGGTGGTGAAATTCAACGATCTGAGCACCAAGGTAAAATAGTTCGCCGGTGGGAGTACCGGGACTTGATGTAGTAACCCAATCATGTAGATCGGCCTGTATTACATGTCAGTACATTTCAATTTGTTACCACACGACCCGAGCCCCCTATTCCTACCAAAGATCAAAATCCATGAGACACTTCCACAGAAGCCCGAGCGTAACCGGTTCTCGGTTATGCATATCACTTTTGCTCGGGTCGTCTCGGATGATGCGGTTCACCATGATGGTCTCTTCCCGTTCGTTAAACCAGCCCGCCTTCCCGCGGAGCCAGCTGGCTGTCTGGCATGGTCCGCCAGGCACGAAGACAAAAGACAAGAGCCCTATAAGTAGCGTAACAAGGCCCTAAATATCGTTCAGAGGAGAGACGCGAAAGCCGATCGTGGTATGCTCTCACCTCAACCAGGAACAACCACCGCCAACCAGCGTAGCCTAAGTGCCCTCGCAGCTCTAACAGCCCGACTCCGACAAGGTTGGCAACAATTTGACCCATTGCCCCAGCGCTCCAGAAAATCCCGAGACGGACAGTCGTTTCGTTGTGCTTATAGAAGTAGGATAAGTATAGGATGATCTAGGCGTAGTAGAGTTAGGAGCAGCAGCAGTTGACGGCTTAGGGTCACCGAACACTCACGTTAGGGATGAAGCCTCCCTGCAAGATTCCCAGGAGAAAGCGAGTGGCCAAGAACGAGCTCTTCCCACTCAGCACGAATTGAGACGCCGTCACGAGACCCCATAGCGTGAGCTGTATAGGAATGACTCTATCGGGGCCGGCCCATTTGGAGACGAGTTGAGCCGGTAGGCCTGCAACGAGGCACGCGCCCCTGTAGATTGCGATTCCCAGATTGTAGTCTACCCCTATGTCAGCTAGAGTCTAGCCGATTTTCATGGATAGGGCACACACCATTTGTCGAGAGCTTCAGGTCTCCTAGAAGATTATCCGCTAATGCCACGACGAGGTTCATACGGTCGAACTCCAGGGCTCTACGATCGATAATTGCATCATCAGGACATATTCTTCAAGGTCAATAGAACTTGAACGAAGGACAGCTCCTGACGCCGGTAGGGGAGATATTGATAGTATCGTACGTACATTGTCATGACGCAAACCCACATCATGATGCGCGCGTCGATTTTGCGGACGACGAGATATTCTTCGGCCCACGTCCACCGAGCCCGTATGTCGAAACGATGATAATTCTCCCTGTAACCCCCGTTCAGCCAGGCTCAGTCTCCGCGGACGATTTTTTTTATTAAGCTGGGCCGTATCAGACGGACGGGACCCACGAACCAGTCATGACGAGGGTGGTATTTATCTGCGCTCTCGGGGTCGTCGAAGACGCTGGGCTGCTATTGCATTAGAATCTACGTCCGGATTCCCATCGAAGGGCCTGCGCATTGCATGCATGCGTACATACCTGGGTCGCGATCGCCTCTTTGTCAAAGCTGCTGATTCGCGGGAACATTATCAGCCGTGCTTCTTCCCTCGGTGCTCCTAGCGGAGGTATGTTGGCCCCGGGAGCTGTTCGTGGCCCGAGGCTCCCCTTTTCCGCGGGATCCCTCTGGACGAGTACAGTTGCCATTACTCTCTAAGGTGAGCATGAAGACACTTCGAATGCGGTTTAGGCCAAGAGGTAGGTAGCGAGGACGGAATCTGGCCGTTCGCGTTTAGGCGTCAAGCTATGATTGGGCTCGCGTTCTTCTTATAGATAAACATAATCCAGTCTCTTCAGGAGACGGAAGGCGTATCGATTTTTCCCCTTCTTTTTCCTAACCACTTTGAAAAGTTGACAAACGCCTTCCTACCTAGTCTGGCCAGAATCATGTTTACACTGAGAACTTCCCGCTCCTCGGAAATGTCTAGTCACAAATGGATGTACTCGCATGTCGATAGCACTGGATACTACGTAGACGATAGGTAACCGGAGACTATGCTTCCACAGTTCCAGACACCAACCCCCCACGCCGTCTTGTACGTTGATCAAGATCTCCTCTCCGTATGAGATCAACCGTATCACATGAAATTTCCAAGTTTGGCGTGTCTCTGCCGTTAAAGATGATTGCTCTTCTGGAACAGTTTCACAACAATGAACCTCTCCCCCGACCGAAAGGTCCTTTTCTAGGCACCATATTCTTGAAGTCTGCCAATTCAGTATAGAAGCAGGCCCAGGCGTGGGCGAGGGTTCCGCGGAGGAGATCGCACTTAGTGAAGGAAGACAAGTATACCAATTTGAAAGGTGAGCTTCATCAAACAGAGGTTTGTGATAACTACCAGGTTCGAAAAGATGGATGCGAATCTCCCAGCTCGTGACTTGATCCAGCCCCGAGTTTCAACCCTCCGCCGTCATCGTACGCTACAGTACCTAATCGGCTATTCTCATCCATAATTCACGTATTGTGATGACACTGAAAACATAGCAGCGACTATTCGCACTGACGTCATAAGCGCGACAGTCGCAATATTTGCATTGACACTGAGGACGGTCTAGTTACAGTCACCCAAACATCAATCGTGCAGGCTATGATGCGAGCACGTAGCAGATCTAGGCAGCTCTTAGCTGCTTAAGTGGCGTCATATAATTTTTTGCAACGAGTGGCACGCTCTGTGTAGCCTCTGTTCGACTACCACCAGGAGTGTTGTCACCGACACTACTTTATGAGCGACATGTCAGGGCTGCAATGATGGTCATTGCGTGACGATATTTCATCTCGGCCTTCTCTTTTCAGTGCTGATGGTGTATTGCATGCAGAACTGTTAGATTGTCTGCTATCCACTACCCGCCCCCCTTCCTCTAGTTTCGAGAGTGATAGCTTCAAACGCCCGTCTGAGGGCGGTTCTGAGCGGTGCAGGAGATGAGCGTCTGAGAAGCTCACATGGATGTGAGTGCTGACGGGTTGGAGAATATCCCTTCAGTTAAACATATGAGAATGAGAGTGGCTGGCATCATTGACCCGGTGGTGCACTTAATTTCATGCTAAAGGCTTATAATAACAGTCAGGATCATGTTCGACATTTTGAAATCATATATCAAACCTCAAAGCTGTAGAATGGTGGTTGTTGAAGCCTGTTCCCTCGCTCCTCCTTCGACGTTCCGCCCACATGACAACATTTTCAATGTCTCTATCATGTTGTTCGGCAGGGACATAAAGCCATCGGGAGTGATCCTGACTCCAGCACCGATTTGGCATGAAGGTCTCGAGGAGATACTACAATACTTGGGTGTCAGTTCTACTCTTGTGGGGCGATCCGTAAGTGGTTCAGATGCGTCAAGAGCGCCTGAGACATAGTTATGCCTCCAAAGGGGGAACTTATACTTAGAAAAAGACAGAGAGAGAAACCGTTGAGAGTTACGCACATAGTTATCTCTATGGTATGGGATGTCAAACGATGGCGGTCCGCTGCGAGCTAGAAAGTCATCTGTGCCCGAATTCACATCTTCCTCGGTCATGCGAAACCGCCGCCTCTTATTTCCCTTGTTTGCTGTATGGCGACGTATTGACCTCGTGGTCGAATCAAGGTGAGCTTGGAGCAGTCGGGCATGCCAGAGAGGGCTATACAATGCCTTTCTGACAATAGTCGCATGAGCATCGATGATGGCTTGGTTCCATTCTGGAAACTTCCCCCGCGGGATCATAGGAATTGGTTCGCCGTCGTCAAGGTGTTGCTGCCAATGGGCAAAGTCGACAATGATGGCCAGCGCAGACCATCTCAGCGTGCAAGTGAGACACGTGCACACTTCGGTGGGCTCCAGGGGTCTTATATGTTGATACGACTTCTTGTGGATCGTCAGGACCTCTTGGCGTTCTGGCGATCGCAGAAGTTCATGGATGGCCGGGTCGACGTCTGCGAGCAGCACCGGCCGTCGAAAGCACTTCTCCAAACTCGAATAACGCCATCGCGACACGGCCCGGTCAAGCCTGGCCTCTTCCTGGGCGATGAAATCATGGAACGGTTTGCTGGCCCGCTGCAGCCTGAAAAGATCGCTGGGCTTGAGAAGAGCGAGGATCTCCATGACCAGTTCGTAGGGTAGTATTCTCAGGAAGTCTTGAGGTGGGTCTTTCACTTTCGCTCTCATGGACTTCTTCGTCTGCTTCTTCCGAACACGCTCCGTGCGCTTTGAACGGATAGTCAGAGCCTCTGTCTTATCTTCTAGCATCCCGAGCTCCTCGACCTCGCAAAATTCGATCTTCGGCATGGTTGCTCTTCGTAGGCTATTCTTCTTGTTCGTGATACAATATATCACACGGATATCAGGCAGACAGTGCACAGACATGGAATAAATCTGGGGTCGGCGGGGCTCTGGCCTACCATTGAAGGTAAGGTTTGAAGATTATTAAGTTTACAAGAAATATTTTATCGCGTTTATGTCGTTATCGGGGTTATCGTTCCCGCCCCAATATCTATCTACCTACATGTACATATGTCCTAAAGCATCGCTAGAGAACATTATGTAGCACTTCGTACCTATTCTGTACCTCTATGAAGCTAAGCTACGAAGTAGACATCCTCTAACTTACCCACTTCAGTACTTAATCCACAGCAATCAGGATTCGCCTAGATGAGGTATCTACCTCTCGGCATCAGTATCATTCAAAGATGGATGAAAACGATGCCATCTTAGGTCCAGCTTCTGTTCCTCATAGGACTATACAGAATAGGCGCTGGCAGCCTCTTGCTCGGGTCCTTCAGCCCTCACGTTCCGCAATATGGCTTGTTCTCTTCCTCTTACTCCTGGTCAACCTCACTAGCGGCATCTCCAGTCTCCCGCTAAGCCGGATGCTTGAGCGACGTCTCTGTCGCATATACTATGACACCGATCACGATGTAGATGAGGCGCTCTGCAAGGAAGATGGCATACAGCAGGACCTGGCCTGGATCATGGGGGCTTTCGAGACTCTGTGGATCGTCGGCGGTAAGCTGGATACGAAATGCGATAGTCACGCATCTCTCTCTCCCATCAAGTAACAACGCTGATCTGCTGAAGACTTTGTCATGACGATACCGCTCACCTTTCTATCTGAAAGGTATGGCCGGAAAAGAATCCTTCTACTCAATCTGATCCCCAGATTGTTCATGCTATTCTGGACTCTTGCCGTCGCTCATTTCGAAGACTATCTTCCGCCACGAGCTGCCATTGCTGGCGCCTCCCTCTCCGTGCTTGGCGGCGATACCGTGTTCAACTCTCTCATATACGGGCTCGCAGCCAGGTTAACGGACGACAGCGTAACTCGGTTTGTCCCCCGCCTCCATACCCCGCGTTCCGCTAACTAATGTCTTCCGCCTCCGACCAGAGCAATCTATTTCAGTAGAATGACAGCTCTGACTTCCGTAGTCGGCTTCCTCAGCCCTGCGATAGCCGCAGCCGTCATGAGTCTACAGCTGTCTCTGCCGTTCTGGCTAGGAGTCGTCTTCCTCGTGCTAGCGCTTCCGACCGTATTGCTTTTACGAGGTGACGATGATGTCCCAGATGACACGGCCGAAGCGCGACGCCCGTTGATCTCATCGCCCACCTTGAAGGCCCAGGGTGCTCGTGTGTCGCTAATCGCTTCTGTTGTTGATCGCGTGCACTCGTTGGTTAATGCCGTGAGAAACTTCCACCTGGCATTGCTACTCTTATCAATGCTCCTCACCAGTCTAGCAAGCGCAGACACGAAATTCCTCGCACAATACATCTCGACAAGATACCATTGGACGTTCGCGTCGGCAGGATACCTACTCTCGGCAAAAGCCGTAGTCAACTTCTTCTTATTAACATTCGTTGTTCCGTTATTTCTCGCCACGCAAGGAGGCACATCTCAGGCTCTGTCTGACAGGGCCAATGTCCGCTATGCAAGGTTTTGTCTTGTCTCGTCAGTCTTGGGTGCTCTGGCCATTGGCCTCTCGGCATTCATATGGGAGCTAATCCCCAGTCTTGTAATATACGCTCTTGGTGTGCCGCTTTCTATCTTTACGCTATCACTTGCAAACTCACCAACCCTGTGGGCGCATGCGCAAAGTGGCGAGAGCGATGCGCAGAGTCGCATCTTTTCCATTGTTATGATGGTGAAAACTCTCGGATCACTTGTCGGGGCGCCTTTGATGGCAACATTATGGTATTATGGGATCCAGATTTCTTTCTACGGCAGCCCATACATTGCGTCATCGCTCATTTACCTCGCGGCGTGGTGTGTCTTTTGGAATATCAGAATAAGTTGAGGCCTGCACATACTTTTCCTGCCTTGTAATCTAGTTAAATGTCTCCTCGGGCACTCAATCTACAACCGCACCAAGCTGACTGAAATGGGTACATTATGATGAATTATTCCCAGGTTCTACACGGGATAGGTAGACCGCGACCGGCGATTTGAGACATTGTTTGTAGCGCCAGTTCACCAGCGCCAATATGGCATAATTTCCCAGTTTCTTTTTTGCTATTGCCGATTCCCGATCGGTGACGCGGTGACGCAACAGCAGCCAATGGGCAGGTGTACGTACTAGGAGGTAATCAATAACGTTTTGTCTGTCGTGGGGGAAAGCCACCGATCAGCTCTCACAAGCTTTCATGGAACATACCTTTGAATTTGGCACCAGCAGGCGGCACTGGAAACCTATCATGTGCATTACACCTCATTTCAGTAGCTGATGCCGGGTAACCAACCCACATTCCACCCTTTCATCGAGTCAAAAACATTACCACAGCATCATAACATTAAGCAATCAATCAGATCGCCTCGGTACCGGCGGGCAATAACCTTGAATTATATCGCGGCTTCCTAGCCATCCGTATTCTTCGCCATAGTTCATCACTACTGCAATGGCCAATCAACAACCCCACGGCGAAGCCGCCGGCTACTATAATAATCCCCCAGAGGCTGCGAATCCATATGGACAGCAGCAACAATATGCTGCACAGCCACCACCCCAGTACTCAGAGAAGCCCATGTTCGATCAGGCATTCAAATTAGAGAGACCTAAATATAACGATCTCTGGGCTGGTATCCTCGTATGACAACCCCGAGTCTGTCGCCAGCGCAAGCTGACTCTCTATTATCAGTTCATTCTTGTCTGCGCCGGCTTCGTCGCCGTCTCCGGGCTCGCCATTCATGGCTACGGTATGGCTCCCAATTTTTGACCCTCGTATAAACTCCCGGTTTGTCTGAGGATGGCTCGATGATGCTTCGCAATTGGAGCTTAGCTCAGCACCAAAGATAGACCTTATCTACCAGTTCGGACATCGGTGCTTACTCTATGATAGCTTCTGAGAAGAGCTCTTTTGGCAACGGGATCTACGACTCGAATTCTCGCGCTGGCCTGAACACGAACACCATCGTGCTATTCGCATTCGTATTAGCTGTCGCGGTGGTCCTCAGCTATGGCTATGTCCTTCTGGCCAGAACCTTTCCCCGCGCTTTCATCTGGGTGACAGGTATGCGTACACACCTAGGCCCGCAACGGTCGAAGCGCTGCTAAGCAACCACCATAGGGATTCTCAATGTCATCTTCGGTCTAGTCACGGCTATATACCTGCTCTATCGACATTATTGGTCGGGCGGCATCGTATTTCTCGTATTCGTTGCGTTCTGGATCTTTGCGTTCATTGTCAGTTCACCACATACCTATATCTACCGACGGGTGCCACGACTTACATGAGACAGACTTGGATCCCTCGCATTCCCTTCAGCGCTCTCATGCTCAAGACGGCCGTCGATGTTTCCAAGAGCTACGGCCACGTCTTCTTGGTGAGCTTTCTAGCCGGGATCCTTGGAACGGCCTTCGCCGCATATTACTCGGTGACGTTTGTCGCCGTATACGCCAAATACAGTCCCGAGGGCGGCAACCCCGCCTGTTCAGCCGGGGGCGGCGGTTGCAGCACAGCTAAAGTTACTGGTCTCTTGGTCTTCATCACATTCGCTTCTTACGTGAGTTGCTCTCATTGCTTGCTGGGTGCAACCAACCGAAGCTTGTCCACGGCTGACCCAACTCCTTCTAGTGGATCTCAGAGGTCCTCAAGAACGTAACGCATACCACTATTTCGGGCGTCTTCGGATCCTGGTACTTCTTCAACCCTGCAGAGCAACCGAGAGCAGTCACCCGGGGTGCTTTAAAACGCTCTCTCACCTATTCCTTTGGGTCTATCTCGCTAGGCTCACTACTGGTAGCCATCATCAACTTCCTACGCCAGATATGCTCGGTCGCACGACGCAATGAACTAGCCCAGGGAAATGTCGTTGCTTCAATTTTGTTCTGCGTCCTCGGTTGTCTCATTTCCCTATTAGATTGGGCCGTCCAGTTCCTCAACCGATATGCATTTTCGTATATTGCGCTGTACGGAAAACCCTATGTAGCAGCGGCCAAGGACACCTGGACTATGATAAAGCAACGGGGAATCGACGCCTTGGTCAACGAATGTCTTCTCGGTCCGGTGTTCTCTATGGGGGCAACGTTCGTCGGATTTGCTTGCGCCTTACTGGCGCACCTATATCTAGTAAGTCTAGCATCCGCTTCTTCCCCTGCAGCAATTTGTGCAGCGCCAAGCTTACCATCTCGTGCTTCCAGGAATTCACCGCGCCAGCATACAACAGCAGCGGCAGTTATACTCCCGGTAAGCGGACAAAAAAGGCCAATTGTCAAAGTTATACTAACCATCCGCTCCCTCGTGTAGTGGTCGACGCGTTCGCCTTTCTCATCGGCCTGCAGATCTGCAACATCTTCACTACACCGCTAAGCAGCGGAATCGATACCATCTTCGTCGCCGCCGCCTGGGACCCGGCGAAGCTGGTTCAGAATCACCCAGACGTGTACGACGCGATGGTGCGCGTGTACCCACAAGTGCAGGTTGCTATCCATGCCTAATCCTCGCGGTAAGGTGGCGGCGGTTTTAAGTACGCCGTGGAAAATAACCGAGAACGACTGGTCAATCGGAGTTACAGGCGTGTCTTCTGGTTCAATGAATGGAAAAGGGAAAAGAAAATGACGGCGAATGAACACACTGCTTTAATCTATTAGTACCTCGTAATAAATACATAGTTATTCTATATACTTAATACCTTGCAAGACCTTCGTTCGAGTCGTCTTACATGAGGGCTAGTGATGGCATGCGCCTATCAACTATTCAGGTCGAGAAAAAAGCCCTCATGTTGTAAGCTCGACTAGCAGGGAGAGACGTAGAAATATAGACATATATAGAACGTTAATATGGTGAATCCCGCAAACTCTCTGTATATGGATAATTGAGACAAGTATTACTCCCAAAAATGGTTGCATTCGAAACTAAAGCCATCGGTCCCTATGTTTGCATAGGTAGGTAGGTAGGTGGCCAGTTTATAGCTAGTTTTGTTTCTCTCCCTTGTTATCGTCTCATCTGCTTCTGGTTTTCCCTGGGTAGGGCTGTCATAACACGTGGCCAATGACTATGACTATGACATGTGTCAGAAAGAAATACTTTGGAGACGACGCAGCGACGCTGGCATGTCACGAATAAAATGAATTTACATGAAAATAATACCACGGAACCAACAAACCACTCGACCACCTGACTTGGCGGGCAATAATTCGCGCGTACGGCGGATGAATGAAGAATAAAAAAGAAACAACAAATTAAACATACACAATATATACAACAATGAACGCCAGCATTTCGCATATACAGAGAGGTCAGGGACTGAGTGACACGAGATTGTAGTTATGTTGTGATTGCTTGTCTTCCCAGTTGCAGGGTAGCCTGCCCCACCAAATAAGGTAGTCAGTCAGGGAGGTACGGTACTGTAGGGCTGCTGTCCCGCCTGTTTGCTTTGCTTCGCTTGCTCGATTGCTTGCATTCCAGCATCCAGATGATTGGGCGACCCGCGAACTCAAATGCGACGTCATCTTGTCACACACATTACACGTGTGTAACTACCACTAGTACCTACCTAAGTAGACCGACAATCTAATAGGTAGGTAAGTAATGAAGACGTAGATACTGGTGGCTGCGTGCGCTTGCTCAGCAATATTGACGAAAACATCGATCACTCGACGCTGCGACTCGAAAACGAATGGACTACAATACTCTTCACGAACATGGCAGATTAAACAACTCGACAATCAAAATATGTTGCGATGAGTTAATTAGATAGCACGGGTCCAAACTGAACCGACAAGTTCACTGAAATTACAATAACAGACAACTCAACAGATTTCTACAGGCCAATATGAGAGTAAGAGGACGTAACAAGCTACAATGCACATGGTTTTATGACACATCTGAAAATACCATTATTTAATGGTCTATTCATCATCACCATGATCTCATGATCGACGACTCAAGAATTAGAATACATCCAAACAACCTATATATCTCAACCCCCTACCGCCAGAGGACGGCCTATAGACCCTTTTTGTATCGGAGTAACTCCATCACGCCGCAGCGCCGTCATGTCCCATATGAAAGGATGTCCCGGAGAGAGGGAGATCCCTTACAAAAGGAGAGCAGCGACGGCGGCACCAACGACACCGAAGGAGGCGGCGACGCGGCCGGCACCAGCGGTGGGGATGGGGGTGGAGGTGGGGTAGCCGGGGGCCGAGACGGTGCCGACCGAGGTGGTCAGGGTGGTGACGGGGTAGCTCTGGGTAGGGTAGGGAGCGGGGGTGCCGACGGGGTAGCTGGGAGTCTCAGCAGGGTAGCTGGGGGTCTCGGCAGGGTAGCTAGGAGTCTCGGCGGGATAGCTGGGAGACGAGGCCGGGTAGGTAGGGTAGGTGTTGCCGCCAGCAGGGTAGCTGGAAGGAGTCACGACGGGGTAGCCAGCGGGAGTTGTGGTCTCGACGGGGTAACCAGCCGGAGACGAGCTCTCAACGGGGTAAGAGACAGTGGTGGTCGTGTAGGCAGCGGGAGTGCTGGTAGGGTAGACGACAGCCGAGGTGGTGGTAGGAGTCTCAACCGGGTAGGCAGCAGAGCTGGAAGAGCTGGACTCGACGGGGTAACCACCGGCGACGGGGTAGCCGCCAGCAACGGGGTAGGAGTCGTAGGTGGCAGCGGCAAGGCCGGCCAGAGCGAGAGCGACAGCAGCAGTACGCATTTTGATTGAGATTTTTGTTGGATTGGAAGTATTAGATATTACTTAAGATGTGTCGGGTAAGTGACGGGTATTATTTTGTCTGGAGCGAAAGACTGTGGTTGAGAGAGCGACAAGTTGATACCAAGCGAGCGACTGGACTGTATTTACAGTGGAAGGTGGGTGAGGAAAAGGAGAAGAGGAAATCAGAGATGAAGGAGTGATCATCTGCTTATATATCTTAGCGTGGCCCTTCATTCATTTCCCCCAGTTGTTCCGGCCCTGGATCGACCAGGGGGGCCATGACGAGAGAGGGCCATGCAGCAGGTTGGCGAGATGAGATGGCAAAGGCCCAATGTAACGTCTTTGTCCAGCATAACACACTGTAATACGAAAAGGGGATGGCGCCAGACATGTACACATGGTGTAGCGGACGAGGCGGTATATGGTAGGTAGTGTACCGGGTGTGTACCTCTTGTTGCTATTATTGTTGGATGGCCCCCCTGGTTCTGGGCTGAAAGAAAAGGGGGTGGTATTGTCCTGTCCCTTGTGCCTGTGCCTGTGCCTGGGCCTGTGCGCCCAGTGCAGCGTAAGTGTGCGTGTGGCGTTCTTTCAGGCCCCCCCGGACGGCGGAGCCGAGTCTTGGCAGGTCAAGCCTTGGGCGCGAAAGCCGAGCTGGGAATGGTCGAAACGAAATCCAACAACTAGCTCGGGAGGATGGTGTGCTGTCTAAGATATGTGATGTGCTGTAGCTGTACGCTAGCGCACTGGGTAGGAGATAAGGTTGGAGGTTAGCATCTGCTAGTTGCAGTGTGCGTTACCGCTGTTAGGTACCTAGCAGCGCAGCACAACATCAATCGGGTTGGCTTATCGATACAGTCTATGCACTGTATTTGACACTGTATCCACATCTGCGTGCTGCTGCATTTGCCCGAAGGCGGAGAAACCCCAATCAGACGTAGGTATTACACGTAGAGCACCTCAATTACGGCTACAGTCTCGAAGCCCCAGCTTGAGCACTGTCTTTTCCGCCGGGGCGCAAACTAGTGTACCGCCTATAAGGCGACACGAGAAATTCTGACCACTCGGCCCCATTCGACCCATCTTCCCAGCCAATCCCGTCCTTCTATCCATATCTTCCTGGTTTGTCCCCTATACTATTTACACTAAGCCAAAGCCATCCAATCTATCTGTACAACTAGGCGCCGAATCACCATTCGCTGTGATCCTTGTGCAGGTTTTCTTATTCATCCACTTCTGACCTTCTTCCCAACAGCCGAATCGAATTTCCAAGTTCATGTCGAATCGTCCATGCCCCTTTTATCATTAGCCGGGAGGAAGCCTCGTCAGAAACAGACAACCTAGGCCCATTCAAGAGTTGATAATCCTTTGAGGATATGCTCTACACTACACTAGAATACACAGTACCTATCAGGTATTTTCCTTACACTTGATCAGCTAGCCCGGCGCCAAGCTAGATGAGACTTGATCGAGCCATCCGGCATCATAGCTTCGTAGACCTACAGTAGTGTAGTGTATACCACTTACTGGCCTACAGCGCGTCATTGCTATCTCTTTTACCTGCTGAAATACAGTATACCAAGTTAGGTACGACGCAAGCCCGTTGAGATCATCAATAGTATCCTCGTTTGTATGGCGTTGACCGATATTGGACGTCTGCCAACCATATCAGCGAGGCCCAGCAATCGATACCGCACCATGTGCCGGCCACTGTGACTCACCTATTTCTGGTGGTAATACTGTGCAGGACACCTATTGTACACTACATACCGCGACCTGCGTTTTCTCGCGCTCTTCCTGTCCGCTTCCTGTCGTCTGACCCGTCGCGCTACTGCAAGGTACGGAGCATCCTTCTGCAGGACCTTCCTGAGAGATGCAAAGAGCGGAGATTAGCCAAGCCTACTAATCTTAAATCGAGAGCCACTCCGGTCCTTGGCTGTGAGAAGCGATACTCTATGGAGGCAAGACAGATCTTCCACCTTACTGCATCCGGATACAACTGATGCTTAACCCCTGACCGCGACAGAACTAACTCAACCTTAGGCTCGTGTAGGTCTCTCCTCGGTCTGCCTCTCGGTCCCATCTGTTTTGGGATTTCCTATCAAATCCTGAGTGCGTTCTTGCCTACCCTAGGTATATCAGGTACCTCATGCTTCACTCTTACTTGCTCCCCTGACGGGGCTGTCAGAGGACGAATCCAAATACGGCGCAGGATGACGGCCAGGGAAAGCCGTCAAACCTCCTGATTGCTTGAGATGCTTTAATTGCACATGAACCGCTCTCTCTCTGCGGATAGAATTACCTGCAGCACTTACGGTATCGACTTCGGCCTTCCTTGCAAACTGTTCTGAAAATCCTTGTCCCCTGTTCGAAAATTTTTCTTCGGAGGTATAAAATCTCGATTCTTACTGATAATGACACCTCGATAAGGATAAGCCGGTCCTGCTTCGTCTCGTCATGACATCGCGATCGACATTGGACTGTTACGAATAGGTAGTGTAGCGTACAGTAGGCACTTTAACTGTGAAAATTCCTCCGACCCAGAACAGGCTGACGGGGCTAGATCTCGACCTCAAATTTGGGAATACGGGGATACTATGCGCTCACTAGAGCATCGCTCAACGCCACACCGCTCGCAATCCAATTGTCGTCATTTCCACGCATGATTTGCCACATAATCGAACGAGCCAGGAATTGGCTCTTTGTTTCGTACCCGCTCCGTCTCTTGAAAGCCCAGCCTCTTCCCCCTGGTTCACACCATTGGTGTCGCATCTTCTCACCTGTTTCGGAACACTACCTGAGTAATTGTTACTGGTCGTGGGCCTCGCTCGGTATCACCTGCAGCCTCACGAACTAACTACCTATCCGAAACCTATCCACGTTGTTCCTTGATTCGTGCTAGCGATACCTATCGAGGCTCACTTTGCCATAACGTAGGGTGTTTTCTTTTTGATAGAAACCCAGGCCAATTTCCGCTGACATCCACTGGATGCGGTGAAGCTACAGCATGGCGATAGCGCGGCCACGAGAATGGGCCAAAACCGACCTCTTCACCGGTAAACTGCATACCAATACCAGGTGTGGGCGATGACTAAATCTATTAGTCTCCTGGATCTATTAGATACGGCTACCTACATCCACTTTCAGTGTTTTATTATCATCACTTACAGAGATTCGGTCTGAAACTATGACTTTGTTGCCGGGTGAAAGACCAACCTAGGTACTCTGATTCACCGCACTAGGAACGATGCCGGTCACGCGAGCAGCTCGTCTTCCAATCTTAGTTGAGCCGAACCACGGGGAGAGAGGAAGTGAAGAAGCAACAACGCCACGGCACCACACAACAGTACTATCGACCTCCCATAGTAACGAAAATCTAACCCGCCATAGTAATGCCCACCATCTTCATTTGTTCTTTCCCGGTCGCTAGGTAAAGTAGTGGCGGTTCAATGTTGGTCTCGCTCATTCCCTCTCGACAGCCAGGTTATGGAAGACTCGATACGATCCGTGTTGAACAAACCCGAGGCCTATGTTAAATGCTCTTTCGCATATCTGATCAACTGGGACTCTCTTTCATCACAACGATGATTTATGTCTTACTACCGCTTCCAATGCCGTGATGACGACTGAGAACAAGAGGGAAAGAAGAAGAAGAAAAAGGACACCTGTGTGTATGGTAGGTGAAGCTCGAATTTGATGGGAAACTTGGACCTGAAGAAACATACGGGGCACATATCTAGTCGGCGGTGAAGAGACCAGACAACGAAATGCGACGCAACCAGTCAAGTCAATCAGTCACTACCGAGTATTCGTCGGTCTATCACGGATCTGGTCTATGTCATGACCGATCGGTCAGCTCGTCTCGTCTACCTCTATATATCTCGGAACCGGGACGCGGACGCTGTTCACTGCCTTACCATCCGAAAAACCTCGCCTCCCGTCACGGACATCTCGGCTCGTATACTACACCTCTATACACGCCGCCTTATTCCCAACAGCAATAGGTTTCGCACCGAAGACATGCGACCAGAAGAGGTGACGACTATTATCGCATCGTATCCCATCGCATTGCCCTTTTGCCATCATCCAGGCTTTGAAACAAGGGTCGTGGAAGTAGATGGATGGAACGACAGACACGACACGGTAGGTGCACGCGGTCCAGGCGTAACATACGAACCTACATACATGCGAACATAATAGCCGTATGGCGATATCACCGATCATAGATGGGGTAGGTAGATGGGAATGGTCGCGTGATCCGTAACCGCAGATAGATGTTCGCTCGTCATCGCGTTTCTCTTTAGTGAAGGTAGGTCAAAATGTGACCCAGCTACCAGATCGTGACTGAATAATTGAATCAACTACACTACCTAGGTAGGTATTCACTCATTTCTAGCAGTCGGTCGGTCCAAAAGCCAAGGAATAAGTCGTGAATCGCAAGCTGAACCAGACTACCTATCCATCTATCCACGCATATGAACTGACTACCGACCTATAGAGGTAAGTGGTTACCAAACTGAAACGAAGCCTGCCTGCCTACCTACCTATTCAAACGCACAAAGTTGCAAACAGATCTCTCTTTCTATATATATATACCTACCTTCCCGTTTCTCTCTCTCGTCGCCCACACCAAACGCGACAAGCTCGCATCAATCAGTCTATTCGAATAATTAAATCAAATCCTAGCTGCCTACTGTAATACTATGTAGGTACATAGTGTAAATAGGTTAAATTGAACCAAAGACGTGATCCGTATAACGGTATGATACGTATGCTATGCTATACTCATGATATGATATAAATACCTCCTTTGCCGCCCTAAGGTAATGTGACGAACCCGCACGTCGTCTCCCGAAATAGACTTCATCCCAACCAACCATCCAACCAACCAAACCTGCCTACTTAGGTACTACATACTGACTGTATGTAGTGAGAGGTGCCACGAGGTTTCAGGGCCCCCCCTCCCCACGTCGCACGCACGCGACTCAAACTCGATTCGACTCGACGAACCACTTTCCTTTTCTTCCTTCGTTGTCTTAGACATCGCATCACGCGCTTGATTCATGTACCCGGCCAGCATCAGATCAATGATCGGCAAGCAAGCAAGTAAATTGCTAGGTTAGGTTAGGTACCTAAGGCAGGTAGGCAGGCGGGTAGATAGCCGCCGCAAGTCCCACAGCATGTCTCGTTTATAAACGACACCTGTTTTAACCTGCTTGCCTGCCTCGTCTTCTACCAGCACATCCGTTTCTCCCACCATAACCAAAAGACGGCTTCTTTTTCGCAACGATAGAGACACTTTATCCACATAGGTATGTATGTAGGTAGGTAGAGGTAGATAATAAAGGTAAACTACCTACCTACGTATACATGAGGTAGGCATTTGCAAACCGTAGTACCAGTTACGTATCGCCATCGAATAGTAGCAGCAGCAGTAGGTACCAAAATAAAAAAAACCCTCCCCATACAAAGTGACCTTCCCAACTCCATACTCCGAGCCCTCGGAGTGAGTGAACGTGCCTCTCCAAATCTAACAAAAACCTCAGCCCGTTAAGAGAGAACAAGCCCTCAACTTTCCATTCCCGACTCGAAACGCCGACAGACCCAACGCACCACATACCCTCATGCATACATACATAAATACATACAAACCCCCAGGACAACGACTACAGAGATATATCTGCTGGGCGGAGGGGGGGCAGGTAACGCCGCCTCATTTCTTGTCCTCAAAGTAGAATTTTCCAAGCTGGTCGCCGCCTTGCGGGCTACCCAGGACAGGGACGGCCCCTTGACCCTCGCCGCCGCGCTCGAGTCGTTCGCGGATCACGCGCTCGGCAGCTTCGCGAGTAGCCGGTCCGCCGACGCCTTCTCGCAGGGCGCTCGTCTGGTGTTGGCCGGGCTGGATGGGAATCGGTCCGCGCGTGGTCGTGTCGACAAACATGTCGTCATCCGCCGTACCCACATGTCCGCCTCCGTCCATGGTGACCCCGTCGACGTATTTCGCCTCGCGTCTCTCGGCGGCGGCCGTGGAGCTCGCGGGTGTATCGCTACCTGGCATATCCCGCACGTCGCGGTGTCTAAGACTAGCTTCTTGACTCAAACCCGAGTTGCTTCTCTCCAAACCCCAGATGGTACCGGCGGCGCCGGCGGGATGCGGCTTGCGGACGTAGATGGGGCCGCTGACTGTGCTGTTGGCGCCCTCCCCGAAGCCGACGAGGCTGGCGGTTCCATCATCACTCATGCGGTCTTCGTAGCCGCCCACGGATCGATTCGCCAACTCTTCGTCCATGGGGTCAACAGCGCCCGAGGTAGAGTCCATGTCCATGGGACGATAGTTGGTGTCTGTGCTCATGCCGTCCTCATCGACCCCCCCGAAGCGCTCGCCGGACTCGGCCGTGGTCCGCGCACCAACGCTACCGGTCGCAGAGGCAGTGCCAACTGTGCTCATCTTCGTAGCCGCCGTGGGCTGGCCATTCGCGTCGAAATAGGCCGGGGTCAAGGCAGGGATGGTCTGAATCGGAAAGCCCGTAGAGGTCGGGGTCGTCTGGGGAGAATTCGCGGTGGCGGCGGCGGCACCGGCGGCACCAGCAACAGGAGAGTGGTGCTGATTCGGAGCACGGACGGTCGAGAGTCGCTCGAGGCCAGCCAGACGGCTGATGCGGTCAGCACGCTCGTCTTCTAGGCTGTTAGTCGACGGGTGATGACCGTGGCCCTTGGGACCGCCGAGGGCCAAATGGGCATGGCCGCGGTGGCCGTCTTTGATAGCGGTGGTGGAGAGAGCGGAGAGCGACGTGGTGGTGCTCGTCGGTGTGCCACTATGATGGATATAGAGATGGCAACGTTAGCTCGCTGTTCCTGCGCCGGTTATAGGCCATATAGACAGGAGTGCCTGTGTAGGTATTATACGAAGATGGGAGCATGAGGAATCACGTACGGCATCTCATTGGGCGTATCCGGACTGGAGGGCGAGGGAGGGATGTTGATGAGCGTGGGGCCAGTCTGCGACATGGTCGATGATGGGCTGATCAGTGATGGCTAATCGATGATGATGGCAGCAGGGCTTCCTCTCGTCAAGTGTTTCGCCTAGGTCTCTCCCGTCGGTGCTGCCGCGATGCTGGTAGAGAATATAGTCGAATTTGTACTTCGTAGAGAGAGTCTTGAGCGGTTCAATCTAGCACCTGGCTGAGCTACCCCGAGCGGGTACTGGAACCAGGTAAGATGAGCCAGAACGGGCACAATGAAGCGAGGAACCAAGACAATTGTTACGTTGTTTCCTATCGATCAATCGCGCGTTGTATGAGACGGGGAGGTGAGTGTGTTCGTGTTCGTGTCTTGTATGTACGTGAGGTGAGAAAAGAAGGAGAGGAAAGAGACAGTCTTGCGCTGTTAAGTAAGCATGTGTAGGGATGTACTTAACTTACATGTACTGACTGCAGGCATACCTACCTGTCCTAAAGGGACTTGCTGCTGCTGCTGCTGCTGCTGCTGGCTACGTACATCTACATACATGGTGCTGCAGGTGGACAGAGGTCGGATACATAGTACCTACCTGACCTAAAGTGTATGCCGTCGCATAAAGAGCCTCTGTTGTGTTCGTCATACCTTGAGATCCCCAGGGCAATATACGAATGCAGGGCTGCAGTAATACAGGGCTTACAGTACCTACATAGGGCGCTAGGAAGCTGCTGAACCGTTCCACCTACCTGAACCTTCAGGAGGTACCCTACCTTAAGCAAGTAGGGAAGTTGAGGGGAGTCAAGCGGGGAGTGACGTATCTGTAGCTGGCGCTACGCCTAAATAGGATTAGAGATATCAGTTAGTGTAGATGCTTGTGCCTTAGTGCGGGGTTCTAGGAAGAAGGTATCTGAAATGTACTCCATGATACATCTATGTAGGAGGAGAGAGGAGATGGGAACTGGGAAGAAAAATAATGCCGAATAAATACCATGATAACGACCCTCTGCCGAATAAGAATCTACAGAGTTACAAGAGTGAGTATGTACTGAAGTAGGCGAGGTAGGTGCAATTCAATCCTCAATTCTTTAGTCTTGTATGCTACTTAATCACATCCGCATCCCCTCTCGCCATAATTCCACCAGTAGACAGAATACCATCTGCTTGAAGTATGTAGTCTACCCGTCTAGTACTCCCCAGGTGTAAAGTCCAAAACCTGGATCTTGTCGAGTTTAGGGACCAAAGTTTTTATAATCCCGAGATGAGCGGGATCGCCTTCCACGTAGTACTTCCTGTCGTCCTCGTTTTCGAACTTGGAGATGAAGCAGTGCGTAAACCCGTTCTGTCGTGGTGCATTTGTCAACCTTCAACTCCTACATCTCTGGACTCTCGACCTGAATAGGGTATATGGATGTGATAGAAGACGGAAACGAGACGTGACGAGGTGAGGTGGTGAAGTGAGATGAGGCGAGGTTGGTTAGATGGGCACAACGCACCTGGTGGCCTTCTATGCTGTGGTCCTTGCCTCCGCCCAACGGCTTGATGTACTGCGTCTTCGTGGTGGGATGCAGGCATTTCGTGGGGAGCTCGAGAACCTCGTCACAGGCCTGCCGATACGTTATCAGTCATCCGGGCGGCTATCATGTAGAATCTCACGGCGGACTGCTCACGGCTTTCACCTCCTCCGGCGTGACCTCATCCTTGAATTTCAACATGAGAACGTGGTAGACGGTCATCTTGGCTAGTTGTTGCGACGCGCGACGGTTGGCAGGAGACGGTTGGCAGGAGACGGCTGGCAGGAGACGGTTGGCAGGAGACGGTTGGCAGGAGCCGGTTGGCAGGCGACGGGCTTGGATGGGTTTCAATGATGAAGTCGAATGAATTGAGGAGCTCGAGAGATGTCTCTGCTTGCAACCGCGAGGGGTACGATGGTTAATATAAGCTTTCGGCAGCCCGCCCGAAGCCGGCAGCAAGCCGACACAGGGCACCTAAGCTCGGTCGGTACCGCTCCATCTATGCACTGATTGGGTAACTATCGGAGAGTGACCATGTGATGCCTGGCACGGTTTCTTCATGATGTGCGACGTGACGTCTCGTTTTTTTCAGTCGACGATACTGGTTCCGGCCAGTGCTGTGCCATCCGTGCATCAATCGAGCAATAGCCGGAGTGTGATTATGTGATGCCTGGCACGGTTTCTCCATCGTGTACGACCCGACCTCTCCTTTCTCTTCTGTTGGCCATGTTGACTTTTGGGGGCGCGGAAGCTCCGTCTTTAGAGTATACAACCTTGCTTCGTCATCGGTAGGATACACGACGGTGCGTTACATTACCACCCTGGTATACAGACGTCATACGACAGGTTACGGGCATCGGTGTGTTCGGTATTCTCTGCGAGCCGGTAACACACGGCAGCGGTAGTTGGCATTCTTCGGCATGTTCTTATCTACGTCTTCATCTCCTTCTTGCAATTCAAAAATTCTCCTTATTTTCGAGTTCGCTGGGTAGGTAATTAGGCCTGAAGCCAGTACAATTTCTTCTTCTACACGGTGACATGCCGGGTACTGTAAAACCGTTGCAGACAACCCCGGCGGGACAGGGAGGGAAAAAAGAGCGGCAGCCAGTCGCGTAGATAATAAGCCCTCGATCTCGTGCGCTGATATCTATAACGTCATACTAGATAATAAGCATAGTAAGGGAAAAAGCCACGATCGAGTTGAACAAGAAGTTTGGCTGATTGGTGGGCTGCACAGCCAACGATAACGGACGTCATTATTGTGACGGCGAGAGGTTTCGTACTAATTTATTCTGAGTTGTTGGACTTCCGCTCTTATCTTATTTCAAATATATTTGAAATATGATCACTTTGTCATCACTGATGCTAAAAATGCAGAAGTCATTCTGGCAGATATAACACGGGTCCTTCCCCCTCGGGGTTTCACAGCCGGGCATCTAGCGATACACTTGCCATTCGCCGGGTGTCCGCCTGGTTCGCTGAGAGCCTTGCTGTCTAAGGCTGCTTGTCTACGGTCTCGACTTTGCCTTTATCTAATCAAAAGACGAGGGATCATGTCTCGAGCAAGACGGCCTTCATCATCACCGATAAGAGTGGTGACATGGCAAACCGAATCACCCCGCTGTCCGAGGCGATACATATTTGCTGGGTGACATGGATTGGTGATACAAAGCACACACCGACTTCTATATGAAGATCGAGAATATGTCGGCGAGAGGCGCAGTCCGGTGGTCCTAGCCTAGGACACGATCACAACCAACAAGTCTGGGAATCTTACCACAGACGCCCTTTCGAACCCATGTATCCCTCGTCCCGTGTGAAGAAGCGAACAAAACGACACCTCATCATTGTAAGGCGACTCGGCTCTCTCATAGACGGCCAAGTTGGCGCTAACATGGCCCAGGCGCATTTGCTGTCTCATCAACTATGCCGCGAAATAAGGACGAGAGACCCCCTACGCCGCCGGCTGATCCGCCGACCCCTCCGGCATCGCCAAGAAGCAATTAGATTAGCTTCGACAGCGCCTCGACCTGAGCATGGAGGCGGACAGAATACGCGTGGCAACAAAGCGTGTAAAAGAAGAAGAGAGTGTGCGATGATAGGCCAGGGCGCGGGGAAGTGATGGGAGATAATAGTATACCTCGCGGTGATAAGCCAAAATAGAAGAAGAAGAAACGAAAGGAAGAAGAGAATACAACAACTTGATGAGGAGGCTAGTATGAATAGAGAGCATCATCTTGCTCTCAAATATGGTAACGACAACTCGTTATCGGGATCATGCACCAAGAAATGGAGGAAGCCAAGAAGAATTAAAACAGGCCTGGCGTTTTGAACGTTCTAGATCAGCGGCGCACGGCATTCGGTAGATGGGGATTATACAACTCGATAGGTTGGACGATAGTGCTCTAGGTAACCCGCGAGCTATCTTTTCAGTATCAATGATAAGCGGCAATGCAAAAATGTCAACTGCCTGCTATCTCGCGTAACCTATAGCGTATGCAAGTCTAAGAACAGCATGTCATGTAAATGGAAACCCGATTAACAACGACTCGAGCTACTTAAACAAGTATGGAACTTTAATAGTAGTGTGAATAAGGGACTTCATACTTCATACACTTAGATAGATAATACCTGACCCCTCATGAGAATGAGGGCCTGTCAAGCAAATCGATCTCGTGGGTGCTTCGTAGGTATTCCACTATACAAGTATGTCTCTCTCCATATAATTGGGCCGCCCTGTCCTTATCCAAGGTGGTTGTACTTCGTACTAACCCCGAAAGGGGAACAAAATGCGCCCAGAGCCTTGGAATTGGGACCAACACCAGCAAAACCCGGCAATACCACTAACCTAACTAGTTCAAAATACACTAGTCATGAGACTAGCACATGCACCTCGACACTTACCTTACCTATTTACCACATGGCGCATGCTGGCGATACCAGCTTTGTGGATTACCACACCACCACATGCTGCCGACTAAGTAGGTGGAACTGCGCTCCTATAGGCAGTAACACGCTTTCCATCTACGGCCTCATGTAGATAGGTGGCGTAGCCGGCCTAATCTAGCTCCTAATGAGCCCATCCCATCCATCCCATTCGCCCCGGACCGAGTCTTGCCCGACCGGAATATCCAAATCCAGTTCCCTAGGTTTACCTAGTTCCTCTCGAATGTCTTCGATTCTGTTTTACCTCTTTGAGGCAACAGGATTTAAAAAAAGAAAAAGAAAAAAACGTTGGCACAAGGTCTGATTCGCATCGTCTACGCTACCCTGCCTACTTTACCTTGGTACCGAGGGAGGGTACCGACGCTGAGTCCCCGATCCTGATCTGCGAGGACCAGGGTTGCGAATCGATTGGGACCGGGGGGTTCGACGGGCAACGCCGAGGAGCAAAACTCGCGATTCAATCTGGCTGGCAATACCTAGATAGGCATCCCAACTTATCTATACACCGTGAACGTGACGTAGCATCCGCCTCGGTGAAGCGACCGGCCTTGCGCCTCGAGGGACTATTCTCCGATCCGATCCGATCCATTATCTATCTATCCATGTCTTCGTCGCATGCGAACGAGGGCCGCGTGCCCGACTCCGACCCCGAGGTTCCCCCCGAGCGCCTCTCGAGCATTAGCCAGGTCCCGAGCACGTCGCAGAGCGACACGCCGAGCTCCTCGCTGTCGTTTCGCGACTTCTCTACCGGCCTGAGTGTATGTGCGCCCCGGCACCTCTTCTCTCTGTCTCTCGCGCGCGCGCGCGCATAATTCTAACCTCGTGGAATCTCAGATCGATAGTGGTGATAATACAGATGCCGACTCGGCCATCTTCGATGTCAACCAGGCGTGAGTCAAGTTCTAACGCGCCCCTTCCCTACCGAAGCTAGTGAGATATCTGCGCACATGCGTGTACGGGTTCCTAATTTCGTTTCATGTACTCAGGGAATCGAGCATGTCCGCGACATCTAGCGTCTATGATTTCGTCACACAGCATGGACGGACGTACCATCGATATAAAGAAGGGAGTGAGTTGGCTCATGCCGTCCTTGGACATGATAGCGCCCGTCGCCGTGCGTGCTGACCGAGCTTTCGTCGATGCGCAGAATACTGGATGCCTAATGATGAAGTGAGTGGTATACCGGACATTAGACTATCGTGAAAGCCTCATGCTCATGCTCATCGTGCGCGTCAGAGGGAACAAGAACGGTTAGGTACGAGGGAATCCCTCGACTCGACTCGCTGTCGGCGTTCATAATCCTGCTCGGAGACGTGTTGTGTGCTAACGCAACACGATAGATTTACAGCACATAATATGTCTTAAAATATTCAACAACCGCCTTGCCCTCGCCCCTATTCAAGAACCCGCGAGAGTGTTGGATTTCGGCACGGGAACTGGTACATGGGCAATAGAATTCGGTGTGTAACCTCTTGAAAACAAGGCAGTTGTCGAATCAGACTAACTCACATTGTACCACAGCCAACCAACACCCGGGATCAGATGTCCTAGGCACAGATCTCAGTCCCATACAGCCAGAATAGTGAGTTTGCGGCCCCCTTAGTCGGCGGGGACAAACAGCAAAGAAACAAGCGCAGACACGCCCCGCGGGAGGAGCGCGAGAGAGAAAAAGGCTGACCCGTCAACCCAACCCCGCCAGCGTGCCGCCGAACTGTCGGTTCGAGATAGACGACATAGAGGACGACTGGATATTCTCCTCCAAGTTCGACTACATCCACGGGCGCCACATGGTGGGCTCCATCAGCGACTTCCCCAAGCTCTTCGCCGCCGTCCGCGACAACCTGAACCCGGGCGGCTGGGTCGAGATGCAGGACTACTACGTGAAGCTGCAGTCCATCGACGGCTCCCTCGACGGCACGGTCCTGCAGCGCTGGAACGAGATGCTCAACCACGCCCTCTCCTTCCTCGGCCGCAGCGGGCTCAACACGGTCAGGTACAAGCGCTGGCTGCGCGAGGCCGGCTTCGAGGACGTCCGCGAGGAGGTCTTCGCCGTGCCCGGGAACCCCTGGGCCAGGGGCGAGGAGCAGAAGCAGCTCGGCGCCCTGCAGATGGAGAACATCCTCGAGGGCCTCTACGGCATCAGCATCAGCCTCTTCACCAAGTTCCTGGGCATGAGCCCCGAGGCCGTCGAGACCATGCTCGTCGACGTCCGCAAGGACCTGATGAATCGGAACATCCACTTTTATTATCCCATGTGAGTCTTCTGTCTTGTCTCGTCTTTTTCTTTCCCGTCTGTTTTCTCCATCCGTTCCGTCTGCTTGGTCCGTCCGTCCGTCTCGGCTCAAGACACGAAGCTAATAGATGCCGCGCAACTCGCCATGTAGAATGTCGGTTTACGCTAGAAAGCCTTTTTCGAGATAGCGAAACGAATCATTAGTTAGATGTTAGATAAAAGAGGGGACGGAAGCTTTTTTTGTTCTTTTATTTTTGTCAAATGAGTACATAGTTTGATACCACGCACATATTACACATCCAGCTCTATGCCATGCATACTTCTATTAGTCTTATTTCCCACACGGGTTCCTTGCGTGTGTGTGTCTGCATTCCGTTATAGCATGCATCTGTTTATACGCGCAGCTGCTATAATTAACGGAGAGTGGTAGATTCGCCTTCTGCCTCAAGTATTCCTCCACGTCAGTGTTGGCCCGAGAGGATATGCAATCAGACATCTCATCTCGTACATCCACTTCCCGATACGGGCCTTATCAACCCCCTTGGGACCGCGCGGGGTTGACGGATAACCGTGGCTTCCATTCTCAATCAAGATAATCTCTCTCCCGCTTCTCCTTTCTTTCTTAAGTATACACACAATCCAAGTGAGCCACAAACAAGGCCGAGATCAGACAGACTGAGGTACGTGTAACGATACACCTTTGTAAAAGCAATGTCCATGCGCGAGCCCTGGGGCTACATTACATGATAGGCATGTCACCCGGCAGACTATCGAGCCAGCCGTCTAGATTGTCATCGACCTTCCTACCAATCGTGCACTTGTTGGCGGCGGCGAGGGACTGCGTCTTCAGCGTGTTGCAGTTGATGTTGTTGTTGAACAGGTCGCTGTTGCAGTTCTGGTCCATCGCGCGCTGCAGCGCGTCGCCCTGCCATCCGAAGACATAATCACCGTGGATGCCATAACCCTAATGACGTCATTCGTTAGAAATCACGAGAGTAAAATAGGAAGCATGAGACGGCAGAAATCATGGGGGGGGGGGGGGAGTTATGGTTGATCATACCGTCTTGTCACCGAACGACCATACGAATGGCTGAGAACCGTCGGTTGGCCATTCGGCCTGGTTGTTGAACGGGCGGGTGTCCCAGTAGCTTTCATAACGATCGTCAGTAATCAGTTGCCCGAATTTTAGTATCATGGAGATATCGCCTACGTCTCGTAGAATACCTGCGGGACAGTCACAGGGTGGCTGGCGGGGCAGGCGTTGCCGTTCGGATAGGCGACGTGGCTCTGGTGATCCGGGCTATCCGTGTTCTTGCCATCCCAGCACGTCGGGAAGCGTACGCTGACCATGATACCGGCCGCGCAAGGCTTGGTCGGGAAGTTCAGCGTCTGGCCGGTCCTCGTCATGGAGGTCTGCAGACAGGTGAAGTCCATGTACTTGTATTTCGCCTGCAGCTCCGCCGCGGTGCGGAATTTCGGGTCTCCTACCGTCATCCTGAAGCCGGGCTTGAAAGCCGTCACCTTACCTGCTCCCGAAAAAAAAACCAAAAGGTCAGTTAAGTTAATCCCTCTCGAGACGAAGAAATTTCTGATTTGCTGACCTGATGAGAGGTAGTAGACGGTTTGGCCTCCGCTGGCGCCGGTGTAGCCGAGTTCATTGCCAAACGTGTTGACGCGATGGAGTGTGCCGTTCCGCGCGCTGCACCGAACAAGTCAGCAGACAGAGCCCCGACGGCCAGACTTTTTTGTAGCGAGGGTGAGATCTCGTACCGGAAGAAGAGGGTCGCCGTCCAATAGTTAGAAAAGTCTTCTATTGGTGTACAAGAGGTGCAGGTCGCTGTTGATGGTAGATCGTGTACTTTCGGGTCCATCGACGCATTGAAGGCATTCCCTCCAACGATCTGGTGCAGGTGCGGAGAAGGTAGTGCGCCGGGGTTGACGAGTCTGTTCACAATTCTTTAGACTTGCAAATCTTCGCCGTAGGGAGTGAAATCTTGACTGACGGATCAAGTCGATCGACCACAAGCTGCGAGCACGAGAAGCGAAGAGTCGCGGCGTCTACGGCGGGCGCGACGACCGCGGCCACGAGGAGAGAGCGCCAATACATCGTGGGTTACACTGACTGTATTGATCTTTGCTGGGCGGTTGACTAGGAGACACTCAAACTAGATGAAAGGAAATCCTGGCTCTTGACGCAATGCGAAAGAGACCAGTATCTCGCTGCACTGCGGATATGCCCTGCATTTCTATCTCGCTTCAAAGGAACAGGGTGCCTGCCAAGCCGCACGGCTAAACTGCCGATGTACCACAGATGACCTTACATGACCATCAAGCTGGCTTAGTGATGAACTGAATAGTCAAAGCGAGAGGATGCAAGCGGCAACATCCGGCTGCCAAAAATGTTGACACGGAGTATGGAAACCTTGGTGTATTTATCCATATTGTATCCTCGGGAAAAGCAGAACGTCCAATCAGACTAGCCCGGGTGAATTAGTCGCCACATCACGTGCGGAAAAGGAGACAACATCGCTGGCGCGCGCCTCTACCTTCAAAAACATCGACATGGTCAAGTGACTAGGTAGGGAAGAGCTTGTGGATGAGAGGCTAGGTCATAGTCGAGCCGAATAGTAAAAGGATATTACAACGAGCTAATTGATAAGCGAACATCCCAATATATGCCAAAGCAAACTGTGGCGTTTTGAATCGTCATGATTATATACATTGTAGTCGTGGGCTCAAGGGGCCCGGCTAACTAGGAACGAGGATAAACAAGATGAAGCTAATGAAGAGCTCCAAATGATCCAGCTGAGTATGTCACTATCCTCTATCATGCGGTCCCAATCCAAGTGGCTCTCGCAACCTAGCCTCCGACTGTACGTAGTATCTGAACAAAAGTGAATAGCAAGACGATATATCGCGCGTCTTTTTCAAGAACTGGTGCTAGATAGGTAGTATAGATAACATGGTACCGAAATAGTTCGGCTTTGTAGAAGACAGCTCCGCGTGACCTCGCTCGCTTCGGTTGGTTGCGATTAACCCCGTTTACAATTATCGGGATGATATATACCGAATATGAAGGCCATGCGTATATGAGACTGTTGGGCCACTGTCGACTGAAATATCAGCCTCTTATGAGTGTTGCCATATATCCTCGTACCTTGAGTTCCTGGCGACGGTCGGAGTCGGAGCGAAATTCAAAGGTCCGTTTTGTGGTTTGTCGCACCCGTCGACCTTGCTCGATTCGATTTGTCAACCGACCGGTATCAAGGCCCGCAGCCTACTGGGGATGGTAAGGATAAAAAATCCCTTTGCGCCCTGGGCGGAGGGACCATTGTGGAAGAAGATGAGCCGAGAGCAACCACTGGCGAGTTCTCGCATGACATTATAAGCCCTGAGCTATTCTTACAATTCTTTGACGCCCAACTCGACTTGCCATAGTGAGCTACGAGATCGCATACAGCTTCTGCACGTCATGCGCATCATGTCGGTATTTGTCTCTCATGAAACACGCAGAGAACTACCTGCCTCAGGGTTCATCCAAGTGTCTAAAGCCTGCCATAATCGATAAACAATTAGGACAGGCGGGAGTATAGACTATTGGTGCTCATGATTCAAGGACCACACATACTTGGTCAGCCCGGGTTTTTCTGATAAGAGGCAGGACGGCTGTATGGAGTTTCGGAGTATGGTGGGCGATAGCTATCACCTCTCCTTCGTCTTTGGTCCATTCGGTTGCGGACTGGCCCGCTTCGCGAAGAACCACGTCGGTGTTGAGGATCCTCATCTGCAGGCTTGGCTCGCTTCGCAGCCAGCGGGGGATATTGAACCTTGTTGTCCCATGTCTCTATTGACCAGGGACTCCGTAGAAAATTCCGTAGCTCATGAAGAAGCAATCTTGTGTTTTCACGGCCAAGGAACTCCGAGAGCATGTCTTCGGCTGCACCCTGACTACCTTGGATATCCACTGTTTTCAGAATAGCGATGATGTATTCGAGCAAGAACTCGGCATTGTTTGCACGCCGCCTGGTCACGGCATCGTCACTGCTCCGGGGGCTGCTCGGCGTGCGAAGAAAGCCAAAGACTTGCAATTCTCGCCTCAGCCAAGCTCGTGCGCGTGAAAGAAGCTCCGGTTCTGATTCAAAGGACGCAGGCGTTATGTCTTTGTAACGCGACCTGGGGTTGGTCCCCACGTGTAGAGAGTAGAGGCGGCTGCGATAAATTTCTTCGCGACGCAGAATGGCCTCATCCCGGGTCACCGGCCGACGCTCAAGATTCTCATGTCGACGCCTGTCTGTACGCCTATCTGCTAAGCGCGACGTGTGCGGCCGTGCTTGCGCTTGCGGTTCCTCATTTCGACGAGGGGTATTCCTCACCTGAGGCACCAGGTACACACGACTTGTTCCGAGTCCATCATGATCAAAGTCGTGCACTACTTCATGGACGGTGCTTTTGCATAGGGGACAGTTGGTTGAGCGCTCGAGCCAGTTCAGTAGACAGAGATAGTCGAAGTACCGATGCTTGCAGGGTCTCGCCTCGCAAGCCTCTGCAATGCTATCAAGACAGATAACACAGCAGCATGGTTCGCTAGACTCTCCTCCTTCGTGAACTCGTTCGCTCCTTGCCGCGACCTCTGCAAGTGTGTTCTGGAGTACTCTGGATTGAAGATCGTCTGCATCGCCCTCGGCATCCATAGAATAGAGAAACAAGAGTAGACTATGAACGGATGTCGAGTTGCAGTTGTCAGAGTGGAAACACGAAAGAGGCACTTCGTCGAAGTGAGAGTGGCAATGGCAAGGGGAAAGGCGATAGTCAGCTGCTGCCAGCTGGATAAAGAGGACGCAGCAATTAACAGCTTGATACTTTGTACTTTCCACCTTGTCTCATGTACCTACCTACATGTACTTTGTACCTCACATGGATGATGGTAGGCATGTGCCCCCAATCAAGCCCCACAAAAACCAATAACCAACAAGCGTCGCGTCACGTCGCGTAGGTCCTTCAGAACCAATTTACTTCGTAGATAAAGCGTGCATCTAGAATGCAAATCTCCGCCAACCCAAGTCATTTAGGCTCCCCCATCCCACCTTCGCATCCCCGGTATCAGTTACGATATATACCTTGCGCGTAAGCAGCCTAAGATCAATTACTTGGATTATTCATTACTTGTCATCTTACACATATATATATACCATATAACAACATGGAGATATCTCTGGATGAAGATGCGAGACGCAGATACGAGGAGAAATCATCGCAGTTGCGCACCGAGCTGAAGCAGTTCGAGGCAGACTGGGCGAGTCGCAACGACGGCAAGAAGCCCAGCCGTCAAGACATCAAGAAAGCCTCCGGTATAGGTAAGTACATGCAATATCACGCCCCCGTGACTGTCTGTCGTATCAACTGGGCGCCCCAGAAACTGACAACGCCAGCTTCTAAATATAAAAAATACAACCACGTCCGAGACGTGCTCGCCGGAAAGCAACCAGCAACCCCGCCTCGAAATCGGAAGCGCGCCTATGAGAACGACTTGTCGCAGACACCCTCGAAGCGTTCCAAGCCTATACAGACACCATCAAAGGTCCGCACTACCCAGCCTGACGATGGTTTCTTGGAGACTCCCTGCCTTCAGAGACTCTTCAGTCCCGAGATGCCCACTTCGATTGGCCCAACACCGCAGAAGAACGGCCGGATCCTAGGCATGTTTGATCTACTCGAGGCGAACACGGAGAACGAGCCCCCAAACGGTGATTTGGCGGGTGAGAATTCCAGGATGCAAGTGACCCCTAGCAAGAGATCGGCCAGCGAGATGGAAGACCTCAAGCTCGGAAGGACCCCCATGTCATCGTCTAAACGCAACCTGCTCAACACTTTCATGACCCCGAGTAAACGAAAAGCCGACAACCCGCTGGGAGCGAGAACGCCCAATTCCGTATCCAAACTTCATCTAGCTACCCCCGCCTTCTTGAGGCGGGCTCCCATGCCCACTGTTGACGAGGACGGACACTATTTATCACTTCCCCCTCCGCTGCGGCTTCCGAAGAAGCCTCTCGGTCGCAGCCTCAGCAGCGTCGTTGCAGGCCTGAGGAAGCTGGAAGAAGAAAGGCACGATGAGGATCTGGAGGCCTTACATGAAATGGAGAATGAGGAAGGGTCATCCAGCGTCGCAGCACCTACAGTACCGGCATCGAGAGGGCCTGCAAAGATCTTAGAACCGGACAGCCAGACACCTCAGCTTCTGGGGGGCTTCGACGATGAAGGCCTATACGACAGCCCAACGGAGGAAGCGAAAGGACGCGATGGCCATCCCTTGAGGGTATATAAGAAGAAGGGTCAGAAGAGAACGACCCGACGAGTCAACATGAGGCCCACGAGAGCCAAGAAACCACTGGCCCCGACGGAGGAGAACATCGGAGACAGTGTGGGAGAGGATGACGAGGTTGTTCCCGAAACACAGTTCGACCCGAACAAGCCTATCGAAGGCCTGCCAGCCATCGATTCGGACTCGGACTTCAATGCGTCCGATGCGGAGAACCGGGCTCCAGAACCCAAGGCGCCTAAGAAGGCAGCCAAGGCGCAGAAGACACCCAAGGCGCAGAAGGAGGGCAAGGTCCAGAAGGAGGGCAAGGTCAAGAAGGTGGCTAGAAAAGTCAACGAGCTGGCGCATGCGAACTTCAAGCGCCTGAAGCTAAAAAACACGGGATCGAAGGGCGGGGCTGGGTTTGGCAGCCGATTCCGCCGGCGCAAGTAAGCTTATAAAATGAATAATGAGTAATGAATATATGGAGTGATGGGATACCGGGCAGATATTGACTCACAGCACGCACATCTTATGATAAAATAAAATAAAACTGTCTGATCCCTGCGTTTTGAGATGCATTACCGTAGGAATTAACCTTTCGGCCCGCGTCTCGGGCTCTATCTTCATCGATATCCTGCTTCTGAGCTGACCTGACTTCATATATTCTGAGTTCCTAGTCAAGATGCCGGGCCCCCCTCCCTCCTCCACACTCTCCCGAAGTCAGTTACCTCTGACTGTCGCTTCCTGGGTTTCGGCGCGTCCCTACGTTGATGTTGCTCTTGTCCTCAACATGCAGCTACGAGCGATGAGACGGCTCTAGGAAATCTAGGTAATTACCTAGGTTAGATGCCTCGGAGCATCCATCGTCCGCCTGAACTCCATGATCTATTTGATTCCTCAGACATATGGCGGTCGGATTATCGGTCGAATATCGATTCTCGAGCTCAAGTTTTTTTATTACATTCTCCTACCTACGCGATAGCGGCAGCGGCAGCGGCGTCAGCTCCGCGTTCATCAAAACCTAATTAGAAAGCCGTGTCTCGATAGTTATCATTCATCATGGGTCAGAAAGCCAGCGCTATCGTGAAGAATCATTTCAAAGACAAAGAGCCGCCCTGTTTCCTCTCCATGGGTATCGTTATGCTTCACGAGATACATTATCCCTACAGACTAGTAAGATACGACGTCCCCGGCGGCGCCGGGCTGTATGGTACGAAATCCGTCTTCTCCGATGAAGCCCCCCGTGACTCGAGCTTCCGGCGCTCAGATACCCATCGAACGCTTTGCTGACGAGCCGAGCCAACCCTAGCTACCTTCGGCGCCAGGTTGTTTAAACCCGGGGCGCAGGCGAGGGATGTCTGCTGTCTGATCGTCGTCGGGCGGGATTTTCCGTACCGGCTATACCTCAAGATGAAGTCGTGGGATATAACGCTCGACGTCCACTACAAGGGGGAGAAGCCCTGCACGAGGGCCCGCGTGGAGTACCGACTATCGTGTCCTTTCCGTACGCACCTCGTGACGTCCCGTGATGATTGCATATGGCAGAGACTAACGTCGCAGGGAAATTCGAAACGTACATCACCCCACCCCTAAAGCCAACAGCCTTAGACCTAGACAAGAGTATCCTCCTGAAGGCCAGGTCGTTTCACTTGCTGGGCACGCCATCCGAAGTGCGCGGTCTCGTGATGGATATACTGCGCATGCGAAGCGAGTCGGGAATCGAGGGGCGACCCCTGTTCGTATGGGAGCCCGCTGCCGCAGAATGCCATCCGGACAACCTGGAGGTCCACTTCGACATGCTCCTGTTCGTGGACGTCATCTCGCCGAGCTACGAGGACTTATACTGTCTCACCGTCGAGCCACGGGAGAGGATCCCGTTCAGGCGGGAGCTCGTCCAGGACCAAGTCGCGCAGTTCCTCAACGTCGACGGGGCCCGTAAGCGAGACAGCAAGATCGTGGTTCGATGCGGACCCCACGGCTGCTATTATACGAGGGGCCTAGAAGATGAAGAAGATCAGGGGTGGGTGTCTTCGTTCTGGGATGGCGGTCCCGCGATGGTCGACCCCACGGGCTCGGGGAGCGCGTTCCTCGGAGCGTTCACGGTCGCCCTCTTGGAGACGGACAACCTGAGAGCCGCGTGCTTGCGCGGCCAGGTGGCTGCTAGCTTCGCCATGGAGCAGTATGGCCCCCCGAAGAAGACCAGACGGTACAAGCTGGTCGAACACCCGTATCGTCTGACCCGCAAGGAACTGTGGAATCACGACGATCCTCTTTCTCGGCTGAAAGAACTTGAGGAACGACGTGAGAACTGGGTGGTCGCGCTGGATCCTGGACGCAGGTCGAGTGGTTCGGTAGCTCCTGGTTGAGAGATTCTCCATAGCGTGTACCTTTTTGATTACTTTTATTAACTCATAAGCGTTTTTTCCATGGTTCTCTCATTTCGGATATTAACAGAGAGGTGGAATTACATCTCATATGTTCATCATTGACATTCTCATGCGACAGACCAATCATAGAAACAATGAATTGGATAACCGTCTCGTCGTGCCGCAGCAGCTCGGTACATTGAATAAATTGCGCCGTGGAAGCATCGGCGTAGCCCCTTCTTAACACCAAAACAGCTTTATAGAAATGTTGACAAGGTCCCAGAGCCACCCCAGGAGCCTCCTTTTTATTCTTATCGCAAAGCTCAAGAACTAAAGGCAGCAAACAGTATTTCTAGAAGAACAAAACTGTTTAGTTATACCAAAAAGTTTGTAGATATGGTATTGTATCGATAATAAAATCTTAGCCGGCAAAAAGTGGAAATCTCTCCCAGACCTGAATCGAACAGGTGATCTTTCGGTGACAGATTACAATTACAGCCGAACGCGTTGAACCAACTACGCCACTGGGAGATACCTGTCCAGTTCTTTAATGACTTTTAAACACTTAGCACAATAGCCTGCTGACTCATTGTGGCGGTGCAGCGGAGCCTGGACAAGAAATTCTTCACAATGTCTCCGGCCTACCTAGCTCAAGAAGGCCCTTGATGAGCAACTCACATCAAGCTCACATCGGCTGCGACAATAACCGCAGTTAGGAATCGGCAGAGCTCCTGGTACTCGCCGTCGATGGTCTCGTCCTTCTCAAATGCCCTCTTGACGCCTCTTCGTTAGGCGGGGTCTTGAAGCTGCGGGAGATGTACAGTGTCAGAGAAGCTCGTAGGCTATAACAAGTGGAGGAATGGATTGAAGACTTGTTCTCCAGAGTCAAGCTCTACATCTTAGCGAAAATCTTCGCGTAGACCCGAGGATGTTGTCATCTAAACCGCGAGTCCAGAGTCGCACCGCGGTAAAGAGAGGGAGACGGACGACATACTGGGGGTGACCCTAATTTAGCTATCAAGCAGCTTTGAAACAGTAATTAGCAGGTGCCAACACGTCTTTCTTTTTCTCGTTACAGAGCTTCTTGTTCTCGTCATCCATTTTGGCGTAGACCTCCGCGTAGGCGGCTTGCAGCTCCCCCTAACCTACGTCTTTATTGCTCAGAGGAACAAGGAAGAATGCATTTTCCGTTAATAATAGCCATATTAGATCAGCTCGGGTCGCAGGAAACATGACAAGCAGCCGCTGTCTTCATAATAGACCCTACCTTCTATAAAATCCAGTAGGAGACGAGGATGTTCTGCAAACAGCGAAGCTCGGCGCGTATTTTGGGAGATCACACCGAGTTGTTCTTCTAGTTTATTCCAAAGCAGAAGTCAACCTGAAGAAGTTTTGAGCACCTAGGCTTTCAGAAATTATACTGTTAGAATGCTCGCCATGATTTTATACCCATTGCTGACATATTTTTCAGTAGGCAGTCAATCTTGTGAATGCAGAATCGGTCTTCAATTGCCTCAGGCGCACCACGGAATTTCCGCTTTCTCGAGGACCCTGACTGTTGTAGTGATAGCCGTGTGATCTCGTGTCCTCAAGTATCTTGGACCTTTTAGCGAGCCTAGCTCGTGTTGGTGAGATCCCGCTATGTAAAGCGTTACAGCCAGAAAAGAGTAGCAGGCGTGTACTCTAATAGACCCAAAACCATATTCTCTTCACGTTTCTTGTTTAGCATAGGCATAATTATCTACAATAGTTCTGCGTTCAATTGCCCCCTCCCCTGACGAAATCTGAGATCTTAATCTTAACACGCCTATTAGTGACGCAACAAAGGTCGCGCGTGCATGAAGATGCCGTGATTATAAAAGAGCAGTGACAGAAGGTCCAGTATAGTCTTACTCACGCTGTCATGAATCGACCTTAGATCTAGCCTCTAGGTGCCACTTGGTTCTGTTCGCCTCGTTCCTTCAGCATGCTACTGCTAGGTAGTTGAATCCGAATGTTTTGTCCCCATTCATTCAATGTAAGTGACTTGTCCCAGAACGTGCTAAGCTCACCCTCATCTAGATTTATCCACACCAGAGTTGATCTTGATATAAAATGAGTTGTCCATCATATTCTACCTTGGTGGCACTAATCCCAATACAATGCTGTTGCTTCAGCGCTAAACCTACCCCTGCTTGCCAAGGCTATGCCAAGCGCTTCTAGGGACAAATTAGTCCCGTACGGGACAAAAATTGAACAGAGCCCACAAACTAGAGTAAGTGTGCGGGTAAGATGAAAATATATATCTTGCATTACTAAGCAGTGCGAATATCTCCCAGTGGCGTAGTTGGTTCAACGCGTTCGGCTGTAACTGTAATCTGTCACCGAAAGATCACCTGTTCGATTCAGGTCTGGGAGAATGTTATTTCTTTTTGTTCTCCAGCTCAATGAGAGCATTAGCCCGATCAATGCTTTCGGGTATATGCCATTCGCTGTCAGCAGCACTCTTGAGGTAGCGCTCAATAGATTACTCACCTCACAATTCACAGGCTGGAGTGCTCATAGAGACCAGGGACCACACAGCCAGGAGCTGGGTTTCCCCTATTCTTTGTAGTAGTCAGCACTGTTCGTCCACATACAGGACATATACATGACCAAAGGGGAGATGTCGGCAGAGCCTCTCTATGATTCCATTGCATATCGGCGATGCGACAGCGCGCTGGTTGATTATAACTGGTGGGTTGTTCTAAGGATTCCCCATTACTTCCGGAAACTTTGTTAGACCGGATAGCTATGACTGCCCCCTTAGTATTTGCGGTTGCCTACAGAGTTATGGGATTTCCGAATAATGGAGCTGAATGGGAATGGGCTGGTTCTGATCCCCGGGCTCCAATATCGAATCGGTGACAGCGTGGGATGCTTGATGAGTGAGACGCTCGACAGAGCACGGTTAGTAACCTGGGGCCTAGTTCAAATGCTCTCACTCCTTTCGTATAGACTCATATTGATGAGTTGGTGTGTAGCAATACAGGCTTCAAATATGGTGTTAGCAAAGGCGAAGTCCACGTCAATTCAATCTCAAGGTATTACTACTCGGGGCTAGAATGAGACAGAAGGCGGCTGTGTGCCTAGGTCGGAGAGATGTGGGATGTTGAAGGAATGCCTATGTTGGATGTGGGATGTTGAATGTGGGATGTGGGATGCGAGACGATGACGCCATGAGGCTATTGTATAATAACTTAACGCGAGCGATTACACAGCATCAGCATTAGCAATCCTCAAGTCGAGAGGGGGTATCTGTTCTACGGCTCTACTTATATAAACCTCTTCATCGCACCTTCAGTCGATGATTCGGCAGCACTGAAACAATCAACATACGCAACAGCAACAACAGCAACAAGCACAACGACGACAACAACCCGTCTATTTCCGCATCACGACATCCCATCATGTCTGCCCTCAGGAAAGTGGCTATCGTCGGTGTATGTATTTTCCATGCCTGAAATCTCCGAAGAAGACAAATGCTAAAATACTGACTGGCATTCTTAGGCGACTGGAAATCTGGGACCGGCTATCCTTCGACAAGTCGTGAATGCTGGGTTCGAGGTCACGGCGCTGACTCGGAAATCTGGATCACACAACTTCCCCTCCTCTGTGAAGGTTGTCGAGGTAGACTATGAGTCGCTGGACTCTATCACCAACGCCCTGCGAGGCCAGGATGCGGTCGTCTCGACCATCGGTTCGGCCGCACTTTCGAAGCAACTCCTGCTTGTAGAGGCAGCGGCAAAGGCTGGCGTCAAGCGGTTCCTCCCATCCGAGTTTGGATCCGACACTGTCCACCCGAAGGTCTCCAAGCTGCCGTCCTTCGGGGACAAGATAGCGGTGCAAGACGCACTGAAGAAACATGCTGAGACGAGCGGGTTGTCGTACACCCTGGTTGTGACCGGGCCGTTCCTGGACTGGGGACTGCGTGCCGGGTTCCTCGCCAACGTGAAGAGCAAGAAAATTACATTATGGGACGGCGGCAATGTAGTTTTCAGCGCAACGACTCTGGACAGCATCGGTCAGGCTGTCGCTGGTGTATTGAAGCACCCGGAAGAGACGAAGAACCGGGCCGTGTACGTCCAGAATACCGCCGTGGCTCCAAAGCAGCTTCTCGAAATTTCGAAGAGGGTCGTGGGCTCGGAGAACTGGGAACTCACTCATCTCTCCATCGCCGATCACGTTGCGAAGGCCTGGGAAGAGTTGAGCAAGCCTTCGCCTAACCCTGCCAACTGGGCCATGACCTTTGTGATTCAGTCTATCGTTGCCGAGGGGTTCGGTTCTAAGTTTGAGAAGCTGGACAATGAGCTTCTGGGGGTCAAGGAGTTTAGCGAGGCAGATCTTGAAGCACTGATCAGAAGCTTGGCCGCCGAATAAGGCCTCGGACTGGAGGAGCCATGGAGCCGGTAGCTCTCTTGAACTAAGCGAGTCTGTTATTGGCGATGGATGTGGGTTGTGGCATACATAAATATATGTATATATTACTGCTGATATCGCATTAACGTTGCCATTTTATAATAACGCGCGAGGTGATATAAGTATTTTGCATACAAATGTTGAAGTGTTAGTAAACAAACTTACAGGACTGGAAGTTCTAGTAGTTGAAATTGGAGTCCCACATGCTTTTCTTTTGCCTTCGTTTTTGATAATATGAAAGCATCTTATGAGACATTCGCTTTACCGCCCAAATAAAGGAGGGATGACAACGCCGCGTTGTCATTCAGCCCCTGTGGCTGGTTTTTCTTGGCCTAGCGCGGAATTGCCCAGGACCTTGCGCATCGCGACTCGAAGTGTAAAACCGTGGCAACAACGCGTGCTATCTTGTGAACATTGTTCGCACTCATATGCTCGCTTTCTACCCTAATCCGCATTTTCATGTATTGTCCAAGTAGCGGCAAGAAGCATCATATTGAGGAGTGGATTCAGTCGATTGAGCAGACTTCGGCGGCCACACAGCCTCGAGCCAAATGTATACGTACAAGCGCCGCCGCCGTCGACCACGACGATGACCACGACGACGATGAAGGTGACAAACTATTTGCCCACCCCTTCGATAGTGTGCTGCTGCATACGCCGCCGCTTACTCTGTCCCATAATCCTTCATGCGCACGTAAGCCAGGGCGCGATGACCTTACCGACAATGCTGCTATCCTAAAACCTAGCTTAAAAGTGCCGATTCGGAGACTCAAATCCCCCAATAAGCGGTCGCGATCGGACAACCCTGCAAAGGGGTCAAGAGGTGGCCTTGAGATGTTAGAGAAGCCTGTCTTCGTCCGGCAGCTCGAAACTCCTGCTGCTGACTCCCTTCCTGCGAACCTAAGGTCCCTCTATTCGGCGCTTGAAAAGGCAGTTGATAAAGTAGAGATTATCCCGTACGAGGTGCGCGACCAGATTTGCGCTCTGCTCGGGGATGGTGCAATCCGGTCCTTCTACTGCCGGCAAGAGCCAACGCCGGGGGCTGAGGTGTCTTTTACGGCTCTGTGCGAAATCCACGCCGAGGCGAGGGCTGCGGCCGAGGATGGCTATCACGAGAGCGCCTGGAACCATACTATACACACGCCACTACTCAAGCAGGTATTTACTTCGAGGAAGCCGGGGCGCCAATTCTCCCAACGGCTACCGGAGGAGCCAGAGCCGCCGCAACAGCCTGGATCGGACGCCATTGCACGCGTTGTGGCCACCATGTCTGTAGCCATCTGGGATGAGTACCTACCAAATAAGCGGTCGATGCTTGTGACACCGATGCCAAACACCGTGGCCGACGAAGATGATTCCGTCTCCGGTTCCGTTGTCGCCTCGTATACAAGCGCAGCTACGGACCGGGCCTCTGATGCGACCGGAACGACCGGCACCATCTCCAATTGTAGCGACAGTAAGAAGAAGGTCGACTATGTGTTGGTCATGGACGCCCGACACGACCTTCCTCTGCGCAAGGTCTTCGCTTTTTTTGTCCTTAACGAGGCCATTGAGAGGGATTTGCTTCCGCATGTGAATCAGACCATGTACCGGCCTTTGCAATGGAGTCCGATCGCCTGCTCGATCGAGACCAAATTCGCATTCACGGCGGCCGACCCTCTTTCACAACTAGGCACCTGGGTAGCCGCTTGGCATAAGCGTATGAGTATTCTTCGCAACTACATATTCGAGAGCGTTCTTGACTTGCCTACGCCTGCGTCGAACGAAGCCCGCATCCCCTCCGCTCTCCTTATCCAAGTTGTCAGTCACGAGTGGCACCTATACTTCGCGTGCGATCATGGTACCTGTATCGAAATATACGGCCCTATGGGAATCGGCTCGACGGCGTCGCTGCTCGGGACATATGTGTTGACTGCTTGCCTGCGTGCCATTAGGAGGTGGATTGAGAAAGAGTTTCGTGAGGATGTAGAGAAGTGGCTCATGTGTGAAGAAGTGCTTCAGTTACTATGAGCTACTACTGCTGTGCTGCCAATCTTCACTCCGGAGGACAATCACCCGACGCGAAACTCTCCTTACCGACCCAGAGAGAGCTGTCGAGCTATATCGACCTGGAGCTACTCATTTCATTTAGACTGGCACTATTCGAGAACCTTATTATCATCCGCCTGATAGTAGGATCTGACTTCGTCCTCTTTGTCCCATTCGATTGCCGAAGAACGCCTCTCAAGCCGAAGAGGACCTGTTCCACACCCAACCTCCGCGATCTTTCTCGCATTAACAAGAATTCTATCCGGTGTGAGCTTGAGAACAACGCCAGTCATAGTAACGAGGGCAGCGGCCTGAGCAGCCGAGAAGTTATGTTTAACAACACTATAATATACCAATATAGGGGCAATACGTCCTAGATCTTATGCCAATCAGAATTACGTACTCATTTGGAAGCACATAGGCAGATGATGTGTTGTGATATTGACGGCCACTTGCGACAGCACTTGCTGCCATTGTGCACTAGAACAAGTAGTATGAATATAATCAGATCTCCAATTAGAAGTCAATGTTATTATGTATTGGTGCCGCAAGGGCTTCCATCTTCAGTATTATTTACGTCTCTCAACTTGTGCCAAACCTTCTCATCCTCAGAGCAGAAATGTATGAGCTAACAGATTTCGGCCAATACTTGATACAGAGGCGTCGAGCAGAGACAGCGAATACTGGCAGGAGTCCCGAAATATGCCTGAAGTAGTCGATCGTCTGAGGATACACTAGTCAGGGGTAGTCAAGACACGACATGATGGCTTGCTCGCGTCCGATATTTTCATCTCGATAAGTTGATTTAGTCTTGTATTTCAAAACTAACTGTCGTTTTCTCATTCTTTGTTGCCGCACACCATATCCCATATCCCACATCCCACGTCCCAATTTACACCTTATCCCACATGCCCGCTCATCCTCACTCAACCAACAGAGTGTCCTGATTGCCATTTATACCCAATTAGTCGTCGTCGGCATAGCTCCCCAGAAGCATCAGGGAATAGCTAGTTCATGAATTAGAACTCTACTAGGCTATGGTATGAGCACAGGTTGGGGTTTCGTGGGACAACTGAGATACAGTCAAACTTCATATGTTCATAAGGACGACAAGTACAGCGCGGATACACAAAGCTAGGGGTGAGGAGGCCCAGGCAAATACGACGAATCATTCATCTACTCGACATCTTCCATGACCGAAATAAATACAAATTTACAAGTAAGCGGCAGTTGTCTTCTTGGAGCGCGACGCATTTCAATGCTCGGCGCAACCAGCAGACAATAAGAAAGAGTGAAGACCTAATGTCCAAATGAGCTGCTCACCTGGGTAAAACTATCCACATAAGATTGTTATGTATTAGTGCCACTGGAATAAGAATTATCCTCGTCATATTATCGACAAGAGTAAGCGACCTTCCAAAATCATCGGAACCTTTCCGCGACTTGGTCTACCCCGGCTCATTGAAAATCTGGTCTCATGCATGAGAGTAGGAGGCGCTAGGTATCCTCTCAGACCGTTAACTATTGCGGACACAGCAGCGGCTGCGAGCGGGGACTTCCCACATGAGGTCGATACATCCACACTCAGCGGCGTTGGGACGGTGGTCGGCCTCTGTTCGTCCAGCGGACGGATAGTCACCAGTCCCGAGCACCAAACCTTTCCCGTGTCCAAGATCTCAGCGCGAAGAACTCCTTGTAAACAAATCCCACAAAAAACAAGGTGCGCGGCCCTCTCCGAGGAGAAGCGCGCTGAGATCACGATGGGGAATACTCCGGGCCGAGCAGACTCCGCCCAAGTCTACGGTCTACCGAATTGATAAAAATAAGTCGAAGCGAGGAGATGTTTAGTCACGACGTGGTGAGGGCCATTTGTGCAAGTCGTCATAAGATTGCTTGTTTGACAATCAATACCTGTCCCCCGGATCCCAATACCATGTTGGGACTGGGATGGCTGAGGCTTCACCTGCTGTGCGAAGCAGGTAAACCCCTCCTCGGTGCTTAAGCAGTACGAGAATACCAGCTGCTACAAGTACCTAACATACCCAGGAGATGAGCCGCAAAGTCTGGAGCAGAGTTTCCGAGATAGGGGATCACGGATCACGAGTCGACTAGCAAATCGCCAGGCCTGCGGGATTATTGAACGCCCTGGGGGAACCCTAGCAGGTGCTCGAAACTAATGAAATGGGAGGAGCTGGCATCTGCGTCATTTCGCCTTCCCTGACGTGTGTGTGTGAGACTCGATATGCAGCCGTGACCATATGGCCTCACACACTTTCGACGTAGACCTCGTCGCGCTACATCCGTCTTGCGAGGTTAACGCGCTTACCAGCTGGATCGAGGACGTCCCGCCAACTTAGAGCACCTGTGGTGGAGCGGCCGGAGCGTGCAGTTACGATTAAGTCCTCAAGGGCAGAATTACGCCTTGGGACACTCCAGAACTGTGACCTTTTATCCACGGGCTGTCTGTCAACACAGTTGCATCCGGAATCCCCGTGTTAGCTCAATCTCCAAATCTGTAGAGTGATTTTAATATGTTCAACGAGTAGCCCCGATAGTCGAATAGTTAAATATTAAATACCTCCTTGAGACTTGCGCATTGAATGTTGACGATTGAGAGCATATTTTTACACTAGTTCGAAAGTATCGAAGGACTACTCAACACGAAAACACCAATGCCATTATCACCACTTTTTCGCATTGTTCCGGATATGAACACGCCATTGGCGTCTTTTGTAGTGATTAGAATTAAGAACATGCATAGTATGCGTCTGTGCTTCCATGTCTATCAATCCCAATCCGATTCGATTCGGGTCGACCCGGTCCGGTCCATTCCGGCAGTCTAACCCTTGTCTATGAAGACTTCTTCTTTGCCTTCGTCTTGCTCTTCCTTCTGTCCCAGGATTTTTCCATACGCTCCAGATCTCTAGATCTCTAAGTTTTATTGTATCCAAAATACGCCCTCGCTCTTCAAATAAGGTAAAAAAAAAAAAACAAAGCAAAACCCAAACGCAAGTTTAAAAATAATAATAGGATCTGATCCGGTTTTTCTTCTTTTTTTTCTCAACCCGATTGGAATTTTATTCGAGACCCATTCTATTCATCGGCAGCGTCGGAAAACCATGGATGATCCAGTGCCTCCTCGGCCGTGATCCTCTTCCGCGGATCGAAGTTGGTCATTTTGCCGATGAGATCTTTGAAATCGGCATCGAGGAGGTCGCTCTTCCAGAGAGCAAAAGGCTGCCGTGGGCTTGACTCGTCGAAGGAGTCCGCTATCCGTCGGAAGTCGGATTGCCAGGGGTGGCGTCGACCAAGATACTTTAGGAACCCGTCGAGGTCGTCCCAGTTCGCGAAGTACGAGATCTGGCGTGTCAGGATGTCGGTCGTTGGGTCGATCTTCTGGTCGTTGTCGGAGAGAAATATGACGCTGCGCAGGCGGAGGAAGATGAACTGGAACATGCGTTAGTCTAACTGATACAAATTTGGGTGCGTCGTGGTGCGCAGGTTGGAGGTCAGACGTACGACTATCGCCAGAGAGAAGATGTCCGACGGCTTGCCTACGGCACCCTGAACGTGCGCCTCGGGACTCCGCCATAGCTGGTTGCCGACCTGGAGACCGCTGAGCGCCTGTCCTGGCGGTATATGGGTAGAGTCCTCGAGGTCCGACAACTGAACTCGGTCCACAACGATGCCCTCCGACGTATCTTGGTAATCGATCATGATATTATTCGCCTTCACGTCTGCAGGCTTCACATTAGTCTGAATTACGCTTGCCAAGCTTCGGAAAGCTTACCGAGATGGGCTATGTTCTGGGCATGCAGGGTAGCCAGACCTCGCAAGGTGTCCCGGAGAATTCGCTTATGCGTCGCCAGAGAAACATCCTTGAAAGCGAAGTTGAGGAGGTGGTCGGTCAGGTATTCGTTGACGAACATCTTCTGCTCGGGGACGGTGTCCCTCAACGCCCTCAGATACGGGGAGTGATTGAACCTCAGCTGCAAGGGCAGCGAGTAGTTGTAATCTTTCTCGAACAGACTTTTCAACACGAACATCTTCTCATCCGCCCTGATGCGTCTAATTAGTCGCGGGATCGATGAGTACGGCGGTGATATATGAACTCACCTAGCCAGATACACCTGACGGTTTTGCCTGTCCTGCAGCACATTTTGTATCGTATACTCCTTTCCAGAGTAGCCCCTCAAGATCACACCCGGTTCGATCGATTCAGGAGGCAGCACGGACGAGTGTTCGACGGTGCTCGCATGGCGAGCACCACTTGCGGTGATCACGCTGCCGAGTGCATGTCTAGATTGCGACACGCCAGTTCTGGTGATTAGGGCAAGGGGCCGAAGCGCGGTCAATGATGGCGAGATCGCCGCGCCGCGCATATTATATTCTTCTAGGGGTGTCGGGTCGGAGTTTCACCAAGAGAATATACTACTTGATGGAAACAGAACGAGTGTCGAATCAACCAATATCTAATAAGGCCCTTAAGATTTTACCAACGAAAGTGTGTCTACGTCTATATCAATGAAGTGTGAAGGAGGGGTGCGGTTAAGGAAAGTTATATCAATGCAGATCTATCGATACTGGACACCGTATGGGAAGGGGTGGGTTGATATGTGTTGATGAAATAGGTAGTCGGTTTGTCCAGGTTTCTAAGTCGAGAGCTGGGAAGGGGACCGAGCATCGGACTTCCCACGACTTGGTACTAGTGTACTTCGTAATAGAAAGGGGACTCGCTAACCAATGCTACCGGCACCTACACGTGTTTGCAATATAAGTACTGTATAGTACTATGTACAGGGCTGACAAGGGGCTGACAGGTCACACGGGTGTGCAGAATCTGCTGTAGAGCAAACAGACCTGACAAATGGAGCTCGACAAATGTAGGGGTTTGCTCACTAAAGCGCGCCATGTCTCGCCTTCGACGTCCATATCGATCTAAGCCGCCAAGCCTAGACTTTTCCACCGGGCTTCCGCAGCGGTGGCTAATGTGGCCATGCGGCTGCGAGATTGTTTTTCTTGCATGGTAGCGTAGGATAGTGCGGTTAGTAGGCCCAGTGATGTACAGTAGGTACTGTGAATGATGGGCTTGGCCTGCATTGTCAATTCTTGGGACGGTGGGGACGTATGTGCCAAGTGTACTCACTAGCATAGCGTAGTGTAGATAGTTGTGAAAATCTCGAGAAGGCCGGTGGCGATAGAGAGGGCCGAGGCCCGTCAACAGGAGCTTATAGTCTTGCCCTAGTGTTGCGACGAAGAGGATCAACAACACCAAAGAACACACCATATTTCTTTACGAATTCTTGTTGTTTTGTCTGTTCCTGGATTCTGCGTTGAAGCTGTGATAAGCAAAGCTCCTAGCCCCTATCCGTTGGTGATACCTACACTATCTCTTGGTCGAGATAAGTCTCATTTTCTCAAAATAGATACAAAGTAACTAGCTCATAGATAAACAGAAGTAGGTATACCTACAAAGTACTGCACACTCCTACCTAGGTACTAGTAAACAGCGGAAGGGTCTGGAATGGTTGGCAATATACATAAGCATGCCTCCCCGATGTATGTAGGATTATGCTTGTTCCTACACTACCGCGTGACTCCCGAGGAATAATAATTAAAAATAATGAAAACCTACTTAGTGTTCCCGTGCCACCTGACAACGCTTTCATTAGCCAGGCACACTCATCCCACTTATCAAAAGAGGCTCTAGCATCATTTAACATCACTGCGTGACTAGTGTAGCGGCACTAAGTACCTAACGTGGTAGGCAAGTACGAAGTACCTACTTGATATAGGTATCTACTTTGTACTTACACGAGGATGACAGGCCGAAAAAATATATATAGTGTGTACCTATATGAAAAAAAGGATTGGCCACTCTTATCCCGCGCCGAGAAAGACCAGACGAGACGATGCCGAAACATCTCCACCCCCCAAACTCCCCAAACGGGTCCAATGTGCAGGTTTGAGCGAGATGGCGAGCCGCGAACAATAAATAGTGTCGCCCACATGAGTCAAGATATCGGTAGTGCAGTCTCTCAATACCTAATTTTACCCTCAATATCCACATGTCCTACTGTAAAGCTCTGACTGAGCGGCTTAGCTCAGCCAGTCTGAGGTCTGATCTGGGTAGGGCCGCACTAATATGAATAGTGAGTTGCGTTGGCAGTATAAATTCAGGTTGAAACCCCATCAATGTGCCAACGAAGATTTTGAAGCAACGAAAACAATAAAGCGGGTAAGGGCGGCAGAAGCTCTTTCGCGCAAAGCTTTTCATTCATCTCACCGCTCGTCAACACTACTACGAATCTAGGTAATAGGTAATAGGTAATAGGTAGGTGTATGCGCGCGCATTTTCCTCTTCCACCATCTAAGTTAGGTCAGCATTCCTGCCGTCGGTAAAGCAGGTACCTATCTCGGAGTTAACGCAGAAGAAGGGAAAGCCGCCCCCCAAATTCTGCGCCCGTGAGCCGCGAAATTAAAAAATGATCATTTATTAGCTACGAAGTACCTCCACTACCCTACCTACACCTCCCACACTACCCCTACTCCGTCCTCCGCGTTCACGATGCTTGGCAAGTGGGCAGAAGGGGGGGGGGGGCGGGCTAAATCCATGACAGGGAGTCGGAAGCCGTCCGGGTGGGCGAGGCGCAACACTAGCTTGCGAGGGATCAAGCAGAGCATTCATCACATACATACTATCACTCCTCCCTGCTAGCATCAACCTAGATATCTCCCGGATCTATACAAAGTACTTTATTAGCAATTGATGTACGTAGCTATGTAGCTATCGTGTCCGAGATCGCGGTACCCTAAAAGGCACTCGAGGACTGCTTGCTTGTTTTACCGACAGACAAACTGCAGATCTGTTGGCTGGCTGGCTGGCTGGCTGGCGAGGTAATATAAGAGGTAAGTAGGTAGGTAGGTAGGTAGGTAGAGGTCTCTATTGTGCATTGGCGAGCTATCGCGCCATGCACCCGAATCCGACATTTCGGGCAAGTCCATGAGTAGTGTGCCCAGTGTACCGACCTACACGCCATCGTGGGAGGGCGGTTACAGACTAGCTGTACAAAGTAAGTATATTACTACGACGCAACCTTGCGGCGACCGCCGGTGCCTGCAGGCGGCGTGGGATTTGAACCCCATATACGGAGTACCTACTCAAATTACACGGCGGTGGACGACGAGAGGGAAGAGAAGGCTAGACGGCTGACGAGGCGCGCGGGGGTAAACCTACTTCGTAGTGTACCGTAGTGCAGGTATGTACAGTAGCTAGGTAGCTATGTTTGTTGGCACGTAAGCGTTATTGGGAGGTCAGCATTGCGTGTCGTACCTATCAACGAAAGCTTAATGCCTCGTTTCTTTATAATTAGATAGGGCATGCCACCACGCCAGGAATTCTCACAGCTGGGTCGATAGGTAGGTAGCTCAACTGACCTCTCGCAGAGATGGGTGATAACACGTGGGACCTACCACTGATGAGAGCAGGCTGGTATTTACGTTTCACCACTGGTCATGTGCTTGCGATTCCCGCGCGGACGGACGGGGGGGGGGGGGGGGGGGGGGTTTCCATTTTGGCGTTTAAAACCAAGCCCGCGCGTTTGAACCCGGGCTCCCATTAAACACGGAAAAATATAAAAAAACCAAAAAAAATGGGCTTGTTTTAGG